>CM033272.1:10282585-10660549 GCA_019343175.1 Oedothorax gibbosus
TTAGAAAGTATAAAATCCAGTTTCATTGCCTTAAAATTCCAAAATGAAAAATACGCTATAAAATGCACTCATAAATGTCATCACAATTCCCTCATAAATACATAAAACCTTTTAGCTCATTCGGCGGGTTTTGGGAAATAATTTGCCGAGAAAATAGATATAGCTACAAACACACCATTATACAGCTCTAACACAATGACCTTCGAACAACCGACCAGCTTATAAATTATTTATAAAAGAAATTGCCCATTTCACGAGTTAGTAAATAATTTGGCGAGTTTGGCTATGTGGTTTGCGAAAAAATAAAGATATATAGGTATCATAGATAAAATAATCTATAATAATAATATCATAGACATATTGAAAAGGAAAAGTTAAATCCCAAATATATTTATATGCACTTTATAATCGGAAAAACAAAAAAAAGATAAATTTAACAAGTTTTAATTATATTCGATTGTAAATTAATTAGACCAGCAACTATAATAATAACTTGATCATATAAAGGAACCAAGTTGTGATCAATGCAGGCATGAGGTGAACAACTTTTAAATTCTCTAAACCTACGAATTAATCTTTCTACGTGTATTCGAGTAGCACCAATACGTTTCGACAACTTGACCTCTGCAAAAGTCATTGGTTCACCTGCAGAAACAGTGGGGGGGCACACAATTTTACAACTTCTTCTCTCGAACAAATGGGATGTCACATTGCTGGTGGACATGCCAAAAAGCATGGCAAGGTAGGCATAGGACTCATTTTGCCTTATCTTTTTGAGGGTTATCATAACATTGATGGCAGGGGACTTTGATTTTTCAGCTAAAAAATCAATTATGAAGCTGATTTTTTGGGGAATCCCGAAGCACATTAAGGTATCCTTCATTACGGCTCGTACCATGCATGCTCTCAATAACTTCTTTTCCTCATCTTCATCTTCTTCGGGCTCATAATCCGATCCAGGATCATCTTCAGGCACATAATCCGAATCAACATCTGACAAACAGGAATCAGATTCGGACAGCGGCTCCAAGGAAACGGCTGCTGAGGGAGCAACCGGTGTGAGAGCGGCTGGTGAGGGGGTAACCGGTGTGAGAGCGGCTGGTGAGGGAACAACTGGTGCGAGAGCGGCTGATGAGGGAACAACTGGTGCGAGAGCGGCTGGCGAGGGAGCTACTGGTGTTGGAGCATCCGTTAAAGATGCCTGACATCCCACGTCAAATGTTCCCAACTTGATGGAACAGCTGATTCCTTTCGAACGGTAAGGCTTCTTAATGTCAGCTTGAGTTGACTTGTCGAAAGAAAGGGGAAAATCTGGAACTTCAACACCTGGGACTTCAACAACATCTGGGACAGATGCATCCGGAATGATGCTGACAACCGTGGAGGTAGAGGGCTGGTGCAGTAAGTCATTCACCAAGCTAACTCGCTGCCTTTTTGCAGCTCTTTCAGTAGATGCTGCAACTTTTAGCGGCTTCTGGCACTCGAATTTGTGAGGCAGGATCCCTTTCCTTAGTCGAATTCTCACTCCTTGGAGTTTAACCCTCAAGAAGTTTTCTACATCCTTTTCCAGCTAGGAAAAAAATAATACAAATTGTGAGGAATGGGTTGGAAATCCACAAAGAATCAATACTAATAACAAAAATTAAAAAGATCCGAAACAAAAAGGAACACATTTTACTAATAAATAAATTCACTTAACTTAAAATTTAATGACATGATCATTGATTGAAATCTGAATTTGCGTTTTACTTAGAAAAAGGATACAACGAAGGTATGAAGAATCGGACTTGTTACCATAAAGTACCTACATTACAATAAGAATGCGAACGCAATAAAGAGGTGAATTAATTATAACAAGTAAATAATAAAAAAGTAGAATAAAAATACTAGTACTTACGTCAAAATGGTCTTCACAAACGTGTCGCACGGATTGTTCTGACAAAGCAGAATTTTTCTTTTCATCGCGATTCATTGCGACGCACCATCGTCTTCTATCCGATTTGTTCCTCGGAACGTCAATAAACAATTTATTGGGTGTTGAACTTGTTGTATTATTGCACTTAGGAACAATACAATATTTGTAACGATCCGACATCGTGAAATTTATCAAAAATAATATATTAAACTGTCAAATAGGATTTTCAAAGAATGCACAGTCGTTTTGTTTACGTTTTAGGACACTAAATACGTCACTGGCCAGAATATCACGTGACTTCCTTTTTATGGTTGATATCGAAACTAGCTATTTTTAAATTTGAATAAAAAATTAATTAGGTCTTAGAAAAATATGAAATTGAGTTTTTCTACAATTTAAGACTATACGCCGTCAATTTAAAACAAGAAAAAAAAATGCTGTAATTCCCTATTGGACAGTTTCAAGTGAAATCTTACCCTTTTATTTGTTTTACATAAAATTATGACACATTTAAAATGCACCTTTTTCTTTAAATTAAAATGTTCAATATTTAATTTTTAATGTTTCATGTAAAAAATGTATAGTCTCTATATTAAAAAAAAAGTAAGCTCTTTTAAAGTGTCAGCAGCCATAACATGATGAAATATTGATGTCAGAAACCTAAATTTTTTTGGGCAGGTGTGTCTCCCTTATGCCTCGATGCCCACTTATTTGTTTTTCAAATTTCCAATAAGTTTTTTAATTAAAAATTACAATAAATCAGCCACACAAAAAAACTTATTCCTTTTCTGCAAAACGCCACAGAAAATCATCAGAAATGTGTGATTTTGTTACGTTCATTTTAAAGAACATTTGCTCTCTTTTCTGTTCTTTTAAAAAGAACAGCTCTTTAACTTGTTCTTTTTACATTGGTTTTGTGTTTATATATAAAAAAAGGTTTACAGATTTTTTTTTAATAAAAATGATTTTGCCTTAACAAATATTATAGCAAGATAGAAGGTTTATAGATTAAAATTATGTTAAAAAAAAGGTAGTAAAAAATTATGACAAAACAATTTAAATAAACATTTAACATAACAATTACTCTGATAAACATTTTCAATAAACAAACAATTTTCATAACAAAATTATTTCATTAGATTATTTCTGCTAAACTGGAATAAAATGTTTTCGTTTTTTTTATAAAAAGAACAAAAAGATTTTTTTTATTTTCGGAACAGGTTAAAACTAACACGTAATTTTATCTGCTTTTGTCTTTTTCGTGCATCTGGCCTTTTTTTTAAATTTAATCTCGGTGTTTTTTATGATGATATATTATGTTTCGTTGTTCGCTATCGGGTTACAATTGAGGCTTACTGACGCATCAGATTTGGCGTGTTAATCTATTTTGTTGTTAATTTGGCGTGCCGGCAATTGGATTTTATTGTGTTTTTTTCGGGTTTTTTTGTATTTATTCAGGGATGCCTACAGGGGGGTCAACGACGCAGTAAATGATTGCTTTAGAAATAGAAACAGTAGGGAGATACTGGTCTTGCTTTGAATGGGTTGGTGATTGAATTCGAGTTTCACGGTAAGAACTTTGGTTAACATTTAACTGTAATTTTATCTTTTAATTTATAGTAACTGTTTTAAGTGAAACTATCGTAAACATTGCAAAATAATTCTGATTTTTTTGCATATATTTTCAAATGTGTTTGACTAGTTACTTATAAATTTCGAATAAAATTGTTGTAGTTTATTATTTGGGTTCAAAGTACTATTTTGAACAGTGTTTAATATTTCAATAGTCCTTATGAATGCACAATGTACAGTATATATTTTGAGTGGAAATGAATTTATATTTAATAGAATTCTTGATATTTTTAAAAAATATACAACAGAGAATAGCTTCCTTTTAATAAATGTTTGATGTTTTTTTATAACTAGCAAATAAATACCCGTTCTTCGCACGGACTAAAAAAAAAGTTTTAATTGATCCAATTATATATACAATTTAATCCATTATAGGATAATAAACTTACGTTATTATTCCCGCTCGTTATAAAGTATAAAATACTGTTACTTATATTACCTTAAAATCCAAAATAAAAACATACGCTATAAAATGTACGCATAATAGTTATCGTAATTTCCCTCATAAACATATAAAACCTTTTAGCTCATTTGGCGCCTTTTTGGTAAGAATTTGGCGAGTTCGGCAACGTATTTGTCGAAATAATGAAAACGTTAAACTCTAATATGCAGCTCTAGTACGTTAGCTTTGAACATCAATTATAGTTATAATTCATGAAAATAACTTATATATGCATATTTGCAAAAAAACAGAACCAACCATGAAAAAAATCAGTACCTAAACCCACAATAAAATTCTAGAATGGATACTAAACGGAATAACGTCACTTGAAACATGTCAATTATTTTTCAAACAATGAATTTAGTTTCTGCAGGTATTGGCAACAGAATAAAATAAACATTTTTAATTTTAATCATTTTCCTAAAAGTTTTATTTAATATCTTCTGCCGAATGACATCACGAAAGGAAACAAGTTGGTTTGTTACATAGATATCATAGTTAAAGTATTAGATTGGCTGATCACGTGAACTCCAATGCTAACGACGGGACGCACATGGAGGCTTTTTAAGAGGGCAAAATTGCCAGTGTTGCTGCCACTTTAAGGAGAAAAATACTACGAAAAAATACCATTTATTTCTAAAATTACAAAACAAAAAATACTAGAAAAGGATTTAAAGTCACTAAAAAGATACCAAAATGCAGCTAGTATTTTTACGATATTTTTTTGTAATTTTAGAATTATTCTAAAATACTAATATCCTCCTTAAAAATATCGTAAAAATACAAGCTGCATTTTGGAATCTTTTTAGTGACTTTAAATCTTTTTCTAGTATTTTTTTTTGTAATTTTAGAAATAAATGGTATTTTTTCGTAGAATTTTTCTCCTTAAAGTGGCAGCAACACTATCAATTTTGCCCTCTTAAAAAGCCTCCATGCGCGTCCCGTCGTTAGCATTGGAGATCACGTGATCAGCCAATCTAATACTTTAACTATGATATCTATGTTTGTTACAAAATCTGTTATTTAAACCGCTTCCACACAACATTTGTGCTCAACAGGAAACACTATTTATACACCACAGAAAGAAATTAGCCTAACAGCGCCTTTAACTAGTTGTAATTCCAAAATTAACTATTTTCTATAATCTTCTTTTGCAGATTTAATAATTAATCTTAATGGTTTGCTATTTTTTTTTTAAGTTCAAAGAATAATGATATATTTTTTAATAAATATCTTTTAGTAGTGTCGATGTTGACGGCCGCAGAAAGTGTCAAATCATCCTGTTATTCTGTGATTTCAAGATGGATCCGCACGCGCGTCAAATTTTGGCTCTTGGGATAGCTATATTTCTCGAAGACGAGTTTTCATCCGAGGATGAAAGAATTGCGGAAGCAGAAATGTTTAAGAATAGAGCGACGGGGGGGGGGGGGGGGGGATATAATATTTTAATTTGCAGGCATTTATAGTCGAATGATGAAAAGTTCCGTCAATATTTCCGATTGACACCCAGCCTATTCCAATATGTGCTTGTACATATCAAACAAGCTCTGATATCCAAGCCTTACAATCGGAACCGAACTCCCATTTCCCCGGAAGAAAAGCTATGCATTTTCTTAAGGTGAGTAATTTTATTTCCTTTTTTAATTGAAATTACATTTGTTTTGATATGCTAAATGTTGGTATTTGTACTTACTGGATACACTTGCAAACACATATGTATACACTATTTTTATGTATACTACGTGTAAAAAAAAAATATTTTTCAGTTGTGTTTTTCTTAGCATATTTTATACTCATATAATACCTATTAAATTTTTGGAATCCTACCTATTCAAAAATTGTTATTCATTAGTATTTTTGAAGCATCAAGTTTTTTCTATCCAAGATCGCATCAATTTTTTAGTAACCAATTATTAAAAATATTGATTAAATATAAACCTTCTTTTACATGTCCCTTATTACAACTTGTATACATTTTTAGGTTCTTGGCTACTGGGGAATCTTTCCGCTTACTATCTTTCGGGTTCAGGGTAAGCCATTCCTGGATCAGCAAGATCGTCTTGCAAGTTGCCACCAGCATTGTGGACCGGTTACTTGGAATTATGCTGCCTCCGCCTACCGAAGAGCAGTTGAAAGCGATTTCCCAAGTGTACCACTCTAAGTGGAATTTCTCCAATTGCGTAGGAGCAATTGATGGCAAGCATGTGCGGATGAGGGCTCCGGCCAACAGTGGATCTCTGTACTTCAACTACAAGGAGTACTTTTCCATGGCCATGCTTGCCATAGTTGACGCCGACTGTAAGTTTGTTGCAGTGGATGTTGGTTCATATGGTATAGTGAAGGTGATGCTGGCATCTACCAGAAGAGCATCATCGGCCAGAAGATCCGCAGTGGTCAGTTTAACATCCCTCCACCTAAAGCCCTGCCTGGCACTAATGTCATTGTTGGTGACGCGTCATTGGTAACACGTCATTGTTGGTGACGCAGAATTTGCCCTTCACCGCAACTTGATGAAGCCCTACCCAAGTCCACAGAGTGCTGTCGACGACACCAGAGGTGCCGATCCCCCCCAGAGCTAACGACGCACCCCCCTAGAAAATTATTACCCCCCCCCCCCTCACACACAAAAAAAAATGGTGAGGATTTTTTATTTATATGGCTAATGGAGTACCTAACCAAAGTAGCCTCTATAACTACATCTTTACGGTGTATATAGAAAACCTTATAGTAAAATGATATTTTAAGTACCATCGAATGGGGTAACTCAGGGCCGGATTTCTAAATAGGCTAAGTAGGCTATAGCCTAGAGCAGCGATTTTTTTTGGGCGGCAAATTTCACGACCAATTAAAACAGCATTCGGCAAATAAAAATTATTATAAAGATACGAATATTTTTAAGAAAGAAAACACATAATTTACATTAATGCGTAAACCGTAAATGTATATATAATACTAATATTTCGTTGCAACCATGGTAGCCGCGAGGGCAATTGCACCTCTCCTCCCGGATTTCGAAGTTGAAAGAAAAATAGTCGAACAGTTTTTTAAAAAATCGCCTATTTCGCTTTCGGTTTAGCGTGTAAAGGTACATAGATGATTTTAATATGTGTATCTATTTCAAACAACACATACCACCCTATTTAGCAGCTAACCAGCTTCCTTTCCCCGAAGGGGGAGAATATTGTGACAGGGGCGGCAAATCAGTCGCATAGCCTACAAGCGGCAAATCTTTAAATCCGGACCGTAACTTTGTCCCAAGAAATAAAACCCTAGTACTGACTTTCTTCTTAAATATTTTTCTACTGATAGGTCAAAGCAGAGTTGCCCCTAATCGAAAAAGGGAAGCACCTTTTGTTGGAATATCTTTTATAATACGGAATTACAAGCTATTTTTAATTTTCCTTTAAAAAGGTTTTTTTACAGCAAAAGCTATCGGAATCTAATTAATTGGTAAAAATTCCGCTCAAAATTTATGTAAATTGTAATTATATTATTTTTTAAATCAATAAAAATAGCCGGACACGTGATCCAATCAAAAACTGCTTGCAATTCATTCCCTCAATTCTTAATGCATAAAATTTTTTATCTTGGTATAGCTTTTTATCTAATACAACACATTTGACATTATCAAACAAATCAGAATTATTTTATAATGTTTACAGAGGTAGTTTCACTTAAAAAAAACCCTAAAATTAAAAAAAAATTAAAGTTAAATATAACAAAATTCTTACCGTGAAACTCGCAATTGAACTATTTAATTGTATTCAATCACCCAGATCCACGCATTTGACACAAGACGACAAGTATTTTCCCACTGATTCTAAAGCAATCATTTAGTTTGGCTTCGAGTCTAATTTGGCGGGAAAAAGTCAGAAATATTATCTGAAGGTCATTAATTAGTAAAACTGTTAAACAAGTTCGAAAGATTTATGAGCCAGCTGTAAAATATGGCGGGAATATCTCATTGATACCATTGGCAAACGTCATCAATTCACCGAATTGTTTTATAAACTGCGTGAGATTTATGAGTGTTTAAACTTAGTTACAGTGGTCGGATTGTTTATTGGAAATAATTGTCAGAAATCTTCGTCTGGTATGGTATGGTAGACGCCATCGAACATAATTTATAACTCCTTTTTTTCCTGGTGTTGCTTCGAATTATGGTTACCCATTCATATTCTTTGAAGGCAAAAAAATATACAAAAATTGGAGCCACTTTTGATTTTCTTGCCACTTTGTGTTTTATTTTAAACCAAATAAAAATTCGCCAGAGTACAAGTTCTGAGCCCCCCCCCCCCCCCCCCGGTGTTGCGTCCAGATAATTAGTAAGAATAAGAGTTAGCTGAGTTTTTTTAATCAAGATTGGCAGTTTCTTAATAATTTTTATAAAAAAATTCACCCCCCCCCTAAAATTTCAACGACGCAGTCTGCGTCGTTGACCCCCCTTTGTAGGCACCCCTGGACGACACCAAGGCGGTATTCAACTATCGCTTGTCTCGTGCAAGGCGCACCACAGAAAATGCCTTCGGCATCATGAGTGCGTACTTCCGTCTCTTCTCCCAACCGATTGCCACTGTCCCATCAACAACTGACAAGTTAGTTGTCAGCTTAGACGAGATATAGAAGTAGACCGCGCGACTCGCATTCGTTTCTACTGTCAGAAGCGTTCCGAAATGCACCACGTGAATCAGGGCAGAAGGACTGCTACATTTGGCAAAAATCTTTTCGGGGGTTTCGATTTGGCGACTTTAATAGCATTTCTGTAATTGTTTTTGTTTTTCCGATTGGTTAAATATGTAAATCAAATTTTGTAAGTGGCTGATCCATAAATTGAGGGTGTTACAAAGTATTTTCAGCTTTTTTTTTTATTTAATGAAGCTAATTCATTCTTAATTAAAATTCTTTGATTACCCACTAATTAAAATTTGATAATTATTTTTTTGCATATTATAAACATATTTGTTCCTATATTCTTTAAAACTTTTGATATAATTTTTTAATAACTTCTTTTCTATCATCTTATTTAAATATATTGGTTATAAATAAAAATATTTTGCTTTTGTTGTATTCATTGTCTTAAAGGATTTCCACCAATTAAAAAAAAACTATAATGAATCTCATACATGGCATAGAATTTAAAAAAAATAAGCACAACCACATCAGACAAAGAATTTTAATAGCTGCAGTTTCACAGTAAAAGTATCTCTTTCAAATACTCAGGTAGGGAAGAAAGAAAGGCAAATATTTGCACCTGGTAAAAGATAGTATTTGTGTATATTAAGTAACTAGCATTTATGATTATTTTTTAATGGTAATTAAATCTTGACAGTTCACAAAATTTGAAACATTATCAAATTTAGGGTCATATTATTTAAGTAACATATGGAAATAGACCAAATCGAAACATATAAACTTTTTAAAATTTGAAAATATAAACAGTATATTTTATCGTTATCAAATACTAATGAAAATAACGTTATATATAAAAAAAATATGCAAAGTCACTTACTATATAAACTTAATTGACAACGTTATTAAATTTTTTTTTATTTAAATTAATTTCAAATTTTCAAATTAAAATAACATCGAAATGCAGAACTAATTCTGAATTTAAAACTGCATATAAATAACATGTAACTTTGCATGAGTATTTGGCGACTAATTTGATCGCCAACCTTCAAAATAGAATTTATAAACATATAATTTATGTTATTTAGACAAAAATTTAGATTCTTTTTACAAATTTTGGTTTGAAAAGGTAAATATATACGAGTTATGCCGTAACAAATGTAAAATAACAATGATTAGTAGTACATTTGCGATAGAAATCGGTACTTTAAATTAGGTTTATAATCTCACGCCAACTGAAAAATGTTATTAAATAAAAACTAAAAGATAATTATAAATAATTTTACATTCCTATGAAACGTAATAGGTCCGCCTTTCACTTGTCTTTCGCAACAATCTTCTTGCTCCATCACAGGTGCACCTGGATGACAGCATGCCGTTGCCATCACAGAACTTTGTCCCCCTAACAGCTGTGCAAGTTAGATCGAGGAATGAGCCAATTAAAATCCGGCAGAGTTCAAGACATACTTCAATGGATAGTGAAAGTGCGGTCAAGCAGTTATCGAGCAGTTTTTTAAATTGTTTGATGTTTTACTTTTTTAATCTTTTATTTCTATTTATGATAGTGATTTATATATTGCATATATTTGTATTGTATACAAATACAAATAAGGGCTTGGGACTGGATTTATTCAGCCCTTGCCTGCGGGTTGGGCCAGCGGTTGCACTACACGCTGGCAACAACCCGTCAAATTGAAATAGTAGAATCACTACACACCACATCACACCTTTTTTGTGATTGTTTTTTTTAATGTTTGAAATGAATGCATTTTATGTTATTTTTCATTCTATTTATATATTGCATATATTTGTATTGTATACACATACAAATAAGGGCTTGGGACTGGATTTATTCAGCTCTTGCCTGCGGGTTGGGCCAGCGGTTGCACTACACGCTGGCAACAACCCGTCAAATTGAAATAGTAGAATCACTACACACCACATCACACCTTTTTTGTGCTTGTTTTTTTAATGTTTGAAATGAATGCATTTTATGTTATTTTTCATTCTATTTATATATTGTATATATTTGTATTGTATACACATACAAATAAGGGCTTGGGACTGGATTTATTCAGCTTTTGCCTGCGGGTTGGGCCAGCGGTTGCACTACACGCTGGCAACAACCCGTCAAATTGAAATAGTAGAATCACTACACACCACATCACAAATATATGTACTATATTTAATGAACAAAAACAACACTTAAAGTAGAGAATCATTTTTATTTTGTAACTTTTTTAGACGGTTTTATTTGCATATTTAATTTTGACAAATACTCAATCTGAGCTTCGTGCACTAAATTGCTTATTTGGTGGCGCAGCCGGCTTTGCTGAAGTTGGGGCAAAGTCGACATTATTTTAGCCATGGCCGACATAAGTTGGCCATTTGTGTCCATTTCTGGGAGCTTTATGTTATCCCCCATTATTTTTAACAAATTAAGGCGGTCCTCGGATCGGGTAGCAGTCTTGGTCGTCCTCTTTCGCTGGCCTGGGAGAAGTTTTGGTGGAGGGCTATCCACAAAGTCAGAGGTACCCGGCTCCATTTCATTCTCCCAACTGGGCTCAACCTCAATGACTTCATGAGCCTCCTACACCTGATTTACGACCTCTACCATGAGGTCATCAATCTCGGCGCAGGGAAGTGTCTCCCTCGGGAAATTGTTAATAGTACTGAAATTTAATTTAAAAAAATCACTTTTATGATCTAATGCAATTTTCAATTTTTTCCTCAACAGAGATTATGTTAGGGTAATTTTAAGGGCAGAGGGGTGCTAAAACAAACTCTTGTAAAGAGAAAGAAAACACAGCAATGGCAAATGTTTTTCAATGTAAAATTATTTCAACCAGGTGCATCCAATTTTGTGCATTAACATTATGTATATATATGGACACACATACTTTCATATCATGCATAGCTAAATATTTTAAATGCATCAGAGATTAAATTTAATTGCCAGAAAAAGAAATACAAATGTCATAAAGGTGACTGCGATTGCATTTTTTTTTGTAATAAATTCTATGCAACAAAATAAAATAAAAACTCCATCAAATATGTGTTATATAATTTGTATTCTTTTTTAATATTTGTGGCAAAAAATAGTTTTACATGACACTCTCTTTTCCCCCAGTTCTTGTCGTCCAGGAGCGACAGCAACACGGCTCGCCTTTTGGCTGCCTCTCCGGTGGATCCTGTCTCCGGCTTTCCTTGTTTTCTCTTATAATAGTCCCGGACGTGGGTCCATCTGGCTTTGCACTCTTGATCTGCAAATAAGTAAATTATTGTTTAGAATATGATATCGACTAGAGTACGAGATGTAAGAAATACAATGGAAGAATGTCTATCAGTTTTTAATTAATAACCATTAATTTTTAATAATTTAATAAATTAGGTATAAATTTCTCATTGTGTTATGTGAGCAAAATATGTATTTTAAATACTTGAAATAATGTATACAATGAATAAATGAAATTAATTGTAAATTTTTTTCGATTGTATTGCATCTAAACATACTTGAATAAATTGAAATTATCATTCAAAAATTATTTTAATCTTGAACATGAAGGTAGTAGTTATAACTAGAAAATGTTATAAAAGCTCTGAAATGAATGCTCCAATTGATTTTAATTTCCATCAAAACATAACATTAAAACTTATTTTTAAGCACTTGTTGAATAATTAAAATGTGCATTAAAATATAAAAAAAAACTTTTTTTTCTCTAGTTAAAATAAAACATATTGTACATACCTGTTCTACCCCATAGCCGAAATCCAACATCAATCCATTTTCTTTTTTTTAATTGATAATTTTTGTAGTCAATATGGTTTTTAATATAGATAATTTCGTTATTTTTAACGAAATCAATTAGAATCTCATCCTCTTCCATCGAAAATACCGTCTTTTCTAGCTCCATACTTGTCATCGTAAAATTCGTACTACTACGTATCTTTCTCGCAAAAATCTCAAAAAGTGACCTAAATCCAACGGCCGTCCAGCAACAGACACAGATAAAAACGGTGGCTCCAACGTTTCCCGTCGCACTCGAGGCGACAGACGATAGCGGCGGCGAACGGTGAACAGACAACGTCCCCTAGGAAACCGTCTTGGCGGGTTTGTATTGTACCCATTTTTTCACCAGACTTGTCTGGCAGCTCGATTCTGTCAACGGACTGCTAGGAAACCAAGGCTTTACCTGTCCTTACTTGTAAAAATCTCATCACATATAGTTGTAAAAAAATGAAATTTTTGAATTCGTGGAATAATTGTTTAATGGGGTTATGTTTCACGGAGGATCTGGCAATAGCTCTGCGGTTTTGTTTTCATTTCTCTCGAATTACTGTTGTTTTGGTATTCAGGAGTAAGTTTTTGAAGAGAATATTTTAGTTGTTAATTTTTTTAAAATTCCAACTTCTTTCAATGCAAGTTTTCCTTGATAAATGATTAAAACAACCAACAGCACAGCAAGAAGTTGTAATTGAAAAAAATAACAACTAAAGTAACTTATTATTAGAAAACTCAATTTCGAATATCGACAAAAGTAATTTGAGAGACATGAAAACAAAACCGTAGAGCTATTGCCAGATCCTCCGTGACACAACCCCATTATACAAATATTTTAGAGTATATATTTCTAATGCATACCAAGCCGATGCACCTAAAGGCCATATCACACGAGCTGTTTTTCCCCAACCCAACCCCCAACGCAACCTCTGTTCCAACCATGATTGGCGGAAATTGCCACGTACTATGACGTAGGCGTTGGAGAAATTTTCTCCAACTCAGTCGATTCCTCGCGACGAAGTTGGCCAACTTGTCCCCAACAACCAATCAGGTGAATCGGTGACTGATGCTACACTGACGTCACGGTTCTGTTTTGGTTGAAGCCAAATCTTCAGGTCATATTGCGCCAAATTGCCAAGCTGTTGTTTATTTATTTTACAAGCACGATATTTTGATTTTCAATCTGAAGTATAATAAGCTATTTGACACAAAGAGGAAATATCACTCTTTGATTTGACATTTCTTCTTATTTTTTCGATAAAAAAAATGTTGAAAAGTTGGGGTTTTTTTAACGAAAATTTTTTCTTAGAGCCAATTCCACACAAGATTTATTTATATATCTTAGAAAAAATTATTTAGCACAGCTTTTAGTTCAACTTTAAGTGTAAGAAATAAGCTATTTTTATGGATTTTCTTTCGTTAATTCGATAATTTTATATATCAATTGCTATACTATGTAAAGTAGATGGGTAAAACTGCCCTCTTTTGTTCTAAATGTGAAAGCTAAACTGTATATCAGCTTTAATTTCAAATTTGTAAAAAAAATATTTGCAATTTTAAGCAAAATTCCGACAATTTACCCCAGTAGCACAGCAGTATTGGCCAATGTCAGACACAGAATGATGGCCAACATCACCAAGCAATATCAGCCAGCATCGAACGGCAAACCTTTTTGCAATATTGGCAGATATTGTTCACCGGAATTGGCCAATATTATTGTATTGGTCTTTGCAGTATTGGCATATATCGTTTACCCGCATTGGCCAATATTATTGTAATAGATTTTGCAGTATTGACAGATATTATTAAAACGCATTGCCTAATTCATGGAAATATTACCTAAACCATATAAAAGACAGTAAAATAATTTACTGTCAATTATATAGTTTGGGTAATATTGTCACGAAGATTGGAATGAACACACGGTTTAAAGTAATAAGCTTATTTATTCAGAAGACAACCGAATGCAAAACTGCCCACTAACTGGTGGGACCTAGGTTTCATAGTTACATAGAATATTCTAGAATAATGCCGGCTGCAAAGATGACAGGTAACCAACTGGACGTAATAATTGACAATAAGCCAATACGTGCTCTAGTAGATTCCGGAGCTTCATTCTCCGTAATCTCTGACAAGTATCGCCGATCCTTAAAGAAGGTGCTGTTCTCAGAGGCCAAAGACATTGTGCTGAAAGTCGCCGATGCAAGTTTTGTCCGACCAATAGGAAAATGCATTTTGCGTGTCCGTATAAATAGCCTCGAGCAACCGTTTGAATTCATCGTTTTGCCGCATTGTAGTCATGACGTAATCCTGGGCTGGGACTTTTTATCGGCTTCCCAAGCTGTGATAGACTGTGGACAGAGGGAGCTATTCCTAGAAGACAATTGCCAGGATTTCGCGGCATTGGACACCTGGAAGATGTATGCCACAAAGGACTATACACTTAATCCTCGCTCTATAACCAAAATAGCAGTATCGGGACTCCAAGCCCAGGGACACGTTAATGTTGTAATAGAAGGTAGTAAACGCTTGCTCCTTGAGAAAAACATTGCTGTACCATCCATGATCTCTTCATATCATGAACAAAGTGAGATCTGGGTTGCAAACCTCCAGTCTGCAAACCAAGTTATCCCTAAAGGAATGTTCATAGGACTAGCTGAGCCCTTAGATGAAGTACATTTATGTGCGATTTCCGACACGTCGTATGGTCCCGAACAAGAGACGCCGAATGCCGAAATGGATTACTCCCTGATGATGTCTCCTGATTTAAGTGCCGGACAAAAAAACGAGCTTGCCAAACTTCTACGGACATTTTCTGGTATTTTCAGGAAGACTGACAAGAATAAGGACACCCGGACGAATGTGAAGCACAGGATCAACACTGGCGATCATGTTCCAATAAACCAACGAGCCTACCGTGTCTCCCCTATGGAAAGACGAACAATTCACGAAGAAGTGCAGAAAATGCTTGAAGGGGGTATTATCCAGCCATCCGAAAGTCCCTGGTCGTCACCCGTTGTGCTCGTAAGGAAAAAAGACGGAAGCTGGCGTTTTTGTGTAGACTATCGCAAGCTCAATGAAGTCACGAAAAAAGATGTTTATCCCCTGCCTCGTATCGACGATACCCTGGACTGTCTGAAGGGCGCCAAGTTCTTTTCTTCCATGGACCTCCGATCTGGGTACTGGCAAATCGACGTAGATGAAGCGGATCGTGAAAAGACGGCATTTATTACCCCTGAGGGGTTATACGAGTTTAAAGTCATGCCGTTCGGACTCTGTAATGCACCGGCAACATTTGAACGGATGACGGATAATTTGCTACGCCATTTTAAATGGTCGACGTGCCTTTGCTACCTGGATGACATAATTGTGTTCTCAGAAACGTTTGAAGAACATATCTCTCGTCTGAATCTCGTTCTGAAATGTCTTCAGGATGCCGTTCTGTTACTTAACCACAAAAAGTGTCTTTTTGCAGCCCGAGAAGTAAAAATTCTGGGTCATCTTGTATCTAGTAGTGGAGTCCGTCCAGATCCGGACAAAGTGAAAGCCGTCAGCAATTTTCCTACTCCACAGAATGTGCATGATATACGAAGCTTCCTTGGACTTTGTTCCTACTTCCGAAGATTTATTAAGGGTTTTTGTTATCTTGCAGAACCCTTGCAGATGCAGTTGAAAGGTGATGCTCAGTTTCAGTGGGGTCCGGAAGAAAGGGAAGCTTTTGAGAACCTAAAGAAAGCTCTTACTTCTGAACCAGTACTGGGAATGTACGACGAAAATGCTCCAACCGAAATTCATACAGATGCCAGTGGATATGGTATTGGTGCAGTCCTGGTGCAAGTTCAAGACAACGATGAAAAAGTTTTGGCATACGCCTCCAGAACTTTAACGAAAGCCGAAAGAAATTACTCCACTACGGAGCGGGAATGCCTTGCAATCGTATGGGCAATCAACAAATTTCGTCCTTACATTTTTGGAAAATATTTTACTATTATTACTGACCATCATTCACTATGCTGGCTCATGAGTCTCAAAGATCCTTCTGGAAGATTGGCGAGATGGGCCCTTCGTCTTCAAGAGTATAATTTCTCAGTAAAATATAAAACAGGCAAGAAGCATAGGGATGCCGACACTCTCTCGAGAAATCCTGTGGAAGAAGAAACTGAGACACGCGAAAGATGTTTAGCTGTCGCTACGAGCATGAATCTTGCGGTCGAACAGAGGAAGGACTCCGGGCTCGCTAAAATGTACCCTTCGAAAAATTGTTCTCCAACCAATGACACATTTAAAGAAATTAACGGAGTGCTCTGCAGAAAGAATTTTGACCCGGATGGGAAGATGTGGTTGCCAGTCATTCCCAAACATCTACGGGTCGACATACTCAGACATTTCCATGACGAACCCACTGCAGGACATCTTGGATTCGCGAAAACGTATGACAGAATTCGTAAACGATTTTATTGGCCGGGGATGTACCGAAATGTTGTTAGATATGTAATGCATTGTCGGGATTGCCAAAGAAGAAAATCCGTCCCTCAACGACCACCTGGACGCCTAATCTCAATTCCTCCAGCCATCGTACCTTTCCATCGTATCGGAATCGATCTTCTAGGTAGATTTCCAAAATCTACTCATGGGAACAAGTGGATCATAGTCTGCACGGACTACTTAACAAGATATGCTGTCACAAAAGCCTTGCCGACCGCCGAAGCCGAAGAAGTAGCAAGGTTCCTGTTGGAAGAAATTGTTTTGAGACATGGAGCGCCAAGGGTAGTTATCACGGATCGTGGTGCCGTCTTCCAATCCAGACTTGTGTCCGCTCTCGTCAACTTGTGCAATGTAGATCATCGTATGACAACAGCGTATCATCCTCAAACAAATGGACTAACAGAGCGCTTCAACAAAACCTTAGCCGACATGTTGTCCATGTATGTCGATACCGAGCAGAAAAACTGGGACGAAATCCTGCCATTTGTAACGTTTGCCTATAATACCGCTAAACAAGAAACGACAGGATTCACCCCTTTCTATTTACTTCATGGTCGCGAAGCCGAAACGACGCTAGATACTATGTTGCCATTCTGTCCTGATGATGTGGATGATGATTACAGCAGACGAATAATTGCCAGAGCTGAAGAATCCAGACAGTTAGCACGAGTGCAAACTTTAAGAGCTCAAGAAAAAGACCGCCAACGTTACGATTCCAAACACAGAATGGTATCTTATGCTCCCGGAGATCTCGTATGGATCTATACGCCGGTAAGAAAAGTCGGTCTCTCAGAGAAGCTCTTAAGAAGATACTTTGGGCCTTATAAGGTGTTACGCCGTCTATCAGACGTGACCTATGAGGTGCAAGATTTTGACCCTGACTCCCGGAGAAGAAAACCGAAGGACGTTATCCACGTATTACGTATGAAACCATACCATGACCCGGATAAGCAGCTGGAAACAGAAGACAGACGAAGCCAGGAAGCTGTCCCTCCGAAAATGAAAACAAGTTCAAAAGAGAATTACAAAGGACCCATGACACGTTCCAGGGCGAAAACCTGTGACAGCGGGACGCTGTCCTTTTCTTCGAGGGGAGCATTGCCGCATAAATGAGATCTGCCATCATGCCTCTATAGCCTAGTGGTAGGGTGCTCACCTAGCACGCGGGCAGCCCGGGTTCGATTCCCAACCAGTTCGTGTGATATAGGAAAATCGTAAACGAAAAATATTACTTATTATTTGCCTGGAATCGAGATGGTTCTAGAACTTTCTTTAATATTCTATTTCGATTATTCTAGAATAATCGAAATAGAATATTAAAGAAAGTTCTTTAATATTCTATTTCGATTATTCTAGAATAATCGAAATAGAATATTAAAGAAAGTTCTAGAACCATCTCGATTCCAGGCAAATAATAAGTAATATTTTTCGTTTACGATTTTCCTATATCACACGAACTGGTTGGGAATCGAACCCGGGCTGCCCGCGTGCTAGGTGAGCACCCTACCACTAGGCTATAGAGGCATGATGGCAGATCTCATTTATGCGGCAATATTTTCATGAGCATTAGCCAATGATTTAATAATATCTGCCATAAAAATAAAAATTTATAAAAAAACAAGCTTATATTAAAATGAAATGCTAAAAACGAAAAAAAAACATTTGTTACCCTTCAGCAGATACCAAGCACAACTTAAAATTTTGATTTTGTCGTGAAAATCTTTTTAATATTACAACAAAAAATGAATGTACACACTTTTTTATTATATCATTAAAGATACAGCTGCTGAAATTGGTTAATTAAAAGGTCCATTTATTAAAAAGAACACATGTCTTCATCGCTGTTTTCCACAGCTCTTGATTGCTGATCTGTTTCTTGGCCATTGCTTTTCTCTTTCTTTCGCTCACTTCTGTTCCCATCCTAATTTGGAGACCCTGCCAGTACTTTGCCAATCCGTCTTCCGATGGTTGCGGTTAGTTACAGCATTTTCATATTTAATTTTCACGCTAGCTACAGAAATATTAAAATGAATCACACACGCACACATACAAATAAGTACAATTATTACTTTAACTTGGTCTTTTATACAGCAGTATTTTATTTATAAGTTATTAATAAAATAGTTGCTGAATTCCATCACAGCAATTTTGTGTCAGTTTAGGATAATCCAGCATACATAATGACAACTAATAATTTGCAGGGACAAACATTCCAACACATTCACATTATTCTTTATTCTGTATATCTGTACCATTCTGTATTCGTATCATACACTCGAACACTTTAACCTTATCAGGCATGATATCAAAATTTAATTTCAGATAGCTTATTTTGAACTTTAAAAAAAATAAAAGATTTTCTATAACGACTATTGTAAAACCCAATAATCGAGTCATCAGTTAAGTCTAACAAACATTGTTGAAGTTTTGAACAAAAACACTTAATATCGTTTATTGATCAAAAAGAAATGTAAAATAAAATATTTAGTGTTATTAAACTATAATAAACTCAAAATAACTTAAGATTCTTACCTTAATTTGATGCACAGCACAGAAGAGTATTCGAAGTCGAAACACGCGGGAGTCCTCAGAACCACTCAGAACATAGAACGCGAAAAGGTTGGTTGGTACTTGTATTTTCGGCTTGTGTGCTTGATCCTATGGCTTGATCAGACACCCGCTTCGTCAAGACAGACACAAACGGATTTTTTTTACTAACATAGAGAGAGGAATTACACCCAGGGCACAGGCGAGAGTCGAACCCGCATCCGGTACGATACGCAGGGTAGCGCGCAGTTAGCGTAATGGTCTGCGATCTTAACCAATAGGCCACCCGGGGTCCTAGACGCGGGAGAATAACGAATCTGTATCTGTAAACAGAAATCGGTGTTGCCATTCGCGAAATACATAATCGTTATTTATCAGGATCGGTCAGTTTCGGCCGATATCGATACTTGTGCATCACTGTTTATCTGGTTTGGCCGGTTTTGGCCGAAATCGAAACTTCGAGATTCATATGCGAATTTAAGAAAATGTCGCCATCATGAGTTGTATGTTAAGAAACATTGTAAAATTAATTTTTTATCATCTATCTTTTGAAAAAAATAAGATTTGGTCCAAAATCACAAAGTATTAAAATTTCGGTTTCGCAATTAATACATTGGGCAATATTGGCCAAAGTCGGTAGAAAACGACAGGTATGAACCGATGCTCGTCGTGTTTGGCCATATTCAGGCAACATTGGCCAAAATTGTTGTGCTACCTGGGTAACGAATTCATTGGCTTATTTCGTGGATTTCGAGAAATTTCCAGATTCAAGTTCCCATACCATCAAAGCAGCAGGAAATGAAGTTTTAACAGCCTTAGGAAAAGGAAGTATCAGAGTTAAAACTTTAATTGGAAGAAATACTGAAGTTATAGAGTTAAAAGATGTTTGGTACGTTCTTGGAGTACACAGAAATTTATTTTCAGTCTTCGCCGCCCAGGATAGACATCCGAATAGTTTATTTACTTCGACTCCTACTGAATGTTGGTTAAAAGTCAACAATAAAATGAAGATTTATGGCACTCGAAGTGTGAATGGAACTCTATACAAAGCAGCATTAGAACCAATTTTTCCTGATAAAGTTGAAGAGATAGAATGTGCTGAATCTGACAGTAACAAAAGTTCTTTATTGCAACTGTACCATAATAGATGGGGACATCAAGATAAACGTCATATTAGAGATTTGCTCAAAGAAGAATTTGACATCAACGTGAGTTTAGACAAAGAACCATGTGAACCTTGTATTTATGGAAAAGCACATCGTTTAAAGTTCGGCAATAAACCAAAAGCTACCAAAGTTGGAGAACTGGTTTCGACTGACGTGTGTGGACCTTTCGATGAGTCAAAGCGAAAATATAGGTATTTTGTAGTTTTCAAAGACCAGTATTCCAAGTATCGTTACTTTTTCTTTCTGAAGCATAAATCTGATGTTACGTTTGATTTAAAGTCGTTTTTAGCTCACGCAGAAAATAAAGGTCATTCGATTAAGGAAATCTTGAGTGACAATGGAGGCGAATTTGATAACAAAGAAGTACAAGATATTCTACAGAAGAAAGGAATAACTCAAAGACTCACAGCTCCATACACACCACAGCAGAACCCTAGTGAGCGTGAAAATAGAACACTAGTTGGAAATGGCTAGAACTTTAAAGTATTCGAATGAAGAGGTAAAATATCCTACATATCTATGGTTTGGGGACAAAATATCGTGGCCGAAATATCGCGGGACAAAATATCGCCGGACATAATATCGCGGGCCAAAATATCGCGTGCCCATAATGTCGCGTGACCAAAATATCGCGGGACAAAATATCGCCGGACATAATATCGCGGGCCCATAATATCGCGGGGACAAAATATCGCGTAAAGTAAAAATTGAGTGGATTTAATGGATTTTATGGTGTTTGGCAGTGGGAGGGAGTTCGATGGTAAAATGGTATTGCACTACTTACTTATACTTACTTATCCAGTAATTTGTGTTGAAGTTCGGTTTTACTTATTAGGGGACTGAATTTTTATAAAAATGTATTTTAAGTCATGCATTTGTTGTTATAACCATTTAGTCACGAGGTAGGTTTAATGGGTTAAGGTTTTATATTTGAACTTGATTTTTATAAATCCCATTAAATTTGCCCAAAATATCGCGTCGACTAAAGTAAGTGGATTCGTATGTGATTTTCAAGAAAGTTATGAGATGGTAAAATTGTATAGTGCTTTGCACAAACGTGCGTATATAAATATTATATATATTGTATGGTATGGTTTGTTTGGTATGGTATGTATGGTGTGGTACGTATGGTTTGTTTGATACGATATGTGTGGTCTGTATGCAAGTATTTTTTATTTATGTATATATTTAAGATTGAAAATTTTATTTTAAAATTTTTATTAATTAAAAATATTTTTAATATTTTTGCATTTGGGTTAAAAGAGATGATTAAATATCTCTTATTTTGTAAATTCGTGATACCTTTATAAAAATCGTGAGCGTTGTCTGATGTGCGGCTTATTCTTGCAACGATAAAATAATTTTGTTTTCAAATATGAGGATTGTCTAAGTCTATTTTTGGATGAATTTCAAGGTTGTTTCTGTGTATTTAAATTTGTATTATATTTTCAATTAATTTATTATTTTAAATTGGACAAAATATTTAACCATAGTTGAATCTGGTTGTAAGAATTTTTATAGCGACTTAAGTGACGTTCAATGCATTGATTCAATTTTCTTATTTTCACATTTTAATTTCATTTTTATATGGAAACTTTTATGAAGTTGGTTAATTGAAATGATTCTATGCATTTTAAGTCCTATGACCTTTTGTTAAAGGAAAACATTAACACCAATTTTTTATTTCCTTCAAAATATCAGCATTAAAGTTTACATCTTTTTAAGGGTTCCTCAAAGGGTGTTTTCTAAGGGTTTCAATAGTGCATCAATTACCACAGTCAAATAACTTTCCGTTAAAATTATCTTTAAAAACGCCAATGGTTTAAGTAGTTACAAGTTAAGTAATTTTTATTATGTTTTAAATATTTTCTGACAGATAGGTCCTCGCAACTTATGTGCCTCAGTAATACTATGGAAGAAAAATATAGATACACAGGCAAGGATCCAGGGGGGGGGAGGGGGCTTAGGTAGAAGGGTCAACCCCTCTGTCGTTTTGACAAAAGAACTTCTCTTTCCCCCTTCTTGCTCAAAGCTCTGAGACCATGAATGGACCTGATGAATGGATTTCTGCTTCTTTGTGTTGAGCATTCGAAATTTCGTAGCGCCTGGAGATAATTATAGGTTTCCTTTCCCTCTTTGACACATGGACATATTTAAAAGCGGGCTTCTTTTATTGAAGGTTTGTTTCCATGTGCATTCCAAAATTGGCTTTAAACCTACAAATTTTGCTTCACATCTAACAATTTTCGTATCATTTTATGGCCAAAATAATTAAAAGTATTTTTGCTTTTCTAAAAAATTAAGCACTATGATAGATTGATATTAAATTTGAGGATTGACCTTACTTTAAAAGGTCTTTCCCCCCCCCCCCCCAAATATACTACTTGTACCCATTATGGACAGTGTTATCAATATGAACAAAACTTATATCTTTAAAAGTAAAATTTTTAATCGAGAGATAGTGCTACATGTCCGTGAAGAAAAGCAGTTAAAAAAATATTAAAAATATTTTAGGCTAAGTGGAAAAAAGAGCATTTCGAAGGTAGAGAAGGTAGAAGGTTTCAGAGCCCTTTCGAAGGTAATTAGTATTTTTGTGGTGTGCTGATCTTAATTATAGGAAAGTTTATATTCATATGATATATTGGATAATTGTTTTTAAAAAATTGAAAAGTGGAGTGTTTTAGAAAGCTGATAAAACATATTTTTGATTGATATTGCATATATTGCTTGACGTTTTATTTGTTAATTTATCATAGCATTTAGTAAAACTAAGCCTGATTCGCAATATGGACATCTTACGTGCAATAGGACATCTAATGAGTCTTTAGATTCACAAATTTGTAACATATCTGTTTAAAAGTAAAATTTTTAATCGAGAGATAGTGCTACATGTCCGTGAAGAAAAGCAGTTAAAAAAATATTAAAAATATTTTAGGCTAAGTGGAAAAAAGAGCATTTCGAAGGTAGAGAAGGTAGAAGGTTTCAGAGCCCTTTCGAAGGTAATTAGTATTTTTGTGGTGTGCTGATCTTAATTATAGGAAAGTTTATATTCATATTATGATATATTGGATAATTGTTTTTAAAAAATTGAAAAGTGGAGTGTTTTAGAAAGCTGATAAAACATATTTTTGATTGATATTGCATATATTGCTTGACGTTTTATTTGTTAATTTATTATAGCATTTAGTAAAACTAAGCCTGATTCGCAATATGGACATCTTACGTGCAATACGGACATCTAATGAGTCTTCAGATTCACAAATTTGTAACATATCTGTTTAATGAGATTTTATTTAGCTAATTAATAATAAATTAATGTTCAAATTAGTGATATTTCTGCTGTTTGAAGGTTTTTGAAGAGCCACAACCGAAAATGACCCCTCTCCCTTCTAAAGTGTACGTTTTGACGGTATTTACCCTGCCCCCCTAACTCGCAATACTGATATTTCTTTTATCCCCTCGACTTCTAAAATCCCTCTCAAGTGTGGCTCTTTCATCCAGTAGTAGTTCCATAAGGAGCCACCTGTCTCTAATATGGACATGCATGTCCATAATAGGGATAGGTAGTTCCTTTTATGGACACTTGGTACTTTTTTGTTTTTATTATGAAATTAAACCATATTAATTACAAAGTCAATTTTATTTATGGTATTCCACAATCCAGAGATTGTGGTCACAAGTTGTTTAAGTCCTGTGACGTGTATAAGATGGCGAAAAAAATTAATTTATCTTAGGGTGTCCATATTGGGTGCCTACAGGTACTATATGTATTTGTTTCGGTTAAGATCAGAAACTTTAAATGGTCCAACAAAAGTATCCCGGACTTGGACCCAACCTGTCATGGTCAGGCCCTGACATGGAAGTTTAATAAAAAGTACACGTCAATGAAACAAGAAAGCCAAGCCTGATGTCATAATCCATAACAAGAGGATTGTGAGTGTTTTAAAGGCGGTGACAGGTGACATATCGCTTTCTTCAAAGTCAATTGTTGACTAATTTAATTAAATTCTTACTAGTCTGATTGATACCATTCGATGTGCAGTTGAAAGGACTGTTGTTTGCGAATAAATTTGAAATTCACGCAACTTCCCTATTGCCAGAAGGATGGTTTTATAGTTGCTACATTGGGTGTGAAATTATTTTAAATAGTTAGAACGTTTTTGAAGTCCTAAAGATATATTTTGGGAATGTTTGGCTTGAAGGAAAAAATAAACATATTTTTAATTATTTTTTACCATTAAATATTCGAAAGGAGGTATTTATCAAGCGCAATCGAGATCTCTGGTCATCGAGGGATCAACGAGTGAACAAAAAAAAAACGAAAAAACTTTGAAAACCATATATGACCTAAAAATGAATTTAAAATAGAATATTTACACAACTTACTATGGGAATCATGTGTGGGAGAATAGAAGAATTCATAAACAGGAATTTTAATAAATGAAAATAGAATGCAATAATGATAATAAAATAAAAAGATAAATAGCATTTTTTAAATTTGCTATAGAGTATTGTACATTATAAACAAATATTCTTTATTGTTTATTTAAAAATTGAATGATTTGATTTATCCTGTAGATATCATTAAGGGATATAACAACAGTTTAACATTCTTGAGGATAACTGTAACATATGTTTATTTCATATGTATTTATTTGTAACTGTAATATTAACTGTGTTTGATATAAACGGTATTAACTGTAACTTCAAGCAGATCACCATTTATAAATAAAGGAATTTAACCATGCTGAAAACTCTGGATCTAAAACTTATTGCTTAAAAAGATATTAGTGCTTGATCATAAAATAGAAAGAGAAGCACAAAACATGGTGTCAGAAGTTTCTAACCTACGTGAAAACCAAAAGATGCATTGAGATTGATCTTGTGATCAACGGAACTTTGTGTTCGTAACGAGTGTCTGAAAAAGACCAAGAAATAAAGCATGGACACTTTCCGGCCTCCAGGTGAGATAAAGTTCTCAACAAGTAATAATCTGCCAGAAACCTGGAAGAAATGGATCCAAAAATTGGACAATTACATGATCGCATCAGAAAAGAACAAGAAGTCCGACTCAGTGAAGATCGCGATCATACTGAACCTCCTAGGAGATGAGGGTGTTGAAATATTCAACACTTTCAAGCCTGCTGATGGAAAAAGTAAAGAAAAATACGACGATGTCATCGCAATGTTCCAGCAGTACTGTGTTCCAGTGCAGAATGTCGTCTTTGAGCGCTTTAAATTTTTCTCATGCAGTCAACAAGAAGGTCAACAGATCGACAATTATCTCACCGAGCTGAAGACCCTGGCGTCGACATGTGGATTTGAAGGACAAGAAGAGGGACTTATTCGTGACAAATTGGTCCTTGGAATTCGCGACAAGACCCTACTTGAACGCCTACTGAGGAAGCCTAACATCAACTTGCAGAAAGCTGTTGCATTCCTAAGAGCCGCGGATGCAAGTAAACAGCAACTCGAGTCAGTGACTGCCGTCCCGTCTCGGGTACTGGAAGTTAGGAAAGGAAAAGAAAATCCCAAGCCTAACCACAAAGTAAAGACAACCGACGCACCTTTCCCTTGTAAAAGGTGTGGTAAAGAACATCGAAAGATGAACTGTCCAGCTTTTGGAAAGCTATGTGCCAAGTGTAAAGGTAGAAATCACTTTGCAGCAGTGTGCAAATCAAATGTTGTTAAGAAAGTAAATCAAATAGAAAATGAAAGCTCCGATACAAGTCATTCCATGTCGTTGTATATCGACCAAGTTTCGAGAGAAGTTCATATAAACGAGTGTGCAAGTGAGTGGTCAAAAGAAATTTTTGTTGAAAACAACATGATAGAGTTTAAATTAGACACGGATGCAGAAGCCAATATTTTGCCTCTTTCTGTCTATAATAGTTTAATGTATTTAGGTGATACAGCAACACTCAGTCACACTAAGGTAACATTATTAGCATATGGTAATTTTAAATTGCAACCAGAAGGCGAGATCACATTAAATTGTAGTGTAGATGATTTTTGTAACGTACCACTAAAATTTATTGTTGTAAATGTGTCGTCTAAACCCATATTAGGTCTTAAAGCTTGCCAAATGTTAAATTTAATTCAAAAAGTGGATAAAGTTTCATTTTCTGGTAAAGAAAACATCATAAAAACTTATGATGAAGTGTTCACAGGTTTAGGTAAGTTTCCGGGGGAACCATATCACATAGAATTAAAGCCTGAAGTTAAACCAGTAATAAATCCTCCTCGACGTGTTCCCATATCTTTAAATGACACTTTAAAAGCAACATTAGATGATTTAGAATTTAAAGGGATAGTTAAAAAAGTAAATAAACCCACTGACTGGGTTAATAGTTTAGTGATTGTTGAAAAGCCCAATGGGAGTCTAAGAATTTGTTTAGACCCGAGAAGTCTTAATAAAGCCATTAAACGAGAACATCACATAATACCCACCGCTGAAGAACTAATAAGTAGGCTAGAAGGAAAGCAAGTCTTTAGTGTCTTAGACTTGAAGGATGGATTTTGGCAAATTGCCCTGGACTCGCCAAGTGCAGATTTATGCACATTTAATACCCCATTTGGTCGGTACCAGTTCCTCCGAATGCCATTTGGAATTGCATCTGCTCCTGAGGTGTTCCAAAAGCGTAACTTAAACTTATTTGATGGGATAGAAAATGTGGAGGTGTATTTTGACGATGTTATCGTTACTGGCAAAGATGAGGCTGAGCATGATCAGACTTTAGAGAAAGTTTTGGCAAGGGCAAAAGATTGTAACATTAAATTCAATCCCGATAAATTTCAATATAAAGTTCCAGAAGTTAGATATTGTTACGACTTTTGTGTAAATATTGTAAATAACTTATTAGATATCTTTTTGAGTTTCAGAAATGGCAACAGCCGAGCAGCGTGAGCGTAGCTCGGAGGTGTTTTTGGTCTTTGAAAATGGCGGTGTTCTAAAAAGTTGCAACGGTTAACTTATTAGTGAGAGAGTGTCATTTGCTGAATAAAAAGTATTGTTCTTGTGAACTGTATCGTGCTTTGAAGTAAGCTGAATAAAGTAAATTGTCTTGGCGAACTTTGTTGTGCTTCGGAAGAACCCAGAAATCTCGTAACAATATGTTGGCCAAATCATTTCTAAGGATGGTATTAAAGCTGATCCCCAGCATGTAAGGGCAATCACTGAAATGAAAACACCTGTTGACAAGGGGGGTGTTAGGAGGTTTTTGGGAATGGTAAATTATGTCTCAAAATTTATTCCAAATGTGTCCACTATAACCTCTCCCTTAAGGAGTCTTTTGAAAGATAAAGTGGAATTTAGTTGGCATGCTGAGCATGAAAGTGCTTTTAACCACATTAAAAGTTTGTTGAGCTCTTCTACTGTGTTAAGGGTATTTAACAGTACAAAACCAATTATTATACAGTGCGACAGTTCTAAGGATGGAATAGGGGCTTGCCTTATGCAGGAAGGTCACCCTGTTTCTTATGCCTCTCGAAGTCTCACAGAGACAGAGCAGAACTATGCTCAAATTGAAAAAGAATTGCTTGCAATTGTATTTTCTGTAGAAAAGTATCACAACTTTGTGTATGGTTTTAAGTTTATTGTTCAAAGCGACCATAAGCCGCTAACCAGTATTGTATCTAAACCTATGAGTAATATTTCAACCAGATTGCAAAGAATGTTATTAAAACTATTGAAATATCAATTTGAAATTGAGTATGTGAAAGGCAGTGAGATGTATCTGGCCGATACACTTAGTAGAGCATATCTTAACGATAAGGTATCTGATGATCCTGAAATGTTAAATGTAGTTCATACTATAAAACAGCTCCCAATGAGTGAGCGTAGGGTTACTCAATTTCAAAATGCTATTAAGGTGGATTCTGATTTGAAAGTTGTGTATGAATATTGTGAAAAAGGTTGGCCTGAGAACATAAACAAAGTACCTGTTAGTGTGAAACAATATTTTAAGTTTAGAAATGACTTGTATATTGAAAATGGTTTATTGTTTAAAGACTCTAAAATTGTTGTACCTTCTTCACTTAGAAATGAAATGTTAGAATTAATACATGAAGGTCATTTTGGTGTAGAAAAATGTTAAAACAGGGCAAGAGATATATTTTATTGGCCTGGTATGTCCAGTAATGTAGAATCTAGAGTGTTGAAATGTGAGGTGTGTCAAATGTTTCAAAAAGCTAACGTTAAAGAACCTCTTCAGCCCCATAACATTCCTGATCGACCATTTCAAAAATTAGGTATAGATATAATGGAATTCCGAAATGTTAATTATTTAGTTATCATTTGTTATTATTCTAAGTGAATAGAAATAGCGAAACTTAACAGCAAGACTGTTGCAGAAATTGTTCAACATTTGAAAATCTGTTTTTCTAAGTTTGGGGTACCAACACAGATTGTAAGTGATAATAGTCCATTTAATAGTTTTGAGTTTAAGGCCTTTTCTAAGGAATGGGACTTCGAGTGTTTATACACTAGTCCTCACTACCCAAAAAGTAATGGAATGGCAGAAAAAGCCGTAGGAATTTCAAAAGCGATTCTTAAGAAGGCATTCGAAGACAGAAAAGAATGGGTTGTGGGAATAATGGAGTATCGAAATACTCCAATTTCAGGTTTGAATCTGTCCCCTGCTCAGTTAATGTTTGGTCGTAGATTGAAGACCAAGATCCCCATACACACCAAATTGTTAAATCCTGATATTTTTAATAATGTAAGTGAAAGGGTTCTTAAAAGACAGGATAAGCAAAAGCAGTACTATGACAAGAATGCCAGTCCATTGAAACCATTAAGTCCTGGTGACAATATTTTAGCCTTAAATTTCCATAACAAAAAGTGGGAAACTGCTAAAATTATTTCTAAATGTGGCTCAAGGTCCTACATGATTGAAAATCATTTGGGAAATACGGTTCGAATAAATCGTATACATCTTAGACCGACAAACGTCCCATATCAACCAACGAGTGATATGAACTTTGATATTCCGGAGGTGCCTAATGCAGACTGTCCAATGACAACAATCCACCCTCACAAATCCAAACCCAAAACAAGATCTGGGAGGATCATAAAAACACCAAGATACCTCAACAACTATGTTTGTCACTAATTATGTATCTTCAAAGAGGGGTGTAACATATGTTTATTTCATATGTATTTATTTGTAACTGTAATATTAACTGTGTTTGATATAAACGGTATTAACTGTAACTTCAAGCAGATCACCATTTATAAATAAAGGAATTTAACCATGCTGAAAACTCTGGATCTAAAACTTATTGCTTAAAAAGATATTAGTGCTTGATCATAAAATAGAAAGAGAAGCACAAAACATCGTGTTCAATCTAGCTTCTCAAAAGGTCTTTATGACCAGGTTCCATTAACTAAAATAAAATAAATGAAATGATTCTGTCTTTCTTCATTTGATTGTTCAATTTGCCAGCCATTCCTCAAATATTGCTCTTGTCATCTACACCTTAAAGTTTGACCGACGCTACAATGAATGGTAACCACAATGAATATCTCGCTACCACTACACTAATAGATCTTTGATATCATACCTTTCGAACAAAAAAAAATAAAGAGGCACATAAACGTTTTGTAAAAAGTGACTGTATAAAACTAGTTCTAACTATATGTAACTACTTTTATATAAATTATATCATAAACGAAATACACTTGTACTCGTTTATAACGAGCCAGAAAAGACCGCAACATTTACTAGTTAAATCTAAGTGCTTGTAAAAAGACAGTCAGTTTTATTGTAATTGTACGCTTTCATCAACATGAGTGTTCTTTAGCAGCTTTGAACCAGAATAATAAGACAATCAATGCTTTTTGCAGAGGTCGACATCTTTAGCTCCTCTCTAAACTCCCGGAAAATTTTCACCTCGTCCACGGTTAAAACTATCCACTTCGACATAACCCCATAAAATTTAGCAAACGTTATCAATGAAAACCTTTGACCAGCGCCCCCAATGACCGTGAAGAACCCTTTCCTCACTCTGCTTCTGCAAATAAGCCACCTGTTGAACCGCATATTTGACCATTCTTCCTATTCATAGTATGGCTTGAAAGGAATTTCTCCAAACAAAGGGGGTGAGGACAACTTTTCCAAGAAAAGAGTTAATTTCTAAACCGACTGCATAGTGACAAAAATTTACAAGATAGAAAAAATATTCTTCGTTAAATCCGAGGCTTGCTCGTAGCAAGCGATTTCCCTTAAATAGACTTAGCATCGGACCAACCTAATATTCTTGCTTTCCTCGGTAAATCCGGGTCCTCGTAAAATCAGGACTCGCTATAAACGAGTTCGACTGTAGTTGATTAATCAACTTATTTTTTGTTCTGTAAGTGTTCAGTAAAATAAGTAAATTATTTAGTTGCTACATAAGTTTATATGAATGCAAGTAAACTATTAATATATTTTTTTAATAATAATGTATGTCTATTTCAACTTCCTCCAACTCCCAAGATCACCTTGAAAATATCCCTAAACTAATCCTCCTATTTTAAAAAAAAGTCTTTTTTAAAGAACAATACAGAAAGGTAACGCTTCAAACAATGTTTACATTTTCGTTAAATAATTATTAATTTATAAAATTCAGACACTTTTTAGACTACAATTACCCCAACTGAATTCTTAAAATAAATTAATGGGATTTATAAAAATCAAGTTCAGATATAAAACCTTAACCCTTAAACCTACCTCGTGACTAAATGGTCATAACAAAAAAATACATAAAAATGCATGACTTTAAATACATTTTTATAAAAATACAGACTCTTATAGGTAAAACCGAACTTCATCACAAATTACTAGACAAGTAAGTAGTGCAATACCATTTTACAATCGAACTCCCTCCCAATGCCAAACACCTTAAAATCCATTAAATCCACTACTTTTACTTTACGCGATATTTTGTCCCCGCGATATTTTGGGCACGCGATATTTTGGCCCGCGATATTTTGGCCCGCGATATTTTGGGCCCGCGATATTTTGGGCGCACGATATTTCGGCTGGCGATATTTCGGCCGCGATATTTTGGCCCGCGATATTTCGGCCGTGATATTTTGTAATATATATAATTATATATTTGTAATATAATATGTTGGGCGATAGCTCGTAAATACAGCTTCCTACATCCTCAATAGGACTGGAATTTCGTCTGTGGAAAAGACCAGTTCACATGAGCTATGGTTTGAAAAGAAACCAAGGATAAGACACATGAGAATTATAGGATCTCTGTGTTATGCACATGTACCAATACAGAAAAGGAAGAAAATGAGTAAGAAAGCCTTAAAAGGTTTTCTGATTGGTTACAATGGAGGTGAAAGATACAGAATATGGTTACCTGATGAGGGAAAATTAATTTTTTCTAGAGATGTGATTTTTCATGAGAAAACGCAGATGTGTGCAGAACAAGTGTCATTGAAAAATCTAGATAAGATCATTGATTCATCAGATCAAGAAAATTCAGAATATAAAGAAGTATCAGAAGATCAGAGTAATACTTTATCAAATTCTGAACCTGAAGGTGAAGATGAAGAAGAGGAAGAATCAAAGTCATCTCACAATATGAATCTTAGAGATCGTTCTAAAATAAAGAAACCTCAAAGATTTGATGATTACATCATGAAAACCGAAGCATTCGTCTATGGAGAAGATCCACAAAACTATCAAGAAGCTATAGAGAATCCAGATAAGAAAAACTGGAAGAAAGCTATGGATAGCGAAATGACTTCTTTAAAAGAAAATCAGACATGAGAGTTAACTAAATTACCCGAAGGAGTAAAGGCCATACCATGTAAATGAGTTTACAAAATAAAGAGAAATCCTGATGGAAGTATAGACAAGTATAAGGCTAGGTTTGTAATAAAAGGTTTTAATCAACGGAAAGGGATTAATTACGATCAAACCTATAGTCCGGTCGCAAGAGCAAGTACCACAAGATCTCTAATCAGTATAGCGGCTAGTGAAAATATGACCCTAACACAATTCGATGTTTCTACAGCCTTTTTGTACGGCGAATTAGAGGAAGATGTTTTTATGTGCCAACCGGAGGGATACAGCGACGGCACTGACAGGGTATGTCACTTGAAGAAGAGTCTCTACGGATTGAAACAAGCCCCAAGATGCTGGAGCAAGTGTTTCGGAGACTATTTACATAAAGTTGGTTTCTCAAAAGGTGAAGCAGATCCCTGTCTATTCATCAGAAGAAACAATTCCGAATTACTTTTGCTAGTTCTCTACGTGGATGATGGTTTGGTTGCATCTACGAGTAAAGAACAGTTAGAAGACTTTCTTAAAGATTTAAAGAAGTGCTTTAAGATTACGACTAAGCCTGCTGATTACTACCTAGGATTAGAGATTCATCGCCAAGAAGATGATTCTATAAAAATAAGCCAAACAGCCTACATTAAGAAGATACTTGAAAAATTCGGTATGGATGAGTGCAAACCTGTGTCTACACCTATCATCAAAGAAGGTTTTCAATCAGGGAAAGTACTAAGCGCTAACAGATCATATTCCTACAGACAAGCCGTAGGAGCATTAATGTATCAAATGACAGTAACCCGACCTGACATAGCGTATGTGATAGGCATAGTTTGTAGAAGTTTAGAAAATCCAAATGACGAAGACTGGGTAAGAGTCAAAAGAATATTTCGATATTTAAAGGGAACCTTAGACAAAGGGTTGATTTACAGATCAGGATACAAGAAATGTATTTTAGAGGGCTATAGCGATGCTGACTATGGAGGAGACACCACAACGGGTCGCTCAACTACAGGAGTTGTTTGCATCTATGCTGGTGGAGCGATATCATGGCTAAGTCAACGACAGCCTTCTGTAGCAATCTCAACCACAGAAGCAGAAGTAGTCGCAGCTAGTGAAGCAGCCAGAGAGCTGGTTTGGTTGAAGAGACTGATCACCGAAGTCACAAATCTGAATATTGTAACAGATCCACAAGTGGACAACGAGGCAGCAGTTAGACTGTCACAGAATCAAGGAGAATTACACAGAAGAACAAAACACATAAGTATTCGACATTTCTTTGTAAGAGAAATGGTTGAGAACAAAGAAATCGTCGTAAGAAGAGAGTCTACTGAAATTCAGATTGCCGACTTGTTCACCAAGCCATTCTATGGACCTAAACTTGCAGTCTTGTGTGAAAAGATGGGATTAACATAGAACTGGCAGGACTAAAGATCTTAAACAAAACAAATAAGGGAAAGTGTTAAAGTTGTATTTATTTTGTTTTGTCCTGCGTGGCAACAGTTTGTAGAAAAAGATGGTTTTGTGAAAAAGGATGGCGTGTGAATAAAGTTTTTTCTTCCGGTTTTCCATTTTATGTGTAGATGTGACTTAATACTCAAGGACTCTGTAAGTTATGATAAACTAAGAAGTTTATATTTCACAGTTTTTGGGAGCGCTTTGAAAACTGTATAGGCAAGAATGATGGTTTATCGCTTATTGACAAACACGTATTTTTGCGGGGATATTTAGATGGAGAGGCTAAGCGACTAGTTGATGGAATTAATATTACTGCAGACACATATATAACAACAAAGGATATTTTAACATCGAAATATGGCAATAAAGATAAAATAATACAACCTCATCTCGATTATTTAGAAAACTTAACACCTATTAAAGATCCATCTCCAACAGAATTAAATGAGTTATATATCGATTGTAATAGACGATTACAAGCTTTGGATGCTCTAGGTAAAAACACACAATCATATGGAAGAATTTTGGCTCCAAAAATACTTCGTGCTTTTCCTCATGATTTCTGTCGGCGACGAAATCATGAGGAAATAAAATTTGGCGGACGACGAAATCCATACAACAGAAATTACGGAGATGGATTTTCCATAACCTATGGAGAATGGGAAGATGCATCAAAAACTATACGCTACTTGGTTTCTCCATTTGAGACTCTCTTCACTGCATGGTGGTGTAAGTAATATAGATGTTCTTCTTTATGTGTTTCATCTAAGACGACTTCAACTTGATTTTTCTGAATGTAGTCTTGCATGTGTTCAGCATATTTGTGTTGAAAATCTGCATTTGTGTGAAATTTTCTTGTCAAAGAATTTAGACGTTGTTTTGCCCCTTCATAATTGCTCGATGAAAGTTAAACTTCTGTCTTTCATGGTAATTTTACAACTCGTCTACTATCAATGATTTTAAAGGACTGATGAAAGTTTGTCAAGAGCTCAGAGTTATGAGTATTTATTTTTTCTTCTATTGGTTGTATACCAATGCTCTCTAAGTTGCAGAAAATTTCTTACTGCATCATCCAATTCCTGATTTGAAGTTTCCACATAAATATTATGAACTGTTGGAATGAAGGAAACTGTTGTGTGTGTTCGAGGTCCACTAAGTATCCATCCAAAACTTGATGGGACCAAGGCCAGAGAATCTGATAGCTTGAATGGAGCTTCAGAGTTCATAACATTCCAGTAGAAATCTGCACCGATTAAAATCTCAATTGGTAAGTTTGATAATGAATCATCAGGATCAGCAAGCTTCAGTCGTTTGTTTTTCGCAAAGCGTGAAACATCAGTTGATGGTGGCGGGTGTGATGCATATTTGTTGGAGCTTTCGGATGCAACGACCTTGACTTTAGACTTGTCCCAGATGCTTGATAACTGAAATTGAACTTGTCTTCTCATTTGGCTAAAACTAGCTGGAGATTCGAACGCTTGAAGGTCCAAAGGTATGGTTGAAATAACTGGAAGTTGCAATTTGTCTACAAGATCAGAAGAAATGAAACTAGATTGACTTCCACTATCCAAAAGACAACTTGTAAGTTTTGTAACCCCAGTTGGACCAGTTATGGAGTGCAGTTTGTAAATGAACAAAATTAGAAGTGAGTATATCAATTTTGTTTGTTGATGTAGTTGCAGACTGAGCAGGAGTAGGAGTTTTGCATATCGAGACATGATGTTTTTTCTTGCATTTGGAACAGGAATATTTTTCTTTACGATAGCAATCTTTTTGAGCATGACCACGGTTTGTGCACAGGAAGCATCTGTTGGTTGCCTTCAACTTCTGTATGCGTGCGTCTATATCCGTCACAGAGTTACACTGTTGAGGCCAGTGTCCGGCAGTTTCACAGAAAGGGCAATGTGAACTTTTTTTACCTTTAGTTACTGGTTTAGAGTGTACATTGAAATTTTCTAAGGATGATTTTATAGGATGGGCTGGAACTTGCACACCTTTTATATTATTTGCAGTAACTGCTCCCTCGACTTCTTCTGATAAAAATCTCATCAATATTGTAATATCACCCTCAGCCAAGTTTTCACGTTTGGCGTATACAATCCAATTACGACATAAATCATGAGGAAAAGCACAAAATATTTTTGGAGCCAAAATTCTTCCATATGATTGTGTGTTTTCACCTAGAGCATCCAAAGCTTGGAATCGTCTATTATTACAATCGATATATAACTCATTTAATTCTGTTGGAGATGGATCTTTAATAGGTGTTAAGTTTTCTAAATAATCGAGATGAGCTTGTATTATTTTATCTTTATTGCCATATTTCGATGTTAAAATATCCTTTGTTGTTATATATGTGTCTGCAGTAATATTAATTCCATCAACTAGTCGCTTAGCCTCTCCATCTAAATATCCCCGCAAAAATACGTGTTTGTCAATAAGCGATAAACCATCATTCTTGTCGATACAGTTTTCAAAGCGCTCCCAAAAACTGTGAAATTCTTCAATTTCGCCGGTAAAAGTATTTATTTTTATTGTGGGCAACTTCACTGTAACGTTTGGAGCCGGAGCGTAGTTTATGTCGCCAGCTGTTGGCGACGAATTCGTGTTCGCAGTTTTCTTTTTAGAATTAAATAACACCAACTGAGCAGAATCTGCATAGCTTTCACATTCTAGGATGTCTTCATCATATTCATCGTCGTTTAGAAGGTTATGGATTTCGTCGTCCGCCAAATTTAAGTCATGTATTTTGTTTTGTAAACGTTCGATGTTAAATTCTATATGAGTTGGTGATGCTGCAGGATCGTTTAAAAAGTTAAACGATCCTGCAGCATCACGAACAGTTGAAAGTTTAGTTATGGCAGCGCGAAGCGTCGTTCGTTTACGTTTTAACAAGGGAAGTTTTTCTTTTACTGTTGACATTTTAAATTCGGGTTTGTAACACAATATAAACTAAGTTTAGTTTTACTCAATTTAAACAAAGTTTAGTAAGCTCACCCGAGTTATTTTCGGCACCACATATTTCGTTTTGTAGCATTAAATAGACTGAAGTATCACATCTTTATTCGAATTTCCATAGCAACTGTTAACAACGATAGCATAGCAACAAAGTAAATTGCCAGAGTTGGAAATAAAAATTACATTTAAACAATCGAAATAATGAGACATATAAAGTGCGCACGACGACGTCGGTCTTTGTGATTTGGGCGCGTGACTCACGACGTGAGACATGACCATTGCATAAAGTATTTGTTTTAAGCAAGATAAAATTCACACATGTAGATAAATACAAAATTAAATCACGTATATTAGGACAATAAGTGTCGATATTTATGGCCCGACATTATCCATCCATCAAGGGTTATTACAGACATTATCCATCCCCATTTTGTTTATGACCGCTGAGATAATTGAATGAAATGCGTAAATGCCGTTACCATGATTCATGAACGTGATTCTGCCTTCGAAATATAGAAAAATGTGCAGAAGTTTCTTCACATTCTAACATTTTTTTTCAATAAGAAAGTGTGATAAGTGCTATAGCGAAACTTTTTCTTATTATCCTTTGCAGGTAAGTGTGTGCATTGCAGTAACTCTTAACTTTAACTCATAAACGATTTTTTGCAAGAAAATTTGCCACGCGAAAATGAACTTCCTCCTTGAACTCAGTTTGGCAAAACTTGGTTTCCCTGCATGAGATTAAATTTAAATTCTTAAATAAATATTCATTGTTTTAATTTTATTCTTGTAGCAGATGATTGTTATAGGTTATCGCTGCTCACAATTTTAAAATTTAGTAAAATTATAACATTTATAAACTTCAAAAAAATATATGTGCGTGTTGCTGGAAAACCTGATGGTCAAGTGACGTGTTTGTACGTCTGTATTCCTCAGAGAATTAAGTTTGTCGAAATAAACAAAACCTAAGACAAATCAAGACCATAGTCCAATTTGAATGGAGTAGTAGTGACACAATTTATGTAGGACAAATTAAGTTCTGCGAGAAACGAATTTAAAAAACTCAAAGTTTACGTTTTTTATTCGGAAACGAATGTTTGAGTGGTATTCGCAAAGCTATCGTTAAAGGGTTCTAACGTTGCGATGCGCATATACATTTGAACGCATGTACACTCTTAAAACAAACGAGCGGTTTTAGCTCAGTGAGTTAATTTCCACTCCTTTCCGTGCCGAAAATGCACTTCCCCTATAGGAGTGGATTTCACTCTTTTTGCGAAGTGGGTAAAAGAAATAAAAGAAAACAATCTACGTCCTACACTCTTAAAACGAGCGGTTTTAACTCAGTCTGAGTTAATTTCCACTTCTTTCCGGTGCCGAAAATGCACTTCCCTTATAGGAGTGGATTTCACTCTTTTGTTTTAAGAGTGTACCCAATTGTATTTTTAGCACTTTTGTATATCTAACAGTGCTTATAACTATGTTCAACATTAGTATTTTTAAAAACATGCGTTATTGCTACAGTTAATCTTACCGCCAGTTTAAAGATAATAATTAAACTTATAGGTTTTTTTGTGGTATTTTTTTTTATTCATTACTATTTATCAGTTTCCCTATAGCTGCAAACCATGAGTTTGGAAAAGAAGGAAAACGTTATCAATATCTGCATTTCACCCACCAAACCTCCTGTAGCAGAAAAGTTACCAGTCACTAAAACATTTTGGAACATTAATAAGGAAATGCTGAGATTTAAAATTCACTTTTTCCTATTCCTTGGAGGTAAAAAAATTATTTTTACTTTTTCACGGTTTGGCTGCATTGGAATTTTTTTTTAAAAAACTTATTGTTAACAGTTTTATATTATGTATTTAAAAATTATTATTAAATATTATAAAAATTGTTTTTATTATTTTTACTTTTTCACGGTTTGGCTGCATTGGAATTTAAAAAAAAAAACTTATTGTTAACAGTTTTATATTATGTATTTAAAAATAAAAATTTCATAACTTATAGTTAACTAGCAAATTTATACCCGTTCTTCGCACGGAATAAAAAAAATATCAAATAGATTCCAAATGTGTGTACCATATACCCTGTTATAGGATCATAAACTTATTATTGTTTCCGCTCGTTATAAATTATAAAATCCCGTTTCATTGCCTTAAAATTCCAAAATAAAAAATACGCTGTAAAATGCACTCATAAATGCCATCACAATTCCCTCATAAATACATAAAACCTTTTAGCTCATTTGGCGCGTTTTGGGAAATAATTTGGCGAGAAAATAGATATAGCTACCCACACCCATTATACAGCTCAAACACAATGACCTTCGAACAACCGACCAGCTTATAAATTATTCATAAAAGAAATTGCCTATTTGGCGAATTTTAGTTAATAATTTGGCGAGTTTGGCAACGTATTTGGCGAAAAAATAAAGACATAACACACTAATAGCTCTAGTGCGATGGCCTTTATTAACCATCATAGTTCAGTAATAGCTTAACTATACATGTATTGCTTAAATATGCATACATGCAGTCAACAGAAAAATCAATGAAAAAATCATCAAATAAACACACAATAAAATCCGGGAATGAAGGCTGGCGGAATTACGTCACTTGAAACGTGTCAATTATTTTTCAAATAATGAATTTAGTTTCTGAAAGTATTGGCAAAAGAATAAAATAAACATTTTGAATTTTAAATGTTTTCGTTAAAAGTTTTATTTAATTTTTTCAGCCGATGGCATCAGGAAAGAGAAAAAATGATCGGATTTGAGCGAAAGTGGTGTATTTTTTTCAGAAAATTCGAATTTTCTCTAAACATGGAACAAATATGAAAAAACTAAGCCTCAGGTGCACACGTTAGTATTAAAGGGAATCTATCTTTAAAATTTCGAATTCCTGTGGGCAGTATAAGTAGGTCTTTTACGATCCGAAGACAGACACACAGACAAACTCTTTCTTTTATTATTATAGATAGTTAAAAATAAGTTATTTTCCACATAAAAAAATCGCAAACTTTAAAAAGGTTCTAATACGATAAAAGTAAAAATCGCAAATGAAGTTATTTATTTTGGTTACAGGTTTCAAAAGATTATCTAAATTTACAATAGGATTTTTTTTCGTATTTATTCCTCAAAATACTAAATTAGGTCCTTAGAGAAGTAAAAAGATATTTTGCCAAAGGATAAAAAAAGACTTAAATTTAAAAAAAAATTGAAACTTATTACTGAAATTTATTAAGGATTAAATTTACATTTAAATATGTGTTGTGTACTGCCTTTCCTTCACTTAAAATTTTTTTAAATGCTAACATAAAACTATACTAATTTATTACTAAATTTTTTTGTATAGCTTATAATTGATATTTAAAAAAGTATTTTTTTTATTTATAGGCCTAGCAGCAGGCGTACCATACGTTATTGTGCTAGCAAAGAACAGGATTGGAATTTCTGCCTCATCTTTAGGTGTAGTTCTTACCGGCCAAATGTTTTTATTCATTTTCACGAAGCCCATTATAGGCTATCTAGCAGACTATTACAACAAACTGAAAGAAATTATCAGTGTTTTGATAGTAATACATATGACCTGTTATTTCACATTGCTAGCTATTCCTAGCATACCATTTGAAACTTATCAAAACTCCAGTGAGTTCACATTGAAAAATGCATTCAATGTCAATGATATTTCAAGACAGTGCACCAAATATAATCAAGGGACTTTGAAATTTCTGTTACAAAATAAAACTAGTATATCACGCGTAGTATTCCCCGGTTTTAACCATAGAAATGCAACAATAGTAAGTGAAACAACTATCTGTCATTTACTCTCAGAAAACAATTTTGAAAGTCTGTTTCTAAATTCGTTAAAATTATTAAAACACTCGGAAGAAACGACTAAAGATAGAAGTTTAAAATTTCTAGTTACTTTGTATAAAAATGGCTCCTGTTTTTTTGGTTTGATGTCTGAAATTAGTGATATTTTACAAAATGAAATGCTGGAAAACATTCAACTAAGTGAAATTTCTTCTTGTCACTTATTAAAGGATGAAACTCTATCTCCAACACCTGTTACAGAATTAGAATGTATTTCGTGTGACTTTCTGAAGCAAACAAGAGAAACCCCATCTTTTAGGAAGAAGGATTACCAGACCTACCAGTTCTGGTTATTTTCCATGCTAGATACTATCTCTGCAATCTGTTTGAGCGGCATTTTCACCCTATCTGATACTGCTTGCTTCGAAAGCATTCAGAAACACAGAGGCGACTTCGGCAAGCAGAGACTGTGGGGCAACATAGGTTGGGGGTTTGTGGCACTCCTTGCTGGATTCTTGAACGACTATACCAACGACTTTCTCGCTGCGTACGTTCTAATGGGCATTTTGTTGTCTCTGTTTCTGTGGAACATATCCAAGATCGACCTAGTGAAACCTCACTATTCCAAAAACATTCTCAAAGACGTTGGAACAGTTCTGCGCTCCAGAGAATTTCTGTTCTTCGAAGTGGTGATCTTCTGCAACGGAATCGGAACGGGGATCATATGGTATTACCTTATCTGGTTCTTGAATTCTATTGGTGGAAGTGAACTACTTATTGGCTTGTCTTTGACAGTCCAGTCCATCGTTGGGGGGATTCCCTTCATGTTTTTCTCCGGTTGGTTCATAAGGAAGTTCGGACATTTCAATCTGTTGGTGGTGTCCATGGCAGCGTATGGAATTAGGTTTCTGTGGTGCAGCTACCTTCAAAATCCGTGGTGGATCCTCCCTGTTGAATTCCTCCACGGCATCAACTACGGACTGTATTATACTGTTTTGGGTTCCTATGCGAAACTGAGTGCCAAGCCTGGAACTGAAGCAACAACGCAAGCAATATTGTCTAGTACTCATGAAGGGTTGGGTGAGTAACATAAAAAGTATTTCTGTTTTCAAAAAAAAAAAAAAAATACGTGTCCTACTATATACATCTCCAAATTTTAAGACAGGTTTTGAGGGGTTTTGTCCAAGTTCAAGATCTAATCCTGTTCTAAGTTAGAGCTTCGATTATGACTGTGATTTCATTCCGTGTTGCTAATTTTTTTTAATGGACTCTTCCTCAACCCATGTTTTTTAAGCGCCAGACCACCAGATATTAAGAGCAGAAAAATAACTCATAATTTGCACTTTAGGAACTGAAATTGACTATCCGATTTTTCGTTCATAATATATCTAAGTTCTATCTATCCAAGTATCTCAAAGTTCGAGTAAAATCTCGATCTTAAGCATGCTTTAATTCGGAATATATAACTAGCTGATTTATAATGATATGTTTGCATTATTTGACATTTACTCTTAGGCATATACTACCTGTTTTATCTATTATAAAACTCATTTTTTTAGTACATACCACCAAGTATCATTTCAATAACAAACTTTAACATATATTCATGGTACTCAAAATTTTTAATACGCCGTATATCAAAACGTGTGAGGGTTACCCCCGTAGCCAGAATAGATCTGAGGGAAAGAGGATATACCCCACCTAAAAATTTCTTTGCCTCCATAAAAACAATTTAGAAAATTGGATCTTTTTTTTTAAAAAAATTCTCGATTTTCTAAAAAAATTTTTACGCAGCTTGAGAAATGATGATGGTCAGTTAATGGTAACTTCAGTTTAAATACTATTTCAACGTTATTCCTTGTTTTGAACTGTAAAACTTATTTATGAAAGTTTTGTTGTGTACCGATTCTTTTTGGTTTAATAACGCTTATGGTGATACTACTATATGATAGTCAATTGTTGTTAAAAAAATTTGTTTTGTAGTGTTATAAACTGCTTACTTTGTTAACTTAAAAATAACAGTAAACATCTTATTAGTTTTATGTTTTTATATTAAATAAACTAATTAATACAAAATAAGTCAGTTTTACTGTTGTATAAATCAGTAAAATATGCGATAGTTTTCCGGTGAAGGGTAAACAACAAATTAAGTACCCAGTGCCAGTATAGTGGGATTACACGTTAAATATGCTCCAATGTAGGGAGTACTTTTAGGAGAGACATCGTATGCTGAGTCCCCGACTCAGCAAACGATGTCTCTCCTAAAAGTTGCGTTGGGTGCCTACTCAGGTGTCGGCTCGTCACCTGACTGGGGTTCTAAATTATGAAGCCCGTCTCCAAGAGCCTTCGTGGAGCTCTAACCTAAAAATATATTTAACGAAAACAATACACCCTTTTAAAGAGATGTTTCTTTTCTATTCTGTCGTACAGGTGCCGGATTCGGATGTGTTCTCAGTGGAATGGGCTTCGATTACTTCGGAGGCCGGCAGACATTCTTCTACCTCAGCATATTTTGCATGTGTGCAGTTTTCAACGGCATCGTCTTCTCAGCGTATCTTCAAACTCGGAAAGGAGAGGCGAAATTCACATCCCCAAACGAAAAATCCTAATTTTGTGTTTCTATATTTTTATTGGAGCTTCCTAAATTATGCAGTTTAGAATAAAGACTGACATTAACTTTTTAAAACGAAAATTTTAACAGTCGTTCAATATAAGAATGCAACAGAAGCAGGGATAAGAAACCAAAGGTAGCAACCTTATCTGACTTTGTGGAAGAACGTGCTAAGTGACAAAAAGTTGTCACTTAGCACGTTCTTCCACTAAGATCTTTAAAGGGAGTCGGATGGATCTATCTCGGCCATGTTAATTTGCCTAAGTTTAAGAAAAAAAAATTCTCAGGTATCACTATATGAGATATCATTATGAATTTTTTTATATTTTGTTCCTTACATTTCTACTCAAAAAAAGTTTTTAACTTTAAATCTGATTTTCTTGTGTTTTTTAATACATATTTTTTTGAAAATCACTTTAAAAGTATTTTTTTATACTTTGAAATATCCTCAGTTTAAATCAAAGAGCTATTAATGGGGAAGAAATAATAAAACAAAACATGTTGATATCTTTTTCAGTTCCTGAGAAAAATGTTCCTAACTGTTGAAAGACCTTATATTTCAGTAAACGCAAAAGAAATGTAAGGTTTAGGTAAGAACTGATATTCGGAGTTTCTCAAAAATGCTTATAAAAAGAAAACCATTAAACAGAAATCGATAATCTTGGTCTTAAATTAAAGCTAAAGATATGTAAAATAAAAAGAAAGGAAAAACAGAAAATTGAAATTTTTTACCCAAACACCCATCCGACTCCCCGTAATTCAAAGACTCGCCTTAGTTCTCTAAACAAACCAGTCTTTCCAACAAACTAAAATTTTGGTACAACTTGTGCTGAGTTTTTATTAATACGTCTAAGATCCGATATAACGATGTGATTGAACGAATTGATAAGTAATGAACGATTCAAGATCACATTTGGAAAACTAGTAAGATTGGTGGCATCGTAAAACAGTCCTACGCTAGAATTATAATTCATTTTCCTACCAAATTTTAAACACAAGAAAAAATAGAATTGTAAGTCATTGACAAAATCACAAGATCTTGTTATCAATAATGACACATCGATACGCAATTCATTTGCTATTTTTTCTTACAAACCTTTTGTAAAAATATTTATATTTTCGACTTTTTATGTAAAAACCATTTAAAATCCTTTAGCTACAAACATATTACAAACATCTCAAAAAGTTAAATAAAATTGTAGCCAAAGAGTTAATTATCTTAATTTTCTCATGTTAATCGAAATAATAAACTTTTGATTGAAGGTAATGTGTCTTTTAACCTCCTGAGACCCAAGATAATTCTTATTTATATATCTTTGTAAAAACATATTTTTCAAATAACTATATATTAGAAAGTGTGTTTTGCAAGTAATTTTGAGAAAACTGGTATTTAATATTTGCTAAGGGGTACGTCCATTTCGTGAAATTTCGGGTGTAATCCCTAAAAGTATGCATTTTTTTTCGTTGCTATGGTCAAAACGAAATGCTTAAACTTTTCTCCTGGAAGAACTTTTTGCAAGAAGTAAAAAATGTATTTATTTTATTTATTAAAAAAAACATACACAACAGATCAAGGACCCAATTATAGTGTTGCACACCAGACAGACAAACACACTTTAAAGCAGCAAAGAAACACTAACAATGTAAAAGAATAGAACATTTAGATTTATAAACTTTTTAAGCCATATTAAAAACATCAAGATCCGCACCAATCCTGTTAAAGATTTTGTAAAATTTATAGAGACAAAAATTATCAATATAATTACATTTAGTAAGAACAATTCTAAGCAGGTTATGTTTTCTTAAAACTCTATTAGGTACAGAAAAATGTAAGCAGTCATTTTTTTCACTGCTATCAAACAAATTGTTACCAACTTCATAGAATCAAAATCATACAAATCGTGCTGATCCTCATACAACTTCATTTTTTTAAATACATATGTACGATTGATACCTGCGATCAAGGGATAAAAAGTGATTTATACCTTCTTCTAACAAACTATTTTAATTCTTAAAATTTAAAGGAAATTATGTAGTTAAATAACATAAAACATAATATCCATTTAAAGGGATGCCAGGTCTCAAGAAGTTAAATTATGCACCCTCTGTAAAATCTAAAACATTTTTAAAGAAAGAAATTGGGAAAGGTACAAAATTTTACAAATTTATCACATATGAGGGGAAAAAAAAGCTTTATGTTTCAACTTCTGAATTGGTCAATTCATTCAGAATTTGAAATACAAAGCTTGTAAATTTTTGCAATTTGACCAATTCATTCAAAAAAGAGCTGAACTGAGAAAGAAAGCGAAAATATCTTGTTTTAAAACGAAATAAATGAAACAAATGTTTGATTTCGAATGTTTAGGTACATTTTTGTAAAAATCTACTTAATTTATTACCTGATATTTATGTAGTTCATGCCGGCAGAAACGAGCTTTACTTGATCAAAATCGTATTTAGTTGGTCTCATAAGAGTTAAATTGGTGTTTCCTCTACCAAAAGCCAGAATTTTAAGTCAGGCTATCTATCTTTTACGAACTTTGTTGTATTGTATAATTACCACATAACCAACTGAGATTCTTTGCTGTTGCTTTATTTATTTATATTTGTCGCTATAATTAGCACCAAAAAAATTACAAGCATCTCACAAAAAAATAAAATATAACCCTGATGACAAACAGATTTACAAAATTAACAATTAAGTTATTAACCTGAATTTATGCAGTATACATATCTAAACGTGTTCACCAGTATAAGTATCTATACCTTTCCCCTTAAGATTACTTTAAGATGTGTGTGTCTAAATAAATTCTAATTTTCTTAAAAACAAAAGCGTCCCTAAATTACAACATACCAAAAACTTAATTTTTAAGTATACCACTTTTGAAGAAATAAATATACTAGTATTATTGCTAAGCAAACTTACAATTTGAGGCGAAAAATCTCAAAAAAATATTGATGAAACTTTCTGAAACGTCGGATTTGAGGTATACTTACATAGTACATTGAAATTATAACAACGGGCCAGATCATACAATTAATTTTCTCATTAAAATTTAGCTTTAAAAATTTGGCTTTCACAGCCATGACTCCATTGCCATGGGCATGATGAATTATAGGTTTTCAAATACATAGAACAGATTTATGAATAAGAAAGAAAGGTCTAATATGTACAGCATATTTGTATAAAACTATAAGTAAAAAAAGTAAAAAATACTCGAAAATTTTATTTGTATAGATGAGTCAATCTGTAATTTGCACAATGAGTAATATCTGCAGAAAAAAAAACTAATTTCAGATCATGTTTCTTTGTTATCACAAGATGGTTACTATATATCAGCTGAATACATTTTTAAACATACACATAGTGAAGAGTTATTAACAGTCAACTTGAGCAAAATAATTTAGAATGTAATGTATAATCGGCTGAATTGGCTTTTTCTTTAATTTTCGGTGTTTTGTTAATTTATTTATAATCAAGAGCAGTCCGTTTTAAAATCCTACCCCTGCAAATTAAATAAATCTTATTACATTGTTATTACTTTTATTTCTAAGTAGGTTACTCTAGCATAAGCACATGTTGTATTTAGCACTATAATACATAAACAGTCACGCAAGATATCATATTAACATCCATGGGCAACTGGTAATGTCTGTGTCCACGGATGTAATGTCCATGGGTGTGACAAAGTATATGTCAAATCATTGTAAAACATGGTATGTTCATATTTGAAACATGAGTTTTAAAAAAAATGAGCGAATTTGTTAAAATGCAATGAATGACTAATAAATATTCATAAAATTTGAAGGAATCGTATGTTTTGTAATGTTGACTGTTAGTTTACCAGTTTAGTAAAAGTTTGGACACGTCCATTTTTTAACTATAACTCCTCGTCTGTAAAACAAAAATACGAATTTAAAACATCATATTATCATGAAAGGGATATGGGAAATGTGTGTAACTAGGCCCGGATTTAAATCAAACCATCATCACCATAAATCAAAAATTGGAGTTGATTTAAAGGTTGTCACTTTTTTAAAAGTATCACTTGATAACCCACTTCCAATTCGAACTATTTATTTACTTAAAATAATAAATACAGAAGAAAATATAAGAATTTTAATATTTTTAAAGTGGCTGTAGGCTTAATAATGGCTATGTACCTAGGTCCGATAGCTTTTATACAAGGGCCACTCTCTAAAAAAATTAATTGCAATGTGTAAAAATCAAACATAAAAATGTGGTTTGCGTTAATCATCAGTATTAATTTTTTAACTCGTAAATAACGAAACATTAAGGAATTCAAATATTTTTTGATAAAATATTAAAAGTCATCATTGCTGCTTTAAAGTCACTCAAAATCAACAAAAAATACCTTATTGAGCAATTAATATGTAATTTTTTTGTCATTTGCTTAAAAATCACATTTTTAGGTCTATTCGTTTTCGACAACAAATTTTTACTAAGACTATTATATTGTGTTTCATTGACATATGGGCAGTTCTACCATAATTTTTAATTTCAAGTATAAAAAACTTGTGAAATTTATTTTATCAAAGTCACTTTAAATGTGTGTAAAAATAATTATAAGGGTTCTAGAAATACAAAAAAAAAGTTCAGCAAGGCTCATTTGCAAATTTTTTTTTTAAAAATAATGAATGGTAGTTTTTAAAAAAAAAAAAACTATGTCAAAGAAACAAAGTCTTACAACAGGTTTCGGTGTTCCATCCCTAGATCATGGGGACGGTAAGGAAGAGAAGGTAAAAAAAGGGACGGTAAGGAAATTCATTATATTTTCCGGTCTTTTTGTGTTTTTACTAACTCCAGTTTAACGGAAATGGATTTTTTACTCATTTTATCTACTTAAAAAATATTTATAGAAAAAAATTCCAATTATCTAGCAAAAAATAACCTTAAGCCTGCGGAAGTATAAGAAAAGCAATAAAGCCACGCAGCTCATTTTAACAAGTTTTTTTTTCAACTTTTAGTCTTGTTGGTAAAGTCTTGCGTAAAAAAGGCTACTAACTGAAATGTGACTTTTCTGCAATCTAGTTTTCATGATTGAAGAATTACTGTAGCTCCATTCGGTGTCAAATACAAATACAAAAATTGTCGACCAACAACAGGCCAGAGGCCCAGCAAGGTTGGTCCAAAATAAATCTAATACATTACCAGTTTCCAATGTCCGTCAAGTTTCTTCTTAAAATCTTCTACTCTCTTCGAATGCACAATATAATCTGGTAAAGCATTCCACTCATTGACAACTCTATTGTAAAAATAATGTTTTCTTACCTCCCTTCTAAAGCTCGATTTATTCAATTTCTGATCATGACCTCTGGTCCGGCTATTTAAAGTAAAATCTAAGCCCTCCATGTCTCCCTGTTTTATGAACTTGAATAACTGTATTAAATCACCCCTAGCTCTCCTGTTTTCCAGGGAATACATGTTTAAAGATCTTAATCTGTTATCATAATCAATACCAGATAGACCCTTAATCATTTTTGTAGCCCTATGCTGAACTTTTTCAAGCAACTCTATATCTTTTCTGAGGAAGGGAGACCAAAACTGAACAGCATATTCCAGATGTGGCCTTACCAATCCCCTATACAATGGCAAAATAATCTCCTTAGATTTAGAAGTGATACTTTTTCTAATATATCCCAACATTCGATTGGCTTTCTTACTTGCCTCAACACACTGCTTACTCATTTTGAAATCATTGCTCACCAAAACTCCTAAATCTCTAACGAACTCACTATCTTGGATACTTTCTCCCTGTAAAACATAAGAATGATTAACGTTGTTCTTAACCAAATGCAAGGTTTGACATTTGTTAACACTGAACGACATGCTCCAGCGTGAAGCCCATTCAGTAATTTTCGTAAGATCATTTTGTAACTGCTCAATATGCTCAACAGAATTTACTGTACTCGTCACTTTTAAGTCATCTGCAAAAATACTTAACTTGCTATTCAACCCCCAGCTGATATCATCAATAAACATAATAAATAAAATTGGTCCTACCTCATTCCAATCAGAGTACTTACCATTAATGTGAACCCGTTGTTTTCTATTGGTCAACCAATTTTTAATCCAACGGACCACAGCAGTCCCTAACCCAAATCTTTTCAACTTAAATAACAAAGCTTCATGAGGAACTTTATCAAAAGCCTTTTGGAAATCGATGTAAATAACATCAACCATATTGCCTTTATCAATCTCTTCTGTAACAGTATCATAAAATTTTAAAAGATTAGTTGTACAAGACCTACCTTTTCTAAAGCCATATTGATTATCTGAAAGTAAATTATTAGTTTCCAAAAAAGTCATTATACGCATTTTCAACAATGTCTCAAAAACTTTACCTAAAACAGATGTAAGACTAACTGGTCTGTAAACAACCGGTCCCCAACAGGGTTGTTATGATTTTACCCGACCCGAAAAAACCCAGATGGGTTTTTTCAAAAAAAAAACACTTGAAAAAACCCATCAAAAAACCCAAGTGGGCAATTAAACTTAAAATTGCCTTCACTGAAAATTAAGTAAAAACTTTTTATACATCCAAAATATATACATTTCATATCCTTTTTAATTAATAGTTTAGTATTATTCTTAATATACATTTACATTTTTGTACCTTCAATTTTTAAAATGCATTTACAAATTTAAATTTATACTAATTATTTAAACAATTAAATATAACAATATACATTTTTTAAAATTCTAATTTAAATTTCTATCGTTACAATATTCCGGATTATATAATTTTACACATACAAACAACAATACTTGGTTCTAGACAATACATTTTAAATTAAATATAGATTTATCTAACAACTATATGCAATTATTTTTTAATTGTTCTAATTAAATTCCCTCATTCCTGACTATCTCTCTCAAGATGTTCAGTTAGTTTAAAAATTGTGATGTATAGATAAATAGTTAAAACTTCCCTAAATAAATCACAAATTCTGAAAAGCACATCCAAAATACTGAAAAAACCCATAAAACCCTGAAAAAACCCCTATACCCGAAAAACACTGAAAACCCTCAAAAAACCCAAGTGGTGGGTTTTTCATGAAAAAACCCGGGTTTTAACAACCCTGTCCCCCAACAACCTGGATCAGATTTTGGCCCTTTCTTGTACAATGGAGTAACATTCGCCAATTTCCAGTCTGCTGGCACCTGTCCAGAAATAAATGATGACCTAAAATTAGTCAGAATTACATCCCCCAACTCTTCTGCACATTCAACTAAAATTTTAGGATACATATCATCAGGGCCAGGTGCTTTGTTAGGTTTCATAGTTTTTAATAGACGAATAATCTCCTCCTTAGAAAAATCACACTCAATACAATCCAGTTCTTCAGTTACTTCCCTGAAACATGCACATTTTTAAAATCTTTACTAAAAACACTAATAAAAAAGTTATTCAAAAGATTAGCCATTTTCATGTCGTCATGGATTAACTGTCCTTGACTATCTTTAAATGGTCCAATGGAGCTACCCTGTTTACATTACCTCTAGCATAAGCAAAAAAATCCTTAGGGTTATCCTTAATACCCTTAGCTAGATTCTCCTCTAATGCAGATTTGTGTTTTCTACTAAGATTCTTAAACTCTCTCCTGGCAACTCTGTAAGCTTCCTGATCAACCTCTCTACCCGTTTGCTTAGCATATTTGTAAGCCTTTTGCTTTGACCAAAGGAACTTTTTAATATCCTTGGAAAACCACATAGGATACAATTTCCTTTGTGAACTTTTACGTTTGAATTTAACATGCTTTTTCACCACATCATTTAGTTTTTCCTTGAACTCATCCCATAGCTCAAGAGTATGGATACCTACCAGTCCTTTATCAAAACCTAAAGCTACATCATGTCTCAAGTTGTCAAAATTAACATCTCTGAAACATGGGATGACTCTTTCACTATTACACTGTCTCTCTTCACCACTTTAGCAATGAGACCAGTGAATGCATCAAATCCCAGGGACAAAGTTAAGAGAAGAGAAATCCATATCATAAATATCAAAAGCCAAAACTTTATGGAAGGAATTTGTTAAGATATGGTAGTAGTTTAATTTAAAATTTAAAAAAAATAGTTTCTTTGTTTTAAAATACTGTTTGATAATTATATTAGGACCTGTCTGTTAGTATAATCAGAAAAAATTAAAACGAAATATTAACTTTTTAATAAGTTATGCCCAAGGGACATAAAAGTAAAAAAAAAATTTAGAATTGCCCATATATTAATAAATATTTTTATATAAAAATAATAAGCTTGAGAGACTCCTGAGATTCATCTATTCCATTCACTGAAAAACACGCACATCATTCCTAGAATTGGGGGAAAGGACTTTTCTAAATAATTATGCAAATGAATGCTTCAATGTCAAAAAATTCCTTTTTTTCTCCTGTTTGTAATTGTATTCATAAGAGTTTTATTGGGATAGCATGAAACTGGGCAATCATCGTCTCATCCATCGTGACTGTCGATGTATCTCAGATAAATGTCCTTCGCCGAGGTCATTGTAGCGACTATATATTGGCTGGCTCATTTGCATATCTTCTGCTTGCACGCTTGGCGCGGAAACGATCGGAACCAACACTTGGTCGTTCACGCGACCTTGCGCGAGCTCTACATTTCGATGCAGAGCAAAGATGATGCAGTGACGTAGGGCAGCCACATCTACTCCCCCTCCAGTGTCAACGAAGTTACGCGGAAGCGTACCTTCCTACCGTACCTGGTAGTCACCGGAGTTGTCATTGCTGGTTCTGTTGAAATTGGTGCTTCTGGCTCTGGCTGAGATTCACACAAAAGAAAGGCTGGCTTGAGCCTGTCTATAGAAATAAAGGTTATCTTGTTATTAATTTTCAACTTAAAAACCTTGTCAGTCCTTGACAAAACTTCATACGGTCCTTTGTAGGGAGATTGCAATCCTCGGCGAACTCCATCTACGCGGACGAAAACATGGGTGCACTTTTGTAGATCTTTGTGGATGAACACTTTCCGTCGCGTATGAGCTGAAGTTGGTACTGGTTGTAGATCGTTCATGATTTTTTGTAGCTTACCGACATATGTTGACTGGTCTGTTTTCACCTCTTCTGACTCCAGATCAGAAGGTTGCGTGTTCAAATCACGTCCGGGTCACCACTTTGTAATCACTCCGTGGGTACCAGGCAGAATGTGATCACTTATTGAGAATGAGATTGAGAAGAACCCTATTTAAAATTACTTAGTTTTAATTAAACTTATTTACATTATTTACAAAGTCAACAACTAAATCTTGGGTGATGCAGGGTGCAGAGATTATCACCAGCCTAGCAGCATCCGAGCATCTCCTTCGCCGAGGTCATTGTAGCGACTATATATTGGCTGGCTCATTTGCATATCTTCTGCTTGCACGCTTGGCGCGGAAACGATCGGAACCAACACTTGGTCGTTCACGCGACCTTATGCGAGCTCTACATTTCGATGCAGAGCAAAGATGATGCAGTGACGTAGGGCAGCCACAACTACAATAAACTATATGACATAAGAAACAAGTCTAGAAATACCTTTTCGATGCGGTTTGGTTTGTTTGAGAGCGCTATGCTCTGTTTATTACGACACGTACAGGGATTAAAAGTAAGTTACAAATTAAAACTACAATAAATGTGTCCTAATGTAATCCTTTTTGCCCTAATTATTGTTTAAAAAAAAGTTCGATTTGGAAGATTATTTCTTATTTTTACTTTAAAAAGCATTAAATTACGAAGCCTTGTGACAGGGTTCGATAGCGTGATCTCCTATCAACGGGTAAATAGTGGTATTTCAGAGGTTTTTAACGATTCAATATTTCTCTACGATTACACGTTTTTAAAGTTATACCTAATAATAAAGAAATACAATATTACGTTTCTGCAGCTATAAAGTAATAACCCTTTTCCGATTTTATTAAAACACGTTTTATGCAAATAACATTTTTCGGCGAAAGTCAACGATAAAAAGCTCTCGTGTAGCTCTAGTGCGATGATAATTCAGACTAAACTAAACTGAATTAATTTTTTAAAAAATTCCTTCCCTACAAATGTTTTGTACTTATTATAAGTATTTTTATTTTCATTGTCGTACACGTGGCAATAAAAACATTCAGAAATAAAACTGAATTTATTATTGAAACTAGAACCAAAAACACCTGAAATATTTTGTGTAACGTAATTTTGCCATTCATAAAACCCAATAGAAATTTGTCCGACAGCTTGATTTTTGATGACGAACAAAATTATCGATATAACAATTAATTCATAAGTTGTTCAACAGATAATTTACAGTAAGTTACAGTTTAGTAAAATATAAATTATTTGTTTTATAATTCATTACACAATTGAAAATCTACGCGTTCTTATACATTCAGGTTCTTGGCATTTGAGTAATATTTTTGTAGCATTGCTATAAGAAATTCATGACCTATAAAATATTCCCACACATATATGGTATATTGCAATGATTGATGCTTTAGTATACATTTACATTACTTTAAAATATAGACGACGTATTGTTATGTTGTGTTCCCATAGGCTGGCCTTAGATTTATATTACCTTACCATAAGCATATGATGTGTTTCCATAGCCTCGCCATATGTGCAGGGTAGTTTACCATAAGCTTGATATAACCCTAAGGCAGTTATGGCACTTTACCATATAGACGACGCATGTTTATTATGTTCCCATAAGCTTGCCATAGATATATATATTGCCTTACCATAAGCTTATGGTGTGTTTCCATAGACTTGCCATAGGTGTATGGAACTTTACCATAAGCTTGCCATAACCTATGGCATATTCCCATAACCATGCCATAAATCTATGGTGTGTTCCCATAAGTTTGCCATATGTATATGGTACATTTCCATAAGAGAACCATAGCTTATGGTACATTGCCATACGATTACCATAAAAATCTTATGGTTACCATAGATTCCCATAAGGTTTTCTATGGCAATTTTTCCTAAGGGCTGAATAATTGGAAAAATTATTTTATTTTATTATATTAGTTTCAAAACCAATAAAATAAGCCAAAAACGTGATGCTATCAAAAACGGCTTTCCTTAATTCTTAAATCTTAATGCATAAAAATATTTCCCTTTCCATAGCTTTTTATCTAATAAAACATATTTGACATTATTAAACAAATTAAAATTATTCTGTAATGTTTACAGCGATAGTTTCATTTTAAACAGTTACTATTATTATTTAATATATTAAAATTAAAGTTGAAAAATTAAACAACATCCTTTTTGAGAAACTCGAAATTTAAGCTACTTAACTACATTCAATATTACTTTGAATGCATCACCCACAAAGAACAAAGTATCTTCCTCTCGAGTCGCGAAAAGGTGAAGGTCATTATATGTATGTATTTGTAGGGCGGACTCAAGGATGCACGGGCAGCATAGACGGCAAATGGGATAGGAGTTAAATATAATTTAAAAACGAATGAAATAGAGAACGGAATATTGCAAAGCTTAATAAAAATACTCAAAACGTTATAAGAAAAACCGAAATAAGAAAACAAGAACATTATAATTTTAAATATTAAAGAAGTAAGAATTAAGAAGAAACCCTGGAACTTAGTTTCCAACAAAAAACACTTTAAACACTTAACATTGACTGGAAATTGTTTTTTAAATTCGAAAGTAAAGTAAAAAAATCTCAAAACACGAGAAAATCGGAATGAAAAATAAGAGATTTTAATAATTTAAATATATTAATAACTAACAAATAATTATATGAATCATAATAATAAATCAATATTAATTAGTTAATTTCAATTAGTTAATTATTAATTAGTTAATTTTTAATAAGTTTATTATTAATTAGTTAATTTTTAATAAGTCTATTATTAATAAGTTATTATTTTTAAGTTTATTGCTAATTAGTTAATTATTAATTGATTTTTCAATTAATTAATAAAAAACTGAAAAAACACATAAAAACAGGGGTTTTTTTTAAAAAAAACCGAAAAACCGGTTTCGTGGAAAACCGGTTTTGTCAAACCGGTTTTTGAGGGTCTGTAAAACCGGGTCGGTTTTACCGGCGTTGTAAAAAACCGGTTTGTGAAAAACCGGTTTTTACTAAAAAACCGCCATCCCTACCTGCTGGATTGCCGCTCTTGTCAATTAACTCAATTCTGGAAGCTCGTAGTTAAATCGTTTTTTTTTTATTTTACGCGGATGTATGTAATGTTTTTTTAAAAATTGCAATCCACTTGTTTGAAAAAGATGTTTTTCTTTTTTTTCTTATCCATTTATATTAAAATAGGTACTTATGCAACATGTGCGAAGAAAAACTTAAGGGGGGGGGGGATAAGAAAACTATGTATTTTGTGCTTTCTACACGTTTTGGAGGGTGATCATTAAATAAAATTGTTTTTTTTTTACATTGATCTGTCTGTCTGTCTGAAACTACTTTACAGTTTAAAATAAAAGAGCTACGGACTTCAAATTTAGTACACGGGTTCCTAGTTCCTGTTGGACGTCATAATAAGGTTTTCGAGAAAATTGCGCATGCTTTGCGCACTTTTTGTTGGTTTTAAAGGTATTGCTGAACAACGAAAATAGATACAGACTTCTAATTTGATACACGTGTTCCCTGTACTAGTCGGATGTAAAAATAAAGTTTTCTACAATATTATACATGTGCAAGGAGTAGCTGCCATAGAACTTTTTAGGTTTGAAGTTATTGAAAATACTTTATAAGATATATATAACTTTTAAATGAGCGTATTGATATATAGTGTTACACATCCCTAGTTTTTTTTTAAAGATATCAGTCACCTATCTTATACTTTTTGTTCGTCCGTCTGTCCCTACTATAAGGATTTCTTTGAGTATTTAAGTTAAAAGAAAGTGGGTTATATAAGTTATTTTAGAACTTCTTGCTTAATGTTAGATGAGTAAGTTTTTAATTGAAAATATTTTTTAAAAAATACCATTATCACTGAAATTATAAACTAAATACTTTGAAGAATAATAAGACAAACCAACTTAATAAAAAGTATACAAAAAGATAGTAAAAGGTACACAAATGCATTTGAATTTAATAAATATTAAATTTAAAAGACTTATAAAAATAGATTCTAATGCAAGATGTAAGTTTTCGCAAAATAAATTTTTAAATAGTTTTTAGATAAGAATAATCGAATTTAAAAACAAATTTTGATATTAAAAAAAAGTAAAAATAAGTTGTATGGCAAGATATAGATCCTAAGGTTATTTACGTTTTCCTTTCTCCTTTTCAATTAAGGGTTTAATCAATTTCAAGAAAGCTACTTTAATTTACAGCATTTCTACAACGGTCGAACATGATCGTTTAAACAATTTATTTTTACAATCGTGATGCATAGTACTTTTTTAAAGTCATCGATATTTTAATAAATATTAAGAACTTATAACGTGTTATACTTTGTCACTTTATTTTTACATCAATTATTATAAAAATATTTTAGTTTTACATAACAAAGCAATATCTTGATTAAATTTGTACTTACGGTATAAGCTTTTATTCACACTTTCAAGCAAAATTCAGCTTTCCGCTTGCTTCTTAATTCCATTTTAATAATTTTTGGAGTTTAGGACATTGCACAAAATGCGTTCGATAGCTTTAGAGATCAAACGTAAAATGGCTTTAAAACGATTTTTGTACCCATAATTCATTTTTTTAAACAAACCAGATGCTTTGAATGTTCGGTGCAATGTTGTTTTAACGCGAACTGCGAACTGCCATCTCCATAGAGCAGGTGCGACTTAGTTTTAATTATACCATCTGTCCGCTGCTAAATTATCTATGTTTATTACAATAAAAATCAGACGACATTTTATAAAATGTTTAAAAACCTTTAACTCCGTTTAAATTTAAAATCAAAATGCATTTTTTTCCTATTTTGCTAAATGCACTCAAAACCCAGTTTTACGCAATATAAATTTAATTTAATTGATTATAGTTAATAATTAAAGTTAATTAGGAAATATTAATTACATTTTGTTGAATTCTTTTTGATTAAAACTACAAAAGAACCATTTGTTTTGCTATTAATGCAAGCGAAAGTCTGAAAATTTTCCGCAAACATGTCACTTAGCACGTTCTACCACTAAACGAACGTTCCGGAATCGGGCGATTTCGGTGGAAGAAAATGCCAAGGATCCTTGGCACGTTCTTCCATTGAAAAAGTGACGAAAACGCGTGCACCTACCAACTTCGTATGCGAAAAATATACGAAATCGAATGTTTTCTAAAAAATTGAAAGCTGTTATGTTTAAAGCAGGTAATAACATGATCATTGACACAAAAATATCAATTTTTTCAAAAATGTCACTTAGCACGTTCTTCCACTCAGCTCTTCATATGTGAGTCACAATTTAGGTTTGCCGGCCTACTCTTATCTTATCTGGTTTTTAGGTCTGGCGACAATTGGCATAGTTCTAACGAAACAGTAGCGATAAGTTGCCATATGTTGCAACCTTTCTCCTCTTGGCGATTTTCATGATTGGTACGCTTTTAGAAGCTGCTTGACAGAGCAATGCGCAGTCCATTCTATTTAGTATTTACGTCTATAGGTGAGATTCGTTTGGAATATTTACATTTCTGAGAGTGGGAAAACACGTGTATATTTTGGTTTTTAAACCGTGTTTCTATTGCTGTATTGTCGAAAGCAGTGATTAGATATTTGATAAGTAAACACCGCGACATGTAACGGCTGAAATATTTTCGCGTTTTGAAGTAAAATCCCCAGATGACTCATCGGTGACTTGACGTCTTGTGTGGACATTTGACAGGTGCTACGGTAACACCTTTCATAAACATTTGACCCGAGATGGCCAAAATTTTGAAGAATTTAGTTTTTTACAGAAAAAGAACCCACCTGCTCCTCCTCAACCGGACTATCAAGGAGAAGGTAAATGAGTATTTTATTTAAATTAAACATTTCAAATAAATATTTAATTTTTTTGTTTACTATATTGTTTTCAGTAAAATTTTCTTATCAATGCTTCTGCTATTATCTCCCGCGAAAATTATATAAATGTGTTCCAACATTTCTTCTTGTCCTTCAAAATGTTTGCCCTTTTATGTTTTTAAATTTAGGGGAAAAAAAAGCTCAATTAATTAAACTTTTATTTAATACTCCATATTGCCGTTTATTTTCTATGTTACTGTCATGATTTTATGTTATATATTTACAGTGGCGTAGCAAGGGGGGGGGGGGGTTACGGGGGGTTAGAACCCCCCCCCCCCATGGGGTCTTACAAAAGTTTTTTTGCAGAGCTCCAATACCACTTATCTCAAAAAATTTCACCTCACCCCCGTGGAGGGGGGGGGGGGGAGAGAATCAAACCTTTCTTCATTAAAAAGTTAACTTTTTTGAATTGCTGTAATAATTTTTACATAGAACCTCTTTAATGCCATCTCGATTATCGCACTCCTTGTCTTTTCAATTATCCTCAGTGTATAATTAACGTTGTTTCAATTTCTACTCTACACTCAGGAAAGATTGCGATAAGGGATGTAATTGTACAATAATTATAATTCAAGATCTTTATATAAAATGGCCGGATTGTAAGAATAACAAAATTTTGGTGGCGCAGTTTTTGTCAATAGCGATTTGTGGGAATAATTATATAAATTATAAATAAAAAAATATTCGCAAACCTCTAAAATATTTATTACTTCGAAATTAACATTGGGGCCCTAATGTCCAGGATTAGGGCCCCTAGTCGGAAGGACCTAAAATTGCATTCCATTACAACAAGAAATTTGCATAAAAGTTTAATTAATTTTGTAAAATTTGTTAGTATTATTGCAATCTTCGTGACTTTTCAATTATTTTTTTAAAAAAATTTAAAAGACAACTTGATAAACAAAATTCATTAAAATATTTAACAAGAGTGGGTCCTATGTCATTTAAGTAACATTTATTATTAAGGAAAGACCACTTCTCATTTTCTAAATGTGTAAAACAAATATTTGTAATAATAAATGGTAGGACACTTGCAGTTTTAATGTCACAAAATGTTGCGTTATAAATGGGTGTTACAAAATCCCACTGCTTCCCAATTTTGTCTTTTTCTTTTGTATTTCGGATGTAATAAGAATAAAAATTAAATACTGTAAAGCTATTTTTCCGTAATATATAGTATTTTTGATTTGTCACAGTTTTTTAAATAATTGTTATATATTTCATTAAAAAATATTCAGTTTATCACTTTTCCGTAGACTCCGTCAAATGAAGAGAAAAGCCGTTTTTCTGTTCTGTGGGCAGACGGCAGACAAGCAACTTTTTTTAGAGCATTGACGACCAAGTCTGAGAATGGAGATTTTGTTTCATTCACTTCCGGTGGGGTCATTTCCTAAGGGGTCCTCCATTCGGAGGGGGGACCCCTAGTCTCTTTTCTACTTCTGGATTTCCCGCGCTATTGACAACATTCCATTTACACTTGTAGCAGAAGGCACTATCCGCCTCTAAACACTGAGCGTGGAGGATTAAATAAGTGATACACATCCCGCTATATAGAAATTTTGATGATTATTTAAATTAAATTACCAAAAATACTTAATTTTGCAAATCAGAATTGGGGACCTTTAATTACGAAAGTCTTCACGACATAAGATGTAAGTTATGATTCGTTATCTTTTATATTATTTATTATTTTCTCCATTTATTTACAATAACTATTTTTTAATATTATTTGTAGTGGCCAATATAATGTTAGGTTTCTATTTGTTAATTAATACTTATTTTAATTGAAAGCCTTAGATTTCCCACACACTTTTAATTTTTGTTTTAAAGTAAGAGGTTTAAGAGTTCATTAAATAGTTACTAAAGTTAATATTTTAAAATCATTCTAATGAAATTATTTAATTATTAATGAATGAATTAATATTTAATATAATTGTTAATTAATTACAATTAATTAGCCATTTAAGTCAATTAAAAATAATTAACTATATTAATAATAAAACTATTATTAAACTTGATTTTTAATTAATCATAACTAATGTAGTTTTGGCTAAACCCTAAACCAAGGAGGCAACATCGAACTTTTGTAACGAAATTTGGAACCGCGGTCAAGTGACGCTGAAGACGAGAGGAGGGTGATACTAATAAACCAGGGTCTCGAAATAAGTTGCATCCAACTAAACTTAAAAAAGAAAGTTTCTAAGATTATTTAAAGAATTTTTATTTCACTTTCAAAGAGATATATTTCGTTCTTAGGAAAACGGACAATTTAAATTATATGTTTAATAATTAATAATGCGCGCATAATTTAATGCAATGGTCATTTAAAAAAACAGAGTTAAAATTTTGCTATTAATTCGAATGAAATAAGAGAAAAATTAAAATATAATAAACTGTTTTTCTAACTTTTCTGACACATTTAATTTGTAACAAATAGGGTATATAGCAACATTAATGCATCAAGAATATTTTTAAAAAAATACATTGATTTTAATTTTATTGCAATATATTTCATTAAAAATGTCCGGTTTGTCCTATTTTATATCATTCTGTAAAACTAAAAGGAAACGCTGCCTCCTCTTTGTGGGAGGACGACAAGAATATATTCTTTGAAAGCAAGGAGGACTGTGGAACATAGGGCCAGGGTTCGGAAGTCCTGGGGGGGGGGGGGGAGGTCCTCGGTGACGCACCCTAACTTTATAGCTTTCTACCACAACCCACAACCTCATTCGGCACAAAACGAAGGTTAAAGTATCAATTTCACGTCTTGTTTTTCTTGGAATTTTTTTTGTAGGAGCCCCCCCCCCCCCCCCCCCACCCCGTATCTTAGCCAATAGACCAGTCTCTCTGTGACTAACTAGAAAGCGCGGGAACGGGGGGTCTTTTGGAAAATAAACACATACACAAGGCAGCAGGCAGCTCGTTCTGTACTGTACTTGTACTTGTCATTCATTGTCAAACTTAAAAGCCCTAGAAAACTCCTATAGTTTGAAGTGTATTTCACCGCTATTTTTATAAAATAAATGATATTTTGATTCAAAAATTAATTAATGTAACCAAAATATAACTCAATTCTTGCAAAAGAAATCGCGTATTTTGATAAGTCTTCACACTCTTCACTAATCATGGTATTGAGGTAAGTGACGATTTGTTATACTTTATGTAATTATACATTATCTGTATTTTTTAATCGTTATAATTTTTGCATTTTGTAGTAGCTATATGATGCGAAGCTTGTTTGTTAGTTACCATTTTTTTTAAAATAGGCAGCCTTAGATTTATTTACCCAAGACGGGAAATTTTTTGTTAACTTATATAAATCAGTAACTTTAATCCTCATTAACTTTATAATACACCAGTAACTTTAATCCGAAATAAGTGCTTAACCGTGTTTATTAATAGTTACCATGTGTTTAAGTTCATCATTAATGAAGAAATTTGACTTCTTATGATAATTTATTTTATTTGTAATAAATAATTTAATTTATAAGTTATAATTAATAATTTTAATTTATTAGTACTAAGTTATGCAAATTAATGAATGTTATTAATTATAACTAATTTTGTTTTAAACATATAATTATTAATATTCATTAATTAGCATATTCAGTTAAAAACTACATTGATAATTATTATAATGAAGTTTCCTTTAAATCGAGTCGACAACTTCAAAATTTTGTAACCCCCCCCCCCCCCCCCTTGGAACAATCCTGGCTACGCCACTGTATATTTATAATATAAAATTAGCAAATAACTTGCATTTATTTGCTAAGGTTTCACGAATAAGTTCAGTGGTTTAAATTTGAAAAGGGCACGTAACTTGAGCTGTCAAATGAAAAGAAAGCAACAAGCAATCAAATCAAGAGCAAGAATCATTATGTTTCATTTCTGAGAATATCTTGGTCAAAGAAAGTGGAAAAAAACAAGTAGTTTTGTAACAGAATCTGTCACTTAACCCCAGTGCCGGATTTAAAGACCCATGGCCCCTAGGCACTTGACATTTGGAGCCCCCCACCATCTCGAAGCTATTTTGGAAATTGAGCAAATTAAATACACTAGTACAGAACATATAATTTTTAATCGACTTTAATAATTATCAGAATAATACAGTATGTTACTATAGTTATTCTATAAAATTTATAAAATCCCACGGGGGAACTTTCTTCTGTGCAAAAGAACGAATGACGTCATCATAGTCAATTGACTGCACTATTTGTGACTCTAAGTACATTACTGAGAAGAGTGAGTTGAGCCTGTTCTCTCCTATGTTAGATCTTAAGTAATTCTTTACAGGTGATTTTCAACTAGGCCGAAATCCGGCACTGCTTAACCCGCTTCCACACAACAGTTGTATTTAACAGGTAAAAAAAGCGCCAAACACAGCATTAATTCTATATTAAACATTTACATGATAAATTTGGCTAGTTTCATTTATTTTATTTCGAAAATTCAATAATTATTACTTATCGTTTGTAAAAATTGATTTATATTTCAAATTTAATTTATATTTCAATAGATAAATATGCAATATTCCTCGCTTTTTAATAGAACGAAAATATTTCATATTGACATACAAAGAATCTCGTAGTGAAATATATTTGACGTCATTTCAAACTGATCGATGTTGCAAAAATAAATTTATTTAAATTTATTGTCTAAAAGAATTAAAGTTTCTCGAGCGATTGTTGCGATGGCAATGGTGATTTACTTCTAATAAAAATGGCTTCCTATGCTTTTTAAAGGAGCATTAAATTTTGCAGTTTTTTAAATAATTGAAGTACTTTGAATTCTTTTCTGAAAATTTCAATGTATTCTAATTTCGATGCGCTGAATTTTTTGACGTTTCGCACTTGTCCGTAGCATTTGTAGTTTGGGCTATGAAAGTGGGTGACAGACGGACTACGGACTGCAAACAATTATAATACCTTTCACTTTTTATGTTATAAACGTTGTGTACAAGCTAAAAACCTAGATCGACATAAACAAATATTCTTTGCTTTCTTTTTTTATTCATTAAAATAGTTTAGCCAGAGCTATTGCGGCTAACTACAATTTTATAATTCTGTTACGTTTGACATGATCCACTCTTACTGATAAAAAAGATTTTATTAATTGAATTTTTTAAGGAACTAATCTCGGTACAACTATGATATAATGGACGGTCTCTGCGTTGGCTACTTTCATTGAGTTAGAAAATTTATCGTAAGGTGGTGACATTTCAAATTGAATAAAATATAAAGTATGCATTGTTTACCATATTTGGGCATTCTCATTGCTTGGCAATGCAACGCAAGTCAGTAAATTAAGACCGTCCTTTATATCCTAGCTGTTGCTATATCTCTTATATTACTAATTGATTTCATGGATTGAACCAAAACTGTCAAAGGTGTTTGATCCTACAAGTATTAAATGACCAGTGAAAATTAAAATGCCCTAAAATGACATATAATATTAGTTTAAAGACTTTACGTCTTTACAAAAGCTGTTTATTTTTGTTAAATGTGTAGCGTATATTAGTCCTAGTGACTACCAAAATTTAGAATGAGATTTAGTTAGTTCAGTAGTCGTGTTTCAAAAGAGTAGCCGAAACAACCCAAACTTGTTCATTTAACAAAGACTGTCCTGGCCCAGGTGGTTTTAACCGTTTTGAGGCTGCGGTTCCGCAGAGTGGCCGTTGGCAAACCTACAGCAGCTTTCTACCACGCTTGGCGACTTTTTTCGAGTTCCGCAGAGCGGCCGTTGGTTTTTCCCTTTCCGGATATAAGAGAGGGAGAATCATGTTCGCCTATTTTCCCTAAGAGGCGAAAAGAATGAAGATTTTTCCTTTTCTTAGTTGTTGAATGTTGTCGAGTGGGGATGGGGCACTGATGATTAGGTCGGAGGGTAAATACTGTGGTATTATGTAATACATAAGGTAAAAATTTGGATACGTAGTGTCTCTGTGGTTGGGGTGTCTTCCTTTATTTTTTGTAATCACTTTTATAGCAAACTGCGTTTTTTTACGAGTTTCGGAGGGTGCGGTGCTGATTGTAAAAAACGGATTTTCCAACCTTTGTCATGGGGTAGGCTGTCGTAGAACTTTTTTGGTTTTAAAGGTATTGCTGAAAAACAAAAAACGTTACGAACTTCACATTTGGTACAGGAGTTCCCAGTACCTGTCGGACGTAGAAATAAGGTTTCGAGAAAATTGCGCAGGTTGTAACTTTTTTTTTTGGTTTTAACAGCATTGCTGAAAAACGAAAAGAGATACGGCCTTTAAATTTGGCACACTATTGCCTGTTCCAGTTGGACGTCAAAATAAGGTTTTCGAGAAAATTACGCAAGCGCAATTGGTAGATGTTTTTTAGAATTTTTTTGGTTTTAAAGTTTTAAAGGTACGAACTGAAAACAGATAAAGCATTCAAACTTGGTATACGTACTCGAAACAAGGTTTACGAGAAAATTACGCATGCGCAAGTGGTAGTTGCTTTTCAAAACTTTTTTGGTTTTATTTAAAGGCAAAGGCATTGCGAAAAAACAAAAAGATATATTACCCTTGGTACACTAGTTCCCAGTACTTGTAGGACGCCAATAGAAGGTTTTCGAGAAATTGCGCAAGTGTAACTATATAATTTTTTCTGGTTTTAAACTTAGTGACATTACCTTACAACGTGTATACATGTGTTAACGAACGGGTAATACGTGTACCAAAATTGAAGGCCGTATATCTTTTTGTTTTTCAGCCTTGCCTGTAGCATTTGTTGTTTGGGCAATAAAAGTGGGTGACAGACAGACGGACTGAACGATTAGTGGAAGAAGTGGGGTGACACCTGTAATGTGGGTGCATGTACTTCACCCCCTCCCTTAAAAATTGTTATTTAATCATTTTGTTCGGATAAGAGTCATATTACACTATTTTAGTGTATATTCTGCATCCTTGTTTTACTTGGATCCATAAGATAAAAATAAATATGAAGTATTTATAACATAACTTCATTATGTATTTAGTGCCAGTTTAGAAGAGATTTAGAGCTGTTGCACAATTAACTGGAATTTATAGCATGTTTAAATAAGACTAGCAAGCAACGAAGCAATTAAAAAGAAATAGGTATAAAAAAGTTTTAAGTGCAAAAGGAGCTAGAAAACAAAAAAGTAGGGGGATGGACTTAAGTGGTATGAAAAGTAAGAAGACGGTTGGTCATTTTCGCAAAAAGTGGGGCCACGATTCACCCCGCATCTACCCACACTTCTAGCACTGCTTTTTAGGTTTAAAGTAATTTTAAAAAAAACTGTATAAGGTATATAATTTCAAAAAAGGTGTGTATTGATTTACTGAACGGCAATTGAAAGTCGCGTAGTGTTACAGATCTCTAGTTTTACAATGCTTTAAAATTTTTTTTTTTTTAGCTGTAATGAAATAAAAAAAACCGTCAAACAGCCCTTAACTGGACTTAGTTTTATCGGATCTCCGCTTTAACCGACCGAAAGTATTGTCCTAAAATTATTGGTGCTAAAATTAGTTTTAAAAAAACACTAGTTTCGTTATCGATCCCCATCGATGTGATGCAAACTGCGTCGTTGAAATTTTAAGGGGGGGGGGGGGTGATTTTTTAAAATAAAAAGTAGTATTCAGGCGAATTTTTTTTTGGGTTAAATCACAAAAGTAGGCGAAAAAAACCCAAAAGTGGCCAGTTATATTATATTTTTAACTTAAAATATAAGAATGGGTAACCACAATCCTCTTAATAAAACTAAAAGGAGAGAGGTTATAAATAATGTTCTAAGCGTCTACCAGACGGCATATTTCCCATATATCCTATTACTCTTATAAAGTTTAAACAATTACGACCAGTAGGCTCATAAATCTCACGCAGTTTATAAAACATTTCGATGAATTGATGACGTCGTATATTTGTTTCCACTGATAACCTTGAGATATTCCCGCCATATTCGACAGGAAGCGAAAATAAGAAATTAAGATTTTTGTTGTAGATTTATAGAAACAGAACGGAGGAAGAGAATACTATAAAATTAACTGTTAAAGATTTCCCCTCTTCTTTACAAAATCGGTTCAAATTTGGCTTTAGACATCGTATTATTGATTTTATTGCACAATTTTTGCAGTAAAAATGGATGCAGAATTGCTTTTTTGCATATTCGAATCGAACGCACTTTATTTTTGATTTAATATATTACGGCATCAAACGTTTAATGCTCAAACTACGTTAATAAACCAAAATGGGTGCACTAATTAATTGAATTATATGTCTTAATTGGGCAGTATTTATAAAAACGTACGGACTTCAAGCTATTTAGAGAAAACAATTCAACAATCGCTAAAATTTAAAAATTATATTATAAGGAATAAAAAAAAATCATAGTAGAAAGCAGAAGTTAACCATCCAATTAAAAATTGTTTTCTTTTGTTTTCACGACAAAATTGCAAACACTTATTAAATTTTTTCACATCGGCAAATTTCGGATCTTTACGATGTTGCAAGTTTGTTCAAAAGTATTAATCAGCTTGGGAACTTTGAAATAAACTAAACCCCTCGGCGCAACAGTCCATTAGTGGGCCAAGGCCTGCTGTGCCCATTTCAGTTTAAGTGACCAAGGGTTCTGGGTGCTAGGCATATGTCCCGGTTAGGTGGTCAACCTCACGCGGAACCCCCAGTGTTTAGTTACCAAGCATGCTTGGTCCTCATTTTATCGACCCTCTTAAGGGATGAAAGAATGAGTCAACCTCTTGGCGACGTCATGCCCTAACGATTTAAAAATGGCGCAATTTGTTGGCCTTTGTTTAGTTTAGTTTGAATTATCGTCGCACTACAGCTACACGAGGGCTATTGGCGATGGGCGTCGTATTTTAGAACCACAGTCAAGTGACGAGCCGACACCTGAGTAGGCACCCAACGCAACCGTTAAGGGCGACATCGTACGCAGCGTTAGGACTTTGAAGGATATTTAACGTGCACTCCCTCCACACTGGGTATTATTCATCGGATATTTTTGGCTGCACGGGCCGTTTATAGGTCGGCAGTTATTTTGGCGATGCCCAGACCCGAACCTGGGACCTTCCGCATGCTAGGCGAATGCCTAACCGACTGGGCTCCCCATAGTCGCCTTTTTTGTAATACGCATATATAATTTTCAGAGGCGTAGCGTGCCTTGGCGGGGCCCCGTATAAAAATTTGTTTGGGGGCCCTTAGGAAGGGTAAAGTTTTCTCACAAAAGAAAAAAATGCATAAAATTAAAAGAAATATTTATTCATCATAGTTAACTGTCACTTTTTCCAAAATTTTTACAAACAATTCAAATTAACTATATACCCTCCTTGCCTTTTTTTCGGCAAACTGATTTTCTAATTCATTTATAGCTGATGATGACTTTAGTTTTTCTGTTTCTGCCTCTATGAACAATATAGTGACAGGTCTGATAGGCGTTTCTGTCCCATCGAAATTCTTAGGTAATTTTTTTATCAGTTTTAATTTTGAAAAACTTCTTTCAGCAGTTGTGGTTGTGTAACTGGAAGGGTCAAGAATAAAAAGCATGCTGTTATTACCTCGGGAAAACCGGATGCAAGACTATTGAATTTTATCAGCAATAATTCAATCAGTTCCTTAATGGAATGAATTTTTTGAATTTCAGATTTAGGCATGTTTTTAGAGCCTTTAATTGGCCATAAAGATTAACTGAGATGTCTTTACTGTATTATTTAGCCGACAGTTTTCCGGAAGCGTTTAATATCTCTTCGTTTGAAGAAGACAGGAGTTTTTCCGGTTGTAAATATTTCGAACATACTCAGGTCGCAACGGCTCTGAAATCTTTGTTTAGTTTGAGAAATTAATATATCTAAACAGCAGTAGTATACATTGCCTCTTTGAAATAGGATTCTGGGTCTGAAATTCTCTTATCTTGTGATAACTCATAAAAAAAACCGCTTCGTTATATTTTGCCTTTTGTTCTTAAAAACAGTTTTTCCCTCCACTCTTTTGCTAAATCTTTGGACTCATTTAGCAAACTATTGAATGAATTTTGATTCCATAATTCGCACAGTCTATTCAAAAGATTACTTAATAATACCTGCCAACATTCCTCTAAGCTCTGTCCGTAGTCCCTTCAGCGGGGGCAGGCGATTGTTTACTAATCACTCAAAAATAATTGATTACAGGTTATTTTTCTTTTAAATCGGCCGATTCACGATGGAAGAAAAATCAAGCGCCAAAGTTGGTCATTTAGTGGGAAATTTGTTTGAAACACGTAAAAAAATATGATTTCACTGAGAACCTTTAAAACTTATATTGCATTAAAAAATTATTGTTTTGTTAATTCGTGGTTTACGAGCACTTCAGTTCTATTTTAAGTTAAACAGCAACCTCCATATTTTGTGTATGGCAAACGTTAAATAAATTGTCTTTTGTTTTTCAATTAAAAACACAATAACATTCCCTCAGCAACAACAAAAAATCCTATGTAGTGACGCAGACACAGGCCATCGTAATTTTGGAAACAACAAAGAACCTGAAATTTGGTTGACTGATCTGTCCTGAACTAAAACTAAGAAAGAAATTGAACCCTGATCCTATGCCGATTACACTGCCAACTAGTAGATATTACGAGGATTTATGATTGGTTGATCGATTTTTTCAGAAAAAATCTTAAAAAAGAAACAAAAATCTGCTACGATTACGTCTCAAACTAACAAATATTACTAGGTGCTGAGGCTGATGGTTGACAAATCTGATCATAGCTAGAACTATAAAAGGAACACCAACTTACTGCGAATCCGATTCTATAGCAAACATTACATAGGCGCTGATGCTGGTTGACAACGGTCATATATCTATCACGATACATTGTATGCACTATGCACTTAAAATAAGAAAAGATTCTTAGACATTTGACAGACATCAATAATTGGAATAAACATTTACCAATAAACGCTTTGCAACCACCAAACGATAATGCAAGTTATGGATAAATTTACCAAGTTATTTTTTAACGGTTCTTAAAACTCGTTTTAGCTTCCACACTACCTTTATTACGTAAAAAGTGGAAGATATTACAATTCGTAAGTCCGTCCGTCACCCACTTTCATAGTCCAAACTACAAATGCTGCAGGCAAGTGTGATACGTCAACTTCCTTAAGTAAAACCGACACAGACAGAAGGTTTACTGAAACAGAGAGAGAAGGTACACCCAGGGGCCAGGGCGAAGGCAGGAATCGAAGTCGCACACGGTTAAGTGTGCAGACTGTTAACGTAATGAGCTGAGATCCAAACGCCTAAAAACATAAGTCATTTTTATTTTAGAATTAAATCACCATTGCGATCAACAACAAACGCTAGATAAATTTTATTTCGTTTTAATAATATATTAAGGGAAATTAATTTTTGTGACATAATTCATTTTGAAGTGACTTTAAATATAGTTCACAAACAGATTCTTCGCTTGTATGTTGATATGAAATGTCTTGCTTCTATTTGACAGCGAGGAATCTATATACACCCATCATAAAAAGTCTGCGTACAGACTGATTCTAAAACATTTCAAATAAAATTATATAGGAAAAATAGGTCATTTTGCATCCAATTTTTTTTATTTGTGTACATTATACTATGATAATGAAAATATATAATTAGTAGACTTTTCATAAAACATAAATACTTTTTAAAAAATCAAAAGTGAAGCAAGGATGCAAAACAGTGCAGAAAAAGTCTGCGTACAGTTCAGGTAATGTAATTTATTATTTTTTTCCAGTTAGAAGAAAACTACTTTAGTAGCTTGTCGAATGGCCTCTACGTTTAAGAACCTCTCTAAGTCGTTTTGGCATAGATAGTACTAATTTGGATGTCTCCTGGGGGGGTTATTTTGTCCCATTCCTGGAGGATAACATCTTTTAGCATATTTTTGGACGTTATGTCATGCTGTCGAATCTTGCGCTCCAATAAGTCCCACAAATGTTCAATGGGGTTCAAGTCCGGTGACTGAGGTGGAGAATGCAACTGGGTTTTAGTGTGGTACAGTAACCACAGCCGGACCAAATGAGCAGTATGTTTCGGATCGTTATCTTGCTGGAAGCAAAAGTCATTATTAAGACCCAATTTTTGAGAACTTTGTTTTAGATTGTTTTTTAATATGTCTAGATAGACCTTATGGTCCATTATACCGTCAATAAACACAAGATTACCAACGCCATTGGCAGCCATGCAGCCCCAAACCATTACTCCACCACCACTATGTTTCACTGTTGGTATTATATTCCGTGGGTCAAATGCTGTACCCTTCTTTCGCCACACCAACTTCTTGCCTTTCATACCAAAGATGCAAAATTGACTTTCATCAGAAAAAATAACCTTTTTCCAAAACTCTGGAGGTTTATTTACATGCTGATTAGCAAATGCCATACGCTTTTTATTATTAGTATCATATACGTATGGTTTCTTACGAGCGACTCGACAGTGCCATTCAGCTTTTTTTAGTATTTTACATACAGTGTCTCGTTGCAAAACTTTGCCAAAACTACTTTCTATGTAAGCTTTAATTTGTTTGGATGTAACACGAGGATTAATCTTCACGTACCTCACCACACTCCGTTTTTCTCGGCGGGTCAGCTTTGAGGGGCGTCCAGAACGGGGCTTTGATATAAGGGATCCACTTCTTTCGTAGTTTTTCACCACTTTTTGAACTGAAGAATGAGCTCTGCCAACTATTCGACCTATTTCACGAAATTATTTACCCTCGCTACGCAATTTTAGGATAATCTTTCTCTCGCTCGGAGATATTTCTTTATTCGTGGAATTCATCACACAATTATTACAGTTAAATTTCAGTTTTTTTTTAGAAAATATACTTTAAAGATCCTGAAGGTCTTACAAAGACACCAAAACTGCGAATTTAATGAACAACGTGTTAATTATCAATCCCTTTTAAAGGTGTATGCAGACTTTTTCTGACACGTGCCGCTGTCTGACCTTGGTTTTCATTGGCTAATCAAAGATCGAAAATCTGCGAGACTTTGAAACTGCATCTAAAATATGCATATAGGTGTGCTTAACACAAATTCATGATTTAAAACTGCATCGATCAACATTTTGTACAAATTTTTCAAGATAGAAAGTTTTTTATTGGCTTGTACGCAGACTTTTTATGATGGGTGTATAAAAGGCAAAGTCCTGACGGACTGATTCACTCATTGACTCACGTATCAACGCCCAGCCCAAACTACTGGAGGTAGAGCTACCAAATTTTAGGAAAATATTCTTTTTATATCGTAGGCGTCATTTAAGAAGCGATTTTCCGAAATTCGAACCCGAACGGGTGTAGGAAGGCAAAGCATGAGCCGATTTTTCCACAGGAATAGCATTGTTATAAACTTTTAATTTATACACCGGGGCTATTGGCCACGGACGTCTTAATTTAGAACCACAGTCAGGTGACGAGCCGACACCTGAGTAGGCACCCAATGCAACTTTTAAGGACGACATCGTACGTAGCGTAGGTACTTTGAAAAATATTTAACGTGCTCTCCCACCACACGGGGTATTATGCGGGACACAGGACATTTTTGGCTGCATGGGCCGTTTAAAGGTTGGCAGTTATTTTGACGATGCCCGGACCCGAATCTGAGACCTATCGCATGCAAGGCAAACGCCTTTACCGACTGGGCTCCCCAGCCCTGTCGAGTGGTCGAATATGGAGTTTAATGGTCATCACATTTTGGGTATTTTCGGGTGTAGGAAGGCAAATAGAAACTAACTGACCATTATATCACAGCTATTCTGACAATGTAAACAGGGTCTATGGGAAAGCCCTCTTTCTAGAAGGGTCTGGATACACAATCGGATTTCTTTTTTAAAATTAATGCTGATAGTAGAATGGGAGGAAATTATAATATACCGATGGAGTGCTGACCAGTGGAGAAGGATCAATTGGTATAAAATAAATGGTTACATAAAAAAAATAATCACCGTTATTAAGGGTACACCCGTGCGACGCCGGGTTTATAAAGCTAGTATTATATATTCGTTCTCTGAAACATAAATTAATTTAGCAAAGAGAATAATTATTGAATAGATATTAAGAATAGTACCTCATAGATATTAAGAATAGTACAAAAGTATCTATATTAAGAAATAATTATTGAATTTTCGGAAAATGAAGAGGCTCCGAATTTCCCTCCAGTTACATAACACCTCGCAGCTTGTTGAATTTCACGAGCTGTTAAGGTGCTACTGACCTTTATCGGAAAGCCTATTATCGTTAACATTTGACATACATGTTTAAATCAAATTCAATCTGTTACCAATTTCATTTATTTTATATTCATTTAATGTCAGCAAAATTGCTAGTAAAAAATTCAAGCACATTTCAAGGCTTATTTCCAAATTTTTCAAGGACGCTCGCATAACCAATTATACCACTAAATTTTCAAATTTGTACTTGAAAAATTATTAGCAAATTAACAAAAGTTACTAAACCATAATTTAATTAAAATACCCTATATTTTATACTTAAAATAGGCTCTCCATATAAATTAATGGAATTTAAAAAAAAACACCTCAAAACAGGGTGGGATATTCGTAGGGTTAAAGTTAGTTAATACTTAAAGTCACAATCTTCAATTTTAATGAAACAACACCACATAAAATATGATTAAGTGATACTTTTTAAAACGTTAATTTTTTTAATATTTCATTTATTATAATTTTTAATAATATTAACTGATTGATGAAAAACCTTCAAAAACCGGCGATTCATGAACCTTTCAAAATCGGTAAATCGAAAATTTTTGAAAATTAATTATTAACAAAATCTCAAAGATCGGTAAATCCCGAATTTCAGGAAGTCCGGAAAATTGCAGATTCTCAGAAGTCGTTAAATTCCGATCCTTTTTAAATCATATACATGGTAATATATACAAATTTGAATAATTATTTAAAAATAGTATGAACTAATTGAAGCATTTACTAATTAGTTCACGCAATAAATATAAAATACGTTTCTTGATATCATAGGCCGAAATCCCCCCTTCTATTTGCAGTTGAGCCACGAGTCAGCCCCCTCGCCCCCCTCCCCCTTGATGCTGATGTTCTAGATCCACCTATGATCGTTAACATTTGACATAAATATTTAAATCAAATTCTATTAATCTGTTACCGATTTCATTTATTTTTCAAAACAGTCAAAAGTAAACGCTTTTTCCAAATAATAATCACATCGCAAATTGAATCTTTCAAAACTGTTTCATGCACGTCGATAAGTTATATATGCCGTTCCTTGCACTTTATTCTGGATTTCGATTTATGCGAAGCACATACAAAATTGGAATTTTAAACTAGGTGTAGTTTTCGGAAGTTTATAACTTAACATACTGTTGCAAAAAAAATACCCTCCGAAACATGCATGAAATCAATTTTTCCACTTGTCAAACAGATATTATTTTAGTAGCGTAATACCATTATTTTTAATGGACATTACTAAACATTAACGTAACAAAACAAAAAATAAACATTTTGATCTGACTATAAATTAAATAAAAAACAAAATTCCATCCTTAAAAATACAAATGGGAAGTGAAAAACAAAATAGTTTTGCTTATTCAATAAGAAAAACATCGAATCAAAGTCTACCTAAGACTGTTCAATACCCGTATCAGTAACTCCTATGAAGAGTTTCCTGTTTCTACTGCTTAACTGAAATTTTCCCCAAGTTTCCCCTTTAACCGAGCAGTTGCTATATAATACTATTTATCGCTCTTTTACTTGGCGCTATTTCCTCCTTGGCTCTTACCTTGGCGCCAAACGGCCACTCTGCGGAACCGCAACCGGTTTTGAAGATGTCTTTTTTTAACTTGAGTTATGATATGAAGAATGATATTTAAAACCCAATGGCACTGGGTGTTCATAAAAAAAATAAAAGCTTTAGCCAAAGAACTTGTGGGAATAAAAATACGTATTGACACATTGTGTTTATTAGCTTTTGAAACTAATATAAAGTAACTCTTCTTTGTAGGGATACCTAAAAGGCCATTTGCTGATCATGACTATGAAAATATACCTAGATTCACAGGTGAAAAGAGTCGTGTCCAGTTTCAAGAAAAGAAGAAACCAGAGGTAAGGATTTATATATTTTAATTTTGTTTAGCACTGTATTGAAGCTGCGAAGCCCAGTCAGTAAGGTACTTTCTTGCATGTGAAAGGTCCCAGGTTTGGATATGGGCATTGCTAAACTGTCGACCCATTAACAGTTTGTGCACCCAAGAAGTCTGATGAGTAATATCATATGCAGAAGGAGTGTCCGTTAAATATGCGTCAGTCGCAATGTTGAGTAAGGGGCTGGGGAGCCCTGTTTGTTTAGGTGTTTGCCTTGCATGCAAAAGGTCCCAGGTTCAGGTCTGTGCATCGCAAAATAATTGCTGACCTGTAAGCGGGCCGTGCTACCTAATATGCTTGACGAATAATGCCACGTGTAGAGAGAGTACACGTTAAATGTGCTCCTTAGTCCCGGCACAGTGTACGATGTGGCCCTTGTAGTTATGTTTCGAGCCAACTCAGATGTCGGCTTGTCATTTGACTGTAGTTCTAAGTTACCACCGCCATGTAACCCTTGTGTAGCTCTAGTGTGACAAAGATTCAACCTAATCCCTAAGCACCGTATTTAAGTTTGTTTTTTTGTTTACTTCCGACAATGTCTGACACATGATTCTGTTGATAAGAAATGGAAGCGATAAAGGAGGAAGAATATATGTTGTCTTTAGAAGTCCTTAAACAATTCAGGGGATGGGGAGCTCAGGCGTTATGGCCATGTCGCCCTTACAAAAGTTGTTTTGGGTGCCCACTCGGGTGTCGGCTCAGAACTTGACTGTGGTTCTAAATTACAGCACCTACCGCCAATAGCCCTTGTGCTCTGGTGCAACAATTGTTCAACGTAACCCTAACCCAAACAATCCATGATAATTTGAGTTGAGGCTTGACGTTATAGGCATTTGGGCATGGGGGGAATGCCCTCGACGCCTCCAAGTACCGAAAGTGCGACGGAGAAAAAATCGGCTTCATCGCTAGTCGCGCCATATCACATATCGCCAAGTAGGAATTTTTTGAATTACTGTGTATTGCCAAAGCTATTATATATAAACTTTACTAACGTAGGAGGAGTTGTTTCTATAATTTTCGGTTTGGCAACCAACGTTCATTAAAATCTTTCTGTCCATCAAAATATGTTTGCTAAGTTTTTATTTCCTCTTAACAGCAAAAAAAAATTGCATCATTATTAATCGAACTTTAAACAAATTTAGCAAATGATAAAGATTAAAAATAGAATCTGCCAAAAAGAAAAGATTAATAAGAATAGTTAATTTTGGCGTTTAAAAGTTAGAACTATAGTAAAAGGGTGTGTTTGGGGAATTTCTTTCTAAAGGTGTAAAAATATAGTGTGTTTCCTGTAAAGCACAAATCTGCCGTGATTAGGTAAACTGCAGTTTCTAGACTAATGACTTGAACCACTAACGCAAGCACTCACTTACTCTAGCTTATAAAGAAAGTATAAGGAAAAGATTAATAATTCCAGAGCTAAAATGGTCCAATTCTTTGTCGTGGTTACTCCAGTTTACTTGCCGACGACAGAAATGTCCAAATGCCGAATGCAGAGATGCCAAATTATACAAATTGCGGTTTAACGCAGTTACCTACTAGATGACCCATTTGGGTTCTGCTTGTAGAGTGATGCCTTCTTATGCTTGAGTAGTAAAATTTTGAAAATTGTATTAGAACTTTATTTTTTGACGTATAATTTATTTTTATAATAACACATTAATTAATATTATTAGGTTAAATTTCGTTTTACAATTTCAGCCTGACGCTGCCCAACTACTTTAATCTGGAGGCCCGAACCGTGGGCAGCATCTTGTACCAATTCGGTGTGCTGGACTGTAGTAACGCTGTACCGCTGTCCCTCGAATACCTCACGTATGCAGAGAGTATGCCAAGAAATACAAGTTGGACCCGCACAAGTTCGACACATACATGCACGAAATAATTTTCGGAGGTCTTAGGTTGTATATGTATAAGGCGCACGGGTTGAAATTGGAGACTGTCCTGGTGCCAACGGCAGACGCGTTTCGACAATTTTTCACAGAAAATACGAAAACCAACCAACATTGTGTGGCATAATTCTACGGACAGTGGACAGTATCAAGGGAAGTTTTACACTTTTATTTGATCTACACATAATCATGCAACAGTTAATGGTATTGAGCCCTTATTTAAAAGAAAGTGTTTCAGTTATTTTTTTTTGAAATCGTGTTTCATGAAAAAAAAATTCCCAAAAATAAATGCTGAAAAAAAAATGTTTCAAATTGAAATTTGGGCACAAAATTATGTTTTGAGAGTATTTAATAATTCAATTGTCTTTAGACATGAATATACAATATACATTATATTTTTGAGTTAAATTGAACTTTATATTTTAATATTGAAATCATTATATTTTTCAAAATATCAAACAAAGAATCTAATTTTAATAAATATTTGTAAAAAAAATTTGAAATAAATTTATTTACTATAAATGTTTAAATAATAAATATAAATGTGCTGTAAAAATATTCGTTACGTTACTTTTGTGTTTCACAAACGTTCCTGGCGTTCTTATTTTGTTTTTTCAGATTTCTTTATACGTACTTCAAAATTTTTATTATATTTAATTGTCATTTATTTTTGTTTTCAGTGTACATGTTCTTTATATTTTTCTTTAAAAAACAAAGATAAAAAAATACAATTATTACGAGAATAAATTGCTTGAAAATTATATAGGTACATACCTTTTATTTTCAAAAACTGAACGATTCAGTTTAAAAGGGACTGTCAATCCCATAGAGCTAATGCATTAGTTTGAAATCCCAACTTTTGTAAAAGAATTGCTTTGCTATGTTGTCCCATTTTCACCAGGTATGGGAATCATCATAAAATCAATTTAAAACAAAAAAATTGAAACGAAAATAACACCAGGTTATTTAATTATTAATTGATAGAGTTTTAAAATAGTGTCGCCATCTGCTGAATATTTTGGGGCATTTTAAAACTTCAAAAATATATAATTAAATAACTAGATGACATTTTCGTTTCAAATTTGTTTCATTTCAATGTTATGTTGATTCCCATAATTAGGGAAAAAGGGCTAACATGGAAAATCAATACTTCTGCGAAAGTTGTGATTCCCAAACTAATGCATTAGCTTTAAAGGACTGGCAATACCTCTAAAAAACATTCGAATGAGTGTCACACATACATTCAATAAAATTATATTGTATAGTTGACATTCTACTAAAATTATTTGAATTGGGGTTGGTTTGAAATAGAATTTCCAGTATGGAAAGTTCAAGTAGCTCAAAATACTCGTATATACATTTCAAAAAGACTTTTATAATCTAATACTTCTAAAATATAAAATGCATATAAAATTCTGCAGCTGCTACAATTTCAGATAATAAAACGCATTATTCTACACATACACTGCGATGCAAAAGTTTAGACAATGACTTCATTTAGCTGTAAAATTTAGAATTGTGACAGTAGAGTTACAAAAACCTCCTAAACATATTAAAAAAGTATTTTGAAATGCTATAATTGAAACATAATTGTTTGATTTGCTATAACAATTTTTTTTCATAAAATAAAAATTTGTATGATGCAAACGTTTAGACACAAATAAGAGATTATGCTAATTTAAAGTAGATAATGGCCTAATTTCGCATTTTTATTAATAAATTGTATTTTTTTTATATGATAAATAAAAAAAACACGATATCCGGTGAACTAAACAGAATATTGGTTCAATTTTACACCAAAAAGACAATATAGCCACTTTAAATCCTTATTCAATTCATATTTGCTTCAAATGTACAATGTAACATCTATAAATACGAACCGAATGCCTTCCAGTCTATCACCTTAAAGTTTTGCCATGAATTTGTACATTTAGAGACATGCATTGGTCGACTTTCTTGATGAAAAGTGCAGTCTTTCCCATATAAAATCACAAAATAGCGACATATTATTCTTTTTTTGCACTTTAGTACAATGCAGAGATAGTCACCTCTTCAAAATTGCCAAAAAAGTCAGCAATTTCAACGTAAAATTACTCCACACCATTACGAAAGTTCCTTCTTTATACTGAAGTTAGAAATTTCTTGAGAAAAAAACGGTTTCTTTGAACCAGTTACAATTTAACCGGTATCTTTAGTGCTATTTAAACACGTTTGGTTTAACCGAATATTGAAAAATAAGCTTTTGAAAATACCGTTTTTTTCCCCTCAAAAACGAGGAGGAACGTTTATAATGGTGTGGAGGGAATTACGTTGATGAGACGGACTTTTTTGTCGTTTTTGAAGAGGTGACTATCTCTACATTGTACTAAAGTGCAAAAAAGAATAATATGTCACTATTTTGTGATTTTATATGGGAAAGAATGCACTTTTCATCTAGAAAATTGGTCAATACATGTTTCTAAATCTACGAATTCGTTTAAAAACTTTAAGGTGATGGACTGGTAGGCATTCGGTTCGTATTTAGAGATGTTAAATTGCACAATTGAAGCTAATATGAATAGAATAAAGATTTAAAGTGGCTATATTGTCTTTTTGGTGTAAAATTGAACCAATATTCTGTTTAGTTCACCGGATATCGTGTTTTTTTTAATTTATCGTATAAAAAAACACAATTCTTCAATAAAAATGCGAAATTCGGCCATGATCTACTTTAAATTAGCATAGTATCGTATTTCAGTCTAAACTTTTGCATCATACAAATTTTTATTTTATGAAAAAAAAATTGTTACAACAAATCAAACAATTATGTTTCAATTATAGTATTTCAAAATACCTTTTTAATATGTTTAGGAGGTTTTTGTAACTCTACTATCACAATTCTAAATTTTACAGCTAAATAAAGCCATTGTCTAAACTTTTGCATCGCAGTGTATGTGTAGAATAGTGAGTTTTATTATTTGAAATTGTAGCAGCTTCAGAATTTTATATGCATTTTACATTTTAGAAGTATTAGATTATAAAAGTCTTTTTGAAATGTATGTACGAGTATTTTGAGCTACTTGAACTTTCCATACTGGAAATTCTATTTCAAACCAACCCCAATTCAAATAATTTCAGTAGAATGTCAACTATACAATATACTTTTTTTGAATGTATGTGTGACACTCATTCGAATGTTTTTAAGAGGTATTGCCAGTCCTTTAAAGCTAATGCATTAGTTTGGGAATCACAACTTTCGCAGAAGTATTGATTTTCCATGTTAGCCCTTTTTCCCCAATTATGGGAATCAACATATCATAGAAATGAAACAAATTTGAAACGAAAATGTTATCTAGTTATTTAATTATATATATTTTTTAAAAGTTTTAAAATGCCCCAAAATATTCATCAAATGGCGACACTATATTAAATTCTATCTCGTATTTGTGTTTAAACTTTTGCATCATACAAATTTTTATTTTATGAAAAAAAATTGTTACAACAAATCAAACAATTGTTTCAATTATAGTATTTCAAAATACTTTTTTAATATGTTTAGGAGGTTTTTGTAACTCTACTATAACAATTCTAAATTTTACAGCTAAATGAAGTCATTGTCTAAACTTTTGCATCGCAGTGTAATACTAACCAAATTATGATAAGTGTTTTTTTTAATTTCGAAATAAAATTTTTTATTACCCTGTTATTTTAAGATAGACGAATTTCCTCGTAGAGCGTATAACTTATTTGAGTACATTTCTAATATTTTTTAGAAAAGCTGCTTCAACAAAATAAAATGACCAGTATTTCAATTACTGACGCAATAAAGTAAGACATTTTTTTACGGCCATTTTATTACTTACAAACGAAACTAACAATTCGAGGTCTTGTCAAATCCGTATCTTTTCCCAAACTTGGAGGCATCTCACACGAAGATGCAAGTCGCATTTGCAGTCCTTCTTTTTGTTGCGATTCTCGTCCTAGGTGACGCCGACGCCGACGTCACCTGCAAGCTACCGACGCCGGTGGAGAAGTTCGCCTCGTCCTTATACACGGCGATGATCGTCGGCCACGGCCCGGACATCGTGGACACGCTGTCGGTGTCCGGGAACGAAGCGGCTATGCTTCTCTACCGTGTTGTGAAGAAAGCCCTTGACGCTTTCAAATACGGAAGGTGCGACGGCGAGGAGATCGGCTTCATCGCCAGTCGTTCCGTCTCAAACATCGCAAAGTAGGAAATTTTCGAATATTGTATAACTAAAGCCGTTATACAGGGTGGCGAAAATAAAAGTGGTCCCGGCATGGAGCTACGAATGCAAGGGAATGCTTGGCGGGAAAAACTATTGAAGACGCCTGAAAGCCTCCAAGTCGAATTCATAAATTTTTCAAGCGTTCAATAGTTTCCATTGCCAATCTTGTTTTTTTTTCATTAGTTGGTTTGATTGTTACTAAACTAGAGCTGCACATGGACTATTGGTGAGTTCAGATCTTGCCAGCTATGTAAATGTGCGTTGATCAGATCAGTGCACAGGTGAAGATGGCATGGATTCCATAATTGTTTTTTGCCTAGCCTCTGTTTGGGCTTAATATTGAAGGAATCAATGCCTTCCGTGGAAACCTGTTTTTGTATTGGTTTTTAAAATCAGTTTTTCTTGTCTTATCCATACTTCTAAGCCGGGGCACTTTTATTTGCGCCACCCTTTTTTTCGACTCCACTAACATAGACAGACCCTTTGCGGGGTGGCAACCCATATTCAACAAGGTCATTATTCTGGAGGACGTACTTCTGGCGGATCGCACTGAATTGGCTCAGGCACAGAAGGAGGTATTAGCCAAAACTACTAGTTGTTATGTCTCTCTACCCATTATTAGTGAAGCTATAAATCAATACATTGGATTTTGGTCTAAATAACGGTTAGGCGTAATGGCTATTGTAGCTGGTCTATTAGTTCACACGCAAAAAACTCAGCAACATCACTCTAAACTGATTTTACTTGACATTTTTTACATACACCTTCGAAAACCGTAACATCATTCAAAACAAAACATCACTTAAAAAGTCGAAAACAAACACAACACAGTTCAACGTCTATAATTGGAAAATGTCTCAAGTCTTTTCGAATGGAAAGTTCGTGGGTAAAAAAAATCGCTTCTTCTTCGGTCCGCGCGCCGCCGCAATTCTTGGCGCGAGATCGATCTTTTGGCGAGACGACCGTTCTGTTACAGTCTTCCCCTCGAACTGACGACGTCCCGACGAGTTGTTTCGGGATTAGGTGCTTGTTGTTTTGGGACGTCTGGGTGTAGGGCCTCGAGTTGGTGGGCGCTTCGGTGGTCGTCCACGCTTTCGTAATGGTGAAACAGGAGAATGTTTATTTGTTCACCACTGGCTTGATCACGGTATGGTGAAAGCGCTGAAACATGATACGTGGCAATTTTCCGTAGGGTTGTCTATGCTCGCAACGACGTAAGAAGTGGGCGAGCGTTGTGTCAGAATTTGGTAAGGCCCATCACGTTTAGGCATAAACTTTGCTGTCTTTTTGTTTCTTGCACTGCTGCGAGGATGCAAAGTGACCCACACCTTGTCACCAGGGCTGAAGAAACTTGTCGTCTTCCCTTGTCGAATTGGAGCTTACGCTGATCTTGTTTCATTTTCGATGCGTTTCACGTATGAATTTTGATTTTCAGCGAGGCGTTTTAGGTAGGGCGTGATTTCGGCAACAAAGTTGTCGTTGTGAATTACACTGCGCAAATCATGTTTCACGTCATCTGGTGTGCGCATTTCTCTTCCAAACTGCAGGAAGGCAGCAGAATATCCCGTCGAGGAGCATTTCGGCAGAATTCATGGAAAAAACGAATCAGTGGGGCAGCTTTTCGGACCAGGCTGTGTGAAGTCCGTTTCCAACTAAGATAGCAATGCGGGTTTTAGATCTCTATTTTTTCTTCAACCGGGTTAGCTTGAGGACAATAAACAGGGGTGAGGACTTGGTCGGATGTCTAGTAGGTTTACAGATTTGCTGCATCACCGCACTGACGAACTGAGAGCCATTGTCAGAGATGAGACGTCTCGGTAGTCCATATCTTAAAAATACCTCTTCTAGCAATGTTATGGCATTCTCGGGCGGTGGCATCTTGTAATGCGAAGAGTTCTACCCATTTCGTTGAGGTGTCTTCTATTATGAAGATCCATTTCTTTCCATCTGGAGTCTCGGGAAGTGGTCCAAACAAGTCGATTGCTAAAGTCTCGAACCTCTGGGAATATATAGGTGTACGCAGTAATCCAGCAGGTTTTTGATTCGATGCCTTGTATCTGTTGCATTCCAGGCAATTCTTGACATAATCGGTTTAATATTTTCGCATACCAATCCAGTAGTTACCTGTTTTGCTATTCTGGTGTATGTGCCTTCACTTCCGTAATGTTCCAGCTGTTGGGGCATCGTGGTGCTCTTGAGGATATTTTCTCGTCTTGCTTGGGACTACAAGTTGAGCCTCTTCGGAGTCAGAATCGGTGAATATCTGTAAGGATTCCCTGATTCATGAGATATCCTCTCTCAGAGTAGTTTGCGAAGTTTTCATCTTTAACTACATTTTCGAAGGATTCGATAATTTTCTTCAGATTGTCATCTTTCAGTTTGTTCTTCTCGGATGTTCTTCGAGCTACGTGTTGGCATGTCATGGAAACGGTGCAAATTTCACAAGTTCCTTCAGCGTGTTGACAAAAGGGACGCCGAGAGCATGTCAGCTACAACGTTTATTTTTCCTGGAATGTATTCCACCTTTAAATTGAAAGATTGAACTTTCTAGTTGCCCATCTTGCCAATCTTCCTGTTGGAGACTTCAGGCACATAGCCACTTCAAGGGCTGGTGATCAGACGCAACAGTAACTTCCTGTCCATCAATGTATGCACGGAATTTTCTTTAGAGCCCAAACAACTGCTAGTGCTTTCGCGCTCTGTAGTTGAGTAGTTCTTTTCACCGTGATTGAGCAATCTGCTGGCGTACTCTATTGGGTTTCATCAGGTCCGAACCTTGTAAGAGAACTGCACCCAAAGCATAGTTACTCGCATCAAGTTCGTAGAATGTAAGGCTTTGTTGATCACTTTGGCGAAGAAATAGGTGGTTTCACCAAGAGACTTTTCAGGGTGTTAAATGACCTTTCTTCTTCTGGTCCCCAATTCCACTTTACAGTTTTCTTTGTAAGATTGCTCAAGGGTCTGGCAATTTCCGAAAAGTTATCAATGAATCTTCTTATACCATGAGCATGTTTGAAGAAATGACTGAACTTGTTAACGTTTACGTGGTGGTGGTATGTTTTGTATGGCAGCAGTCTTCCCTGGGTCGACCTCTAAACCATTTCTGTGTAATGTAATGTCCAAGGTACTTGACTCGGTTACATCCAAAGTGCATTTCTCTCGATTTGCTTGCAGCTTAATTTCTTGTAATTTAGTGAAAACTGCTTCTAAGTTAGAAAGATGTTCTTCAAAAGTCTCAGATAACACTATGATATCATCCAAGTATGACAGAACCATAATGTCTTTCAAGGAGTTTCGAAAAGTGTCGATCAATCTCTGGAAGGTTGCCGGAGCATCTTCAACCCAAATGGCATACGGCGGTATCTGTAGATCCTAATGGGCAATGGAAAGCTGTTTTATCACGATCAGCGGATTTTACTTCAATTGATGGTAACCTGACTTTAGATCGAGTGTGGACATGTATGACGTATGTTAGCTTCATGAAGCAAATCGTCCATTCTGGGTAGTGGATAATTATCGCTAACTGTGACTGCGTTCAATTTTCGATAATCGATACAAAGAGCATACTCCCGTCGGGTTTAGGCACCAGCACAACCGGGGATGCGTACGGAGATTCGCATTCTTCTATGGTACCATTCTCTAAGAGAATATCCAGTTCCTTTTGCAAAAGTTCTTTTTTCACAGGAGACATACGGTATGGGGTAGTGAAACAGGTTTTGAACTGCCTGTGTCAATAAAGTGTTGGATTTTAGGCGTCGCCACTTCCCCTGGTTGAAAGATATCTTCAAATTCTTCTATCAAACCATTCAGTTCAGCTTTTGTATTTCTGTGAGATGTTGGCCTTTCATCTTCTCTCAAATGGATTGAGTGGAAATCAGCTGTTTGCATTTGACGTTTTTCGGAAAAAGGTCTTCTACGAATGGGTACTTTTCTCCAGGTTTATTGATAAAGTACCAGGTTGTGATGTGGTACATTTAGAACAATTCCAGCTTTTTGCAAAAGTCAGTTTCCAAAGAAGAGTTCGATTGTTTTTTAGCTGTCGGTAAAGCAAAAATCTTGGTCTTGAACAACTTGTCCTTCGACGTTAATGTCAACTTCGGTGTGGTGTGCCTCGGTTTCTTTTTCAATGCCATCAGCCAGTGTTACATTTAAGACTGCAGTCTGGAATGTTGTCCCATTTTCTTTCAGTAGGTTGTACAACATCTCTCTGGCTATTGTATTACTTGCTCCGGTGTCGGCACAAGCAACACCATTGATTCCGTTTATTGAAACTTTCAAACAAGTTTGATGGGTATTTTTAAGTGAGAGTGACTTAAAATGCAAAGAACTCAGTTCTGTTGTTTCAGTTCTTGAAGTTGGAGAACATGTGGGGCACTTTCGTTTTATAACACCTAATTTTCCACATCTGTAACAGCTAATCACTGGTCTTTCTTCCGAATGATTTTCAGTTCTGTTTTCTCTGGGTATTGCAGCTGGAAACTGTGCTCTGTCAGGGTAAGCGTGGTTTCTTGCATTTTTGACTGGTGATCCACGATTCTCGGGATTCTCTTTGAATATCAAAGTTTCTGGAACCAAAATTTCCTCTTCTGGGATGAGAAACACCTCGTTTGACTTCTTGAGTTTGGTAACTTTTTGATTGAACCATTTTCTTCTGTGCTCCGGGCGTTGTTGGTCGAAGTCCTTCATAACTATCAAAGTTTTTCAGCTAGTTCTGACGGGTTGTTCAGATTTTCCCACACATCCAGATAGTGCTGGCGACATTATGGGGTGCTTCTTCTCTTCATTTGGTCACAAATGATAAGATCCTTGAGTTGGGTTAAACTTGTAATCTTCAGTTCTTCCAACCAGCCTTCGAAAAAAGGTGCGCAGTTCAAAGGAAAAATCTTCCATGTCATCTCAGGAATTCTTCTTTGCTTGGGAGAACCGTTTTCTAAACTTCTCGGCAGTCAATCGGAAACGCTGCAGAAGAATTCCCTTTATGTAATCGTAGTCTTGTGACTGTTCCTCTGGTTCACGTGCGACTAGTTGTGCAACATCAGTGGGCAGTACTCCAAGCAAATATGCTACCCAGCTTGACTTTTCAACTTTGAAGAATTTCAGTTGACGTTCAAACAAGTTGAGGTATAAAGACATGTCGTCTTCTTTCACATCAAATTCTGGAATAAGATTTTTCAGTTGCAACTGGGGTTGGGTAGGGAACGCAACACTTGCAATAGTAGATGGTTGAACCATTCTTTGGGCTTCGATTTGCAGTCGTAGTTTTTCCAACTCAAAATTGTTCTGCTTTTCTTGCTCTTTAGAAAGTCTTTCTTGTTCTTCCGCTTTCTTTTTCTCGGAAGCTTGTAACGCTTCATTTTCTTTTCGCTCTTCAATTATCCCAAGAATACACCACGTGTGAATTCTTCGTCATATGAGACCGATTTAGTTATTGCATCTTTAATATCAAAAATTTTGAAATTTTTTCATCAATTGGTATATCAAGTTCACGAGCCAGCTCAATAAATATCTTGCTTTTTTCCTTTAGATAGGTACGCCATTGTGACATTCGGTTTTTATAAGAATAAATAACAATTTTATTACTCAAGATTTTTGGTTATTTTTTCAATACCACCAAAAAAAATCAAATCACTTTTTATTTCAAAACTTAAACTCAGTAGTGTTAACGAACAAAATTATTACGTGCACAATGTTATTTGACGACAAACCAATAAAACTTGTATAACCATTTGAATTTACGATAAAACAAATTTTATATACAACCAGAATTTGATTTTTTCTTCTCAGTGTATTAATAACATATATACACTCTTTATTTCTTGATGAAAATAAATTTTCTAAACCAGAATTATTTGATTAATTCCTTTTATAAACCATTATGCACTTTCATTTCTAGATGAAATAATAAATATATACAACCATAATTATTTGATTAATTACTTTTTATATAACCATATGCACTTTTTATTTCAAGATGAAATAATCTTATACCTGAATTATTATGATAATTCATAAAAACAATTGAACTGCAACTTTATTTCAGGATGAAATTTTTTCTCTATTGAAAATTTTCAAGAAAGATTTGTCAGGTACTACTAAAGGAATGGTATGCAAATATGAATATTCCAGTATTCGAAAACAGTTCTGTGAAAGCGACAGAAAGTTTTCAATTTTCGTATTCGTAATAGCGAAGGCTATTCTTCGGGCTGTAAAGCCAACAGCAATTTTCTTATTAGCGACCGCTAATATAATTTCTGAACGTTATTCCTTCAGTAGTTCCTTTTAAAGAAAGTTTTTACTTATCTTTGCAGGGGAAATTTTTCAAGATTGGCAGCTCCATAGAGTACCTGGTCAGTGGCCATGGTACTAATCCTTCACGAATATACGTTGTGTTGAATAGCTTTACCGCCATTTTGTTAAAAACGGCCATCCACATATCGAAGCGAGTTCGTACCGTCGTTGGGCGTCATTTTGTAGCTGGTCTATTAGTTCAACACGCAAAATAAACTCAGCAACATCACTCTAAACTGATTTTACTTGACATTTTTTACATACACCTTCGAAAACCGTAACACCATTCAAAACAAAAACATCACTTAAAAGTCGAAACAAACACAACACAGTTCAACGTCTATAATTGGGAAAATGTCTCAAGTCTTTTCGAATGGAAAGTTCGTGGGTGAAAAAATCGCTTCTTCTTCGGTCGCGCGCCGCCGCAATTCTTGGCGCGAGATCGATCTTTTGGCGAGACGACCGTCTGTTACACTATGTAATTCTAAACCAACCTTTCCTTTAAATTACGTCGCTATGTTATTTTTGCATTCATCACTTTGCATAAAAGTAGCTACCATAATTTTGTGTGAATATTTAATAAATAAACAAACAAACAAACAAACAAAACTCGACTTTATATAAATAGGGCACTGGTTTTCGGAAATTGTTTTGAGTAAGAGACTTTTGAAAAAAAAAAGTAAATCTTAATTGGTTTTATAAGGTTTAAGAGAGGAGCACAGACATTCAAAACCCAATATCTCTAACTTTGCCTTAAGCCCTTTTTGTGTATATTCTTAGCGAAGTTATCTAAATCCCGCGTGTTAATGTTTAATTACAAAAGTGGCTTAACTCAAAGTTGGAGATATTGGTTTTAGAATGTTTGTACCTCAATTTAGTTTTAAAATTTCAGCCTGACTGTGCCCCGCTACTTTGAAATGGAGTCTCGAACCGTGGGCAGCATCTTGTACAAATTTGGTGTGCTGGACTGTAGTAACGCTGTACCTCTTACCCTCGAATTCCTCACGTACAGCAGAGAGGACGCCAAGAAATACAAGTTGGACCCTTACAAGTTCGACACGTATATGCATGAGATAATTTTCGGAGGTCTCAGGTTGTATAAGACGCATGGGTTAAACTTGGACACAGTCTCTGCTCCGGCGGTAGACACGTTTCACCAATTTTCCACAGAAGACAGGAAAGTCAACCAACATTGTGTTGGATAATTCTACAAGTAATTAGACAGTTTCAAGTGAAGTCTTATGCTTTTATTTGTTTTACATAAAATCATGCCACATTTAAAATGCAAATTTTTCTTTAAATAAAAATGTTCAATCTTTAATTTTTTTAAATCGTGTTTCATGTAAAAAATGTATAGTTACTTATAAATTTCGAATAAAATTGTTGCAGTTTATTATATGGGTTCAAAATACTATTTTGACAGAGTTTAATATTTCAATAGTCCTTATGAATGCACAATGTACAAAACCTGTTTTCCGGAAATATCAAAGAACGGAAGTTTATTATTTATTTTAAGGAAAGTACATATTGAAAAAAAAACAGGGGAAAAATTGGGAGATATAATACAAGGAGCGATATATCCGAATGCGCGATGTAACGAGGAGCGATATAGCGAGGGGTTACTGTACCTAAACCCACAATAAAATCCCAGAATGGAGACTAAACGGAATTACGTCACTTTAAACAAGTCAATTATTTTTCAAATAATGAATTTAGTTTCACAAGGTATTGGCAACAGAATAAAATAATTTTTTTAATTTTAATTATTTTCCTAAAAGTTTTATTCAATATCTTCTGCCGAATGGCATCACGAAAACAAAAATGATCGGATTTGAGTGAAAATGGTGTAGTTTTTCAGAAAATTCTAATTTTCTCTAAAAATAGAACATTTTGAGCTCCGAAAGTTCAAAAATGGTAATTTAAGTATGAACTACGCATTTGTGCCAAATTTCAAGTCAAACAGATGTCTAGTTTATGAGTGTATAAGGAACACACCCACAAACAAAAAAAACCAACAAACAAAACTTCATTTATTATAGATAAAGGGATTTACTGTGAATATTTAAATAATAAAGATTAATAGTTATTATAACTTGGGATAAAGAAGTTTTAAGGGGGTCCGGTACCAAAATTTTTATTTTTTTTATTTATGCACATATTTCTCCCAAATTTTTTTGTGTGATAGAACACACATTCTAGTGCTTTTCTAGTAAATTAATTTATAAAATTTTAAAAAACATATTTTTAAAAAATCAAAAACTTTAAAAATTTGTATAAAAGTGACTATTTAAACTTCGCTATAAGTCAAGAAATAATATGACTTTGTGAAACTAAAAACTATTTATGATACACAATTATATAATGAATAAATTGTCTTCACAGAATTTTGATAAGTCAAATAGAAAAAAGTAAATAAAATATCATACTTAAAAAACTTAAATTTTACGTTTTTCTTATGTTGTGATTTTGATAAATATTTTTTTTAAAAAAACAAATACAAATATTAAAATTCTGTGAAGACAAAATTTTATAATTTTTGAAAAATGCGAGGTAAAAATTAGAAGAGCCTAGTATGAATACTTTGTGAGATATATCAATTTGAAGTTAACACATCATGGAAAACACATTTAAAGTTTTGCAACTGTATAAGGTGTTGATAAAATTTTGTTTATGGTGAAAAAATAACACATTTAGCAAAAAATACACTAAGTGATTAGTACATCAAAAATATATCTGGTTTTCAGTTACTATTTTATGTTTTAAAAGTAAAATAATGCAAATAATTAAAAATAACAAAAGTTTTTAAAAAAAACTTTAAGTTTTGGAGCTGCACAATGGTGTTTATGAAACTAGATTTATGAAAATAAATAGTCTATTTTAACTAAAAGTCACTAAATGTAAGTAACACTCCATAAAAAAGTTGTTTATTGTTACTTGTTTATGTTTTTATATAGTGAATAATAAGATCAAGATACAGGATCCCATGATGCATTCCACCAGGTACATAAGAAACACCTTCAGTTTTTTTTATATTTTTCCTCCAAGCACATTTTAGAACAATACTTTACGTCGATACCGCTGGTAGGATGCTTTTGCTGCACATGATGATTTCCTGTATCGCCTTTTGTCTTTTCGTCGGGCTAACTTTAAAGTTATGTCCCCCTGCCGTAAGTTTACATCTTTCTGTATCTGTGATACTGAGGCTGCAAGCCCTCTGTTGAACTCCATTACAGCATCTGCCACTGCCATGTCAACACGTCTCTTCGAAGTTTTACAGTTTTGGGACATTTTGCCCAAATAAGCTGATGTATCGATTCATTGGCATTTGCGTTTTGCCTTTCAAACACCTTTTTAATAATTCGTCACTTGCTAAACGTTGAAAAACAGGCATCTCTTTTCCACAACAAAAGGGTCCAAAGCAGTACTCAATCCTTTCTTGTGAGAAATAGGTTTTCTCCCTTGGCTATTGCTTTATTATAAAAGCACCAAGCTTCTTCACCTTTAGGACATTTATTGTGATTAGGCTTCTTGTCAGTAGAGGAACAGTGGCATAAAATAGCATATTGCAGTTTTCATTGCGGTACTGTGTTGTTGTTGCTTATGGCACTTCTATAGTACCTTGTAATTCTTTTGATTTTAGGTTTTGATAACTGCCCATACTTTTTTCCACCAAGTGTACCCCCTTCTTCTTCCTCTCCATTACTAAACTATCCAACGCAGAAAACATTTGCTTACCAACATGGTTTATACATTCTTCATTCTCAAGTTTTACATCATCACCATATATATTCAGGGAAACTTAGATGCATAAATGTTTTAGAGTCCCCATCAGACAAAAATTGTTTTATATCGCAGCCCATGGTCAATGCATTTTCTTCCATAAGATTGTTGCTATGTATGCTTTTCCCTTCCCGGAGCTACCCTCATAGTTTGCGTCACAATATGGTGCGTGTCCTTCTTTCCCAAATTGAAAACTCTGGGCTATCCTTCCCCAGATCTTTCTGGGGCAACGTTGCAAAACTCGCACACTTTAGATAGCACTTCATAGTCTAAAACATAGCCGGTAAGCATATCTATTGCACATCCACACCAAAATTTGAAGTGTGGCCCCTTTTTGCCAGTGAAGCATCAAAACAGACAGATATGTCGACTGGCTCATCAGTTACATTATCAATATAGACTTTCTTTACAATATCTCTCACTTTTTCTAAATCAGTTTTTACAGTTTGTTCAGCAGCAAATTTTAATTTTCTCACATGCTTAGTAAAGCTCCTTGAACTCAAGCTGTTCATATTCAAGAAACCAGCAATTGGTCTCCAGTGCAGCATGGCCCTTGCCAATTTTGAAACCGCTAAGGCCATTCTTCGGTTGATTTCAAATGGGGTTTTTTTTTCTGCTATTTATCCTACTAGAAGAACTTGTTGTAGTTCTAAAATTGCAATTCAAGCAAAATAAAAACAATATCACTGGCAAATCCTTGACGTTTTCAAAATTTATACTCAGATTTTCCACCACAAGTAGAGCAGGAGCAATTTCCAATAATTCTTTTAATTTATCTTTACCAATGATAAGAATTCATCGCTGGTTTCAATTGTGGAATCTTTAGAGGGAGTAGGCAGCTTTGAAAGTGTTTTCACGTCGCCTCTCGACCACCTTTTCACCAGTGGGAGATGTAATGACTTCACTACCGGTCCAAACACACTGAAACTTTACAGTTTTGGCTCTTTTTTCACGCATTTATTGCTTTTCAACGTACTTGATTTTCTCTTTCGACCCATACTTGAAATAAAATAAATCAAAAATAAGGAACATTGAAAAAAGATTGGATAGTATTCGCAAAAAATTCAAAACACGTTGTTTAAAATCGAATTGTGACTTTTGGAAAACGGTAAAAGATAACGATTAAATAGAATAAAAACAAGTCAATCATGTTTGCCAAATTGATTTAAATAATATAAAACAGTCGTTTTGAAAAATATAAACTAAGATAAACAAACGTCACGTTTAACATTTGGTTTTTTTTCATAGTTTCGTTTTGTGGACAGGGTTTAGCAGACGATATGCGAAATTTATACAGTTGGTGTTTGAAAGAAGTTTTTTTTTACATAGTTCTATTTACAGTAAGAAAATATAAGAAAACCATTTTTTTCAGAAGATTCTGTAGTATTTAATTGCGAATAAAAAAAAAAGTCGTACTTTTTAAGATATTTCGGTACGGGACCCCCTTAATTATTGTATTAGTAATTGTGTATTCTGAACTGAAAGTGTAATTGCGTTTGCACAGTTGTACTGTTGTATATGATTAAGGTAAATGTGTGTGCAGTACATGTGATTACTCATTAAATATTATGAAATTCATTTTTAAATTTTTTTTCTCTAGTTTCGGAGTTATTAGAAAAATTCGCAAAAAACATTATTTTATAAAAATTTGTAAAACTCATGTTATGTTCTAAAAAATATTCTGTAAGTGAAATCCTAATTGAATCAATGTCTACAGCATTTAATAGCGCTTATTATGATCAGCAATAAAAAGGCTGCACATGCACCCAAGAAGGTAGCCAAAGGTGTATCAGCATTCAGCAATGAACGAATAGGCTTCAGTAATCTAATTATTTGCAACCATAAAATTAACAGTATTTCAATAATAGTATCTTAAACTTATTACACTTAGGATCTTTTGGAAATCTTATATACTTTTAAAAATAAAAAATGTGGGTTATTTTATTTATCAAGTGGTTAGTCATTACCTGTCCTTTACTTGTAAAATCTCATCATATCATATATAGTTGTAAAAAGAAAAAAAAAAATGAAAATTTCGGATTCGCGGAATAATAGGGTACTTGACAGTATCGCTAAAATACCTTCCAATATTAATTAAATTATGGTTTGAACCCAAATATAACAAACGTATATATTGTTTTGCAAAAAAAAAACAACCTTAAAATATTTTATAAAAATCATTTTCAAATGGATTTTTTTTTCATCGGTACGACACGTGATCACAAACACGTCGATTTGACTGACGTCAGTAGTATCTATAAACAAACCGGTGTGATGTTTTTTGTTTGCAATTACACTGGTTTTAATCTAACTTACTATTAAAATAAGAATTATATAGATAATAGGTGGAGGTTTTACAGAAGCGGATAGTTCAAATTTGCTTAAAGTTGATTCCAAAATGGTGTTTCATAGTTTGTTTATAGTTACTAGTGACATCTTAGATACCACGTGACAGCCACAAAGCGTTTGCAGGAGTGATTTTTCGTCCTAATTTTAAAATTAATTTTTTCCCCTTTTTATGGGGTATTTGAAAAAAAGAAAAAATACGGGTCTAATATTTTTGGCGTAAGAATATTTTTAGCCAATAAAATTTTTTTAGTCAAGTACCCTATTGTTTAATTACACAAATATTCTAGAGTATATTTTTTAATACATACCAAGCCGATGCACCTAACTTTTGCCTCTACGGTAAACCTAAAAAATTTTCAAAAAGAAATATATAAACTTTCTTGTTATTAGAAAGTAAAAAACAACAACATTAGAATAGAAATCAACGTATATTAAATGATATGCGTATTTGTTCGGAATGCACTTCGAATCGTCAACGTATGTTTATGGTGAGGTCATCTGTTGGACTCCTTAGATAAACCAAACCAAAACAAATATCAAAAGGGGTTGTGCTTCTCGAGTTTCTGACATCTAGTGGCAAAAACAACAACTTTAGAGGTCTTTCGATCTCTAAACTACAACAGTGTTATTAGTTGCTACTTCTCAATGAATGAAATAATCTACTTTAGTCATCTCTTCTGTTGCGGTGAGGTGAGATTCGTTTTGAATATTTACATTTCTGAGAGTGGGAAAACACGTGTATATTTTGTTTTTAAACCGTGATTCTATTGCTGTATTGTCGAAGCAGTGATTAGATATTTGATAAGTAACACAGCGAGACATGTAACGGCTGAAATATTTTCGCGTTTTTAAGTAAAATCCCCAGATGACTCATCGTGACTTGACGTCTTGTGTGGACATTTGACAGGTGCATACGGTAACACCTTTCATAAACATTTGACCCGAGATGGCCAAAATTTTGAAGAATTTAGTTTTTGGACAGAAAAAGAACCCACCGGCCCCTCCTCAACCGGACTATCAAGGAGAAGGTAAATAAGCATTTTATTTAAATTAAACATTTCAAATAAATATTTAATTTTTTTGTTTACTATATTGTTTTCAGTAAAATGTTCTTATTAGTGCTTCTACTATTATCTCCCGCTATAATGATATAAATGTGTTCCAACATTTCTTCTTGTCCTTTCAATAGTCATGATTTTATGTTATATATTTATAAATATAATATTAGCAAAAAACTTTATTTGCTAAGGTTTCACGAATAAGTTCAGTGGTTTAAATTTGAAAAGGGCATGTAACTTGAGCTGCCAAATGAAAAGAAAGCAACGAACAATCAAATCAAGAGCATTATGTCATTTCTGAGAATATCTTGGTAAAAGAAATTGGAAAAAACAAGTAGTTTTGTAACAGAATCTGTCACTTAACCCGCTTCCACACAACAGTTGTCAGCCCAGTTGTATTTAACAGGTAAAAAGCGCCAAACACAGCATTAATTCTATATTAAACATTTACATGCTAAATTTGGCTAGTTTCATTTATTTCATTTCGAAAATTCAATAATTATTACTTATCATTTGTAAAAATTAATTTATATTTCAAAGAATAAATATGTAATATTCCTCACTTTTAAATAGAATGAAAATATTTCATATCAACATACAAATAATCTCGTATTGAAATATATTTGACGTCATTTCGAACTGCTTGATATCACAAAAATAAATTTATTTTAATTTATTGTCTAAAAGAATTAAAGTTTTTCGAGCGATTGTTGCTAATGCCAATAGTGATTTAATTCTAATAAAAATGGCTTCCTATGCTTTTTAAATGAGCATTAAATTTTGAAGTTTTTTAAGTAATTGAAGTATTTCTAATTCTTTTCTGAAATTTTCAATGTATTCTAATTTCAATGCGCTGAATGTTTTGACGTAACGCACATGTCCGTAGCATTTGTAGGTTGGGCTATGAAAGTGGGCAACAGACAGACGGACTGAACGATTATAATACCTTCCACTTTTTACGTTATATACGTAGTGTTGAAGCTAAGAACCTAGATTGACATAAAAAAATATTCTTTGCTTTCTTTTTTATTCATTAAAATAGTTTAGCCAAAGCTATTGTGGCTAACTAAAACTTTATAATTCCTGTTACGCTTGACATGATCACTCTTACTGATAAAAAAGATTTTATTAATTGAATTTTTTAAGGAACTAATCTCGGTATAACTATGATATAAGGGCCGGTCTCTGCATTGGCTACTTTCATTGAGTTAGAAAATTTATCGTAAGGTGGCTATATACCTTTCAAGTTGAATGAAATATAAATTATGCAATGTTTACCACGTTTGGGCATTCACGTTGCTTGGCAATGCAACGCAAGTCAGCAAATTAAGACTGTCCTTTATATCCTAGCTGTTGCTATATCTCTTATATTACTAATTGATTTCATGGATTAAACCAAAACTGTCAAAGGTGTTTGATCCTACAAGTATTAAATGACCGGTGAAAATTAAAATGCCCTGAAATGACATATAATATTAGTTTAAAGACTTTACGTCTTTACAAAAGCTGTTTATTTTTGTTAAATGTGTAGTGTATATTAGTCCTATTGACTACCAAAATTTAGAATCAAATTTAGTTAGTTCAGTTTATTTACTATTTAGTTGTGTTTCAAAAGAGTAGCCGAAACAACCCAATCTTGTTCATTTAACAAAGACTGTCCTGGCTCAGGTGGTTTTGAAAATATCTTTTTTTTTACTTCAGTTATGATATGAAGAATGATATATAAAACCCAATGGCACTAGGTGTTCATAAAAAAAAAATAAAAGCTTTAGCCAAAGAACTTGTGGGAATAAAAATACATATTGACATATTGTGTTTATTAGCTTTTGAGACTAATTTAAAATAACTCTTCTTCGTAGGGATACCTAAAGGGCCATTTGCTGATCATGACTATGAAAATATACCTAGATTCACAGGTGAAAAGAGTCGTGTCCAGTTTCAAGAAAAGAAGAAACCAGAGGTAAGGATTTATATATTTTAATTTTGTTTAGCACTGTATTGAAGCTGCGAAGCCCAGTCGGTAAGGCACTTTCCTTGCATGTGAAAGGTCCCAGGTTTGGATATGGGCATTGCTAATTTGTCGACCCATTAACAGTCTGTGCACCCAAGAAGTCTGACGAGTAATATAACATGCAGAGGGAGTGTCCGTTAAATATGCGTCAAAGTCCCAATGTTGAGTAGGGGGCTGGGAAGCCCTGTTTGTTTAGGTGTTTGCCTTGCATGCAAAAGGTCCCAGGTTCAGGTCTGTGCATCGCCAAAATAATTGCTGACCTGTAAACCGGCCGTGCTACCTAAAATGCCTAACGAATAATGCCACATGTAGAGGGAGTACACGTTAAATGTGCTCCTTAGTCCCAGCACAGTGTACGATGTGGCCCTTGTAGTTATGTTTCGAGCCAACTCGGATGTCGGCTTGTTATTTGACTGTGGTTCTAAGTTACCACCGCCATGTAACCCTTGTGTAGCTCTAGTGTGAGAAAGATTCAACCTAATCCCTAAGCACTGTATTTAAGTTTGTTTTTGTTTACCTCTGACAATGTCCGACGCATGATTCTATTGATAAGAAATGGAAGCGATAAAGAAGGAAGAATATATGTTGTCTTTAGAAGTACTTTAAACAATTCCGGGGGAGGGGGAGCTCAGGCGTTATGGCCATGTCGCCCTTACAAAAGTTGTTTTGGGTGCCCACTCAGGTGTCGGCTCAGAACTTGTTACAGGTTCTAAATTACAGCACCTACCGCTAATAGCCCTTGTGCTCTGGTGCAACAATAATTCAAAGTAACCCTAACCCAAACAATCCAGGATAATTTGAGTTGAGGCTTGACGTTATAGACATTTGGGCATGGGGGGAATGTTTTCACACCTTTAGCAAACATTAGACATTTTAGGGGTGCCACTGGTAAGGTGCAAAATTCTGGTGCAGGATTTTCTCTTACATGGGATAGTTAGCAACAGAACTGGCTTGCAACTCATATGACAGTAGTAGGAGGGGAGCACCTGCCCAAGGTTTAAAAAAAAAGTGCATTTTCAGAAAAATCCAAACATTCTTTGTTTTTTGGGTTAATCAGATAATTTTTGGTTTAAACCAACTTTTTGGTATTTTTTCTTGTATAAAAAAACCCTTTTTATTCAATATAATTAACATGAAGTTAGAAGTTTATTGGGTCATCTATTATTATGGTGTAATTGTGATTAGTATCATTCTTTAAAGACTTAATAAATATATATTTTTTTACCCTGGGTAAGTTATTTAAATGCAGATTTTGTATCGATAAGCTTAAATAGTTATTAAAATAAATAAATAGCACCAGTTCCAATTTAAAACTGATACCACAAGACTTTAACTGTCAAAAAAGACCATGCACTCTATATAAGGCTTGCAAAACATATTTCATATCAATTATTATCTAGGTCAATACAAAAATTAATACTGCCTGTATTGATGTTTGGTATTTATAAGCAATGGTTGGGTTTAATGGTATTCAATATGCTGCAATTTAATAATCATGCATTGCTTTTTTAGGAATAAATACTGGATTTAGGAATAAATTCTGGAATATTCAATGTAGCACATTGCTCTATACATTTTCAGTTTGTACATTAAGAAAATTTTAACGATCAGTAAAGTATATTCAATTCATCAAGTCAGAAATCTGTGCAAATTCAGTATTAAGTATGATGTTAACTACGATCGTATTGACGTAACCCTGAATGATAAATTTGTGTTCCTTCATTTATTTAGTTGTATAATTTTGTTTTCCTTAATAATGAGACACACTGTATTCTAATTGGAAATAAATAATTTTATTTATTTACCTACACTGTCATACAGGGAAAGCAATTCAATTTGCATGACAGGACACATAATCAGGGCTTGATCTGAGGAAACTCAGATTAAAGAAACAACAAATTTTGGGGGCACCTTTACGAAAATTTTTGCATAACAATTGCCCGTAATGATGGTGCTAGTTGGCCGATGCAACATTTTTTTTGCTACAGTTTTATTGATATCCTTATATCATCCTAACATCCGTCAAAACAATCACTTTAGGTCAATGTTTGAGTCAAAGCCAATAAAAAAACAATATGGGGTCTCAGTAAATTAAAAAAATTACTGAAATTTTAGGAGTTTACAACATATAGCATAATACAAACTAAAAATTAGGGACCCCTAAAATTTTGGGTGCCTCGGCTTAATGGGTCTTATGGTAGATTAGGCCCTGCACAAAATACACAGATTACAAAACAAAAACTAACAGACAATTCAATCATTTAATATTTATTAAAATTTTTAACTGTTTGGTGGAAAGTTATTTACTAAGTTGATTGAGTGAGTGATCTAAGCTGGTTCCAAATAACGCAGTTATATTCTAAATTTGGATTGAAAAGTCTTTAAAGACATCACAAAATTAAATGGTCACAAAAATTTATAGTTCATTTGAGCATTCTAAATTTTCTAGAATAATTGTATTGTCTTGTATATGTAAATTAAAGCTGAAGATAGAATGATAAATAAGTCTTTTATATGTGATTTTCTAGAAATAATTACATTCTTTGATCCGTAATCATATAAAATAGGGTTATTTTTCTAATGAAAAGTCAAAACATAACCTTTGTCACAGTTAAGATAAAGCCTGTTTTGAATGCACCAATTAGTTAATTTACTAAGTTTTTTTTTGTAGAAGTTCCAGATCATTATATGAAAGTGTCTGAAAATTTTTAAATCATCGACGAATATTAAAAGTAGTAAAATCAAATGTGTAACGAAAGATTTCATCTAATAAGTACTAGGTAGTTAATAAATTCAGTGATAGATGGAACTAAATCTTTGGAGTTTAGTATGTAAATACTTAGAATTTCAAGATTTGTTTACAATTTTCTCAGTAGGAACACTTTTGAATTTTATTTAATTGAAAAATAATTTTAAAATTGATTAATGGATACAGCGCTAAAGATAACCACAAAATAACTCCAGTTATTTTAAACAATGCTATTATTTCAAAAGAAAGCTGTATTTTGGAGGTTTAAAATTCAAACTACAAAATGCCAATAATAAAATGTTAATACCACTTGAACCTTTTACAGTTTTAATTCTTCATATGTTTGTGACTTACGTATTTTAGCATTGTATTAGCACATCCTTAATATTAAATAACATCTGAACATTAGTTACTTAGGGTATTAAGATAAAACCACTCCATTTATACCATAAAAATACTATCCCTATCGTTTATACTTCTACCTTTAAAAAGCTACACAAAATTTGTATACCTTTGCTTGCATTGGATTAATTAGAAAAGCATATACTCATCCATTTTTACCCAAATAAGAAGAGATTCATTTCCTGACATGAGTCAACGACGCAATTGCCTTAACTCCAACATCTTACGATTTTCATTGAAACTAATAGGATTACGCGAAGGGCGTCTTTATTATTATTTGGTCAATGACGCCGTCATTAAATCTTTACGTCATGCCATTTTTAACTCGCTAGTGACAGAGATATTGTCTTTAGCCCGTCGTGATGGGTCATAAACAAAAGTGCGGCGACGCTTGGCTATCGCAGCGTTAAGTAGGTTGGTCCGAATCTATAACTTCCGATGCTTTTCGGCAGTTGTTTCCAAGAGATAGATTTTTGTAGCGTGACTAAAGACAATTGTCTCTTACAATCATCACTTACCTAAACAGAGGATTTTTAAACTGTATGGCATAGCCCCTTCTACTGTACGGTATAGCCCCCACCCCCGGGGCTATTTCGTACAAGGTAACTCTTTTTTTAATCACCAATTTTTATATATAAAAAGTGGAATAGTTCCAAAATATTTATGATTAGTAGCCGAATAATCAAATTATATATTAGTTGTGTTCATATAACCTCTATTTATTAATTTGCTATGTATCGGCGAATCTCCCTTGTGTGTACGGTATAGTCCCGCTCTCCCCTACTATTGGGATCGACCGATTCATCGGGCCCGATTGTTATTTTTTTTTTACCATCGGCGGCCGATGTTACTTTTGGGAAAAAATCGGTCCATCGGCTAAAAAAAACATCGGTTTTTAAACAATCAGTTAACAATCGGCTTCGGCCCCACCGGACAAGAAGCGCCATCGGTCGTTCCATGATAGATACATTTTCTCACAAAATTTGAAGGTACTGCAGTGGTAAACTTTCCAAAGTGATTTTTTAAAAATAAATTAGGATATTTTTATTCCTTAAGATGAAAGATATTTTCCAAATTGTTTTATTTAAAGTTATATATACACGGAGGGACAGGTACACGCCAACCGTCTCCGGAAATCGCTGCTCTTCCACCAAGACATTACCGAAAGCATTATTCACTCTTCAAGGATTGATTTTGAATGCCCAAGTGACATGCAATCACGTGATTATCAACGAATCTCGGGTATCACATGTGTACACAAAACCTATCACTGACGAGTGAAAATCAGGGATTGGAGTAACGCGTTACTTGTAACAGTTACTTTTTCCGGTAAGGGCGTTAGTTTTTTCATATAGTAACTGTAACTAACTTAGTTACTTTAAGCGGTAACGAAGTGACGAAAAATTTATTTACTTTTCTGTTACTTTTCACGCCGCTCTTCACCGTTATTTTCGACACAGTTCGGAGTTCAGCTTACATTTAATTATATAAAATTTAACTTTTAACAACGTTGAATTTTCGTTATTAACTTTTCCGATTGTCCCTATTTTTTGAGTCTTGGTTCTCTTTGAAAATAAATGGTAAGATGGCTAAATTTCAATTTTTCTTCTAAATTGAAATTTCTAAAAGTAACTGGGATTAGTTACTTTTCGTATTCAGTAGGTGTAACTACTTACTTTTTATATTAAGTGACTGTAACATATCTATTTTAAGTAACTGTAACAGTTGCTTTTTAATAGTAACTTTTCAATCCCTGGTGAAAATGCTTTCGGTAACATCTTGGGAGAAGACAGAAGAATGGCGATGTTTTTGGCGAAAGTTCACATGGACCGTCCCTCTAGTGGCCCCTCTGTGTATGACTAGCTTAAAACTTTTAATCGTTCCATCTGCAATCGAGCCTTGAAAATGAACGCTGTCGATGTTCGATTTCGAATGCTTCTGTAGGAAGTTTCAATGTAACTTGAAGGTTGCCCGCGATGCGTGAAGCATGTATTCTCGACCCAGTGAGTGGAAGGTGGATATCAGCTTCTTTATTGTGTTCTTTTATGTTCACACACTGGAGGAGTTTGTCCGTCACAATAGTTTCCATTTCCTCTGTTGTGTCGATCGGCAAGTTGCTGCAATCGCAACACGTTGCACTTTGATGCGAATTTCGATAAGAAAAAGACGAGTCAGAGGTGTATTGTTAATGAAGGATTGCAAAAAGTGGAACCGCGTTTGACGGTTGATAAAGTAGGTGTAAGATGAATGTAGATCCAATTTTTGTTAATTGCCAGTTTTAGCCATTGAATTGTATTTAACAAGAGTGATTATTATTTTCATTTGCTCTTTAATTTTTTGATTTACGCTTATAATCAATTCCATGAAGGTTAAAAATAAGAAGTTAAAATTCAACTTAAGTATGGGTGACATGGAAGCTTTATTATATGAATGAAGTATTATTAGTTTTATTAGGAGATAAATGTTACTTTTATTTTGAAAGGCAAGATGGAGTAAAACCATTAACTGAGAAGCTTTTTGTTTTAAAATTTCCTCTATTCCTCCAATACTTTGCCATTTAATAAATATTCAAATCTTGCTATGTTTCCTTAAATTCAATTAAAAAAGTGTTCTTACCTTTGGAAATTATATTTTTAGGACTAACATGGAAAAGTACAGATCTAACAAGGATGACATGAATTAATTAACTTTGGGGAAACTATTGAACCTAAAGTTTTGTATATATATATTTTTAATGAATATTTGTGAAATATTTCGTGAGTAGAACTATATCAAATTTTGACATATTTTGGACAGCATGTAAGCATAAACAACAGTGTACAGAATTTCTGTTTAGTAAAATGTTACAAAATAGCTTCTCTTAATGGCGAATGAGACCGAATGATCGCGGGTCTCCAAAGCAAAGTGCCTATGTGTTAATCCAATGCAAAAAGTGATGAAAAAGAGTTAGTAAATATGTAAAAAGGATGAAAATTCTTAATTTCAGTTCAATTTTGTACGTCTCATCAATATTGTATAAAGGGCTCCCGGTCGGTAAGACTCTTGCCTTGCATGCGAAAGGTCCCAGGTTCGAGCCCGGTGCAATGCCAAAAAAACTGCCGACCTATAAACGGTCTGTGTAGCTAAAAAAAAACGACGAATAATTAGAGGGAGTTCACGTTAAATATGCTCCAAAGTCCCGGTGCTGCTTCGATGTCGCTCCTAAAAGTTGTGATGGGTGCCTTCTCAGGTGTTGGCTCGTCACTTGACTGTGGTTCTAAATTACCACGCAAGTCACCAATAGTGTAGCTTTAATACGACGATATTTCATTTCAACTCAACATTGTATAGTCATAGTATTTGAGTAGTAAATGAAAATCGACATTCCTTAGCTTACCTCGTAAACTCATATTTCATTTATTACTTTTCTCAAAGTATAATGAACTGTGTTTGAAGATTATCTTTTCGGTTCCGCTCCGCCAGACACGTAAAAATTGAAACAAAATAAAAAGTTGGCGCTAGGAAAAAGAAGTCATTTAGGGCGCCGATTTCCCTCAGAATTTCATTTTTGCAAAGGAAGCCATTGAAAAACGGATGTGTATCGGTCCGAAGAGTTTTTTTCGTTGTTAAATGAATCTCCAAATGCGAATTAGAGTACAATCCTTTGAAGAATTTCCCACTAGGAGTCTTCTTAGTAACATATAAGCGTTCGAAGAAGCGTGTACGGAAGTTTTTCTATTGACTTGAACCGTTTTTGCATTTGGCGATACCGATGGCGTGTCGTGAGCTCGTTTACCTCGCAATGACCATGGTTTCTATGTTTTATGACCGGTCTTTATGTATAATTGCTGCACATCTGCAATCAATCAACTCTAGTAACTATGAACTTTTTACTTTCAATTGCTTAATATGAAATATAAGGTAATGAAAGTATTGCGATGGTGTAGGAAATCCGAAATGGTGATTTTTGTGTTTTCTACACTGTTTGAAGGGTGCTTATTCTGAAATAGCTTTTTTTTAAAACCTTGGTCCGTAACTCGGGCTGTCTGCCTGAAACCTCTCTGCAGTTCGATGTAAAAGAGATGAGCCACGTACTTCCAAATTTGGTACGTGAGTTCCAGTACCCGTCGCACGTCAGAATAAGGTTTTCGAGAAAATCGCGCATACGCAAAGGGTAGCTACTATAGAACGTTTTCGGAAAAATATAGTTATTGAAATTACCTCATATGGTATATAATTAGCTTTAAATGTATTGATTTACTGAGGGGTAATTGAAAGTTGTGTAATGTTACACACCCCTACTTTTTTCTGCTTATGCACTTTTCTGCTACGTTTTTATTCACACTGAAAACACAAAATGTTTTCATAAAAACTTCTCTTTAATTTGTCTCTAAAACTTCCCAAATATTATTTTTTTGCGAAAACGTTTAATACTTTTGTTTATCAAAATTTATGTGGGCAAAACCGCTTTTGCAAAATGAAACATCCCAAAAGTTTAGTATAATGAGGAAAAATCCTTCTTAATGTTGGATTATCAATGCCAATCACTTTAAACACAAAAAAATACAGTTGCATGCTATTGTTTGATCGAGTTCCAGAGAAATGTAATTTTACTGGGGCTGACACAAGCACCACACTAAATTAGTAAAACAAGTTATTTTGCTTTTAAAGTTTGAATTCAAGAATTATCATTTTTTTCTATAGTGAGGGACAACATGCATATGCAGTTATGTATTGCTCCAATTAATTTTCTCCAAAGAACACAACTTACACCTTGAAACTAATTGCGAGTTTCTTTATCACATTAATTAATTTTTAATTACATTTCCACTCGTGGCCCAAACCCTATTTGCGTCAGAACTAATAAATTAGTTTCCGCTTAAAGTAATCTCTTAAAAGTGCCGATTTGCCGGAGTCTCTTCTTTGAATGCTTTTCTGAGTCGTTTTGGTTTTGAAGTCGGGGATATTTTCCCAATTACTTTCTTTTTGGTACTTTAGTTCCCACATATAGCATCTGTTAACTCCTTAGGGAAGGGTTGTCGGTATTTTTCTTTAAGGAATCAAATCAACTCCTTTTCAAAAGGTTTGCTCTGCAATTTATCGTGTATGTTGTTGCTGTGTGTCGCATTTCTTTGATGAAAAGACGTTAATTAACTGTGGATGCTTTAGAGTATAAATGCGATCTTTAGACTTTTTTTTGGGAAAAGTGTGCTGGAAAGCCCAGTCGGTAAGGCGCTTGTGTTGCATGTGAAAGGTCTCAGGTTCGGATCCGAGCTTTGCCAAAATAACTGCTGACCTATAAACAAATACAAATACAAAATTTGTCGACCATTAACAGGCCAGAGGCCCAGCAAGGTTGGTCCAAAATATATCTAATTCTTTACTAGTTTCCAATAACTATCGAGATTCTTCTTAAAATCTTCTACTCTCTTCGAATACACAACATAATCTGGTAAAACATTCCATTCATTGACAACTCTATAGTAAAAATAATGTTTTCTTACCTCCCTTCTAAAGCACGATTTATTCAATTTCTGATCATGTCCTCTGGTCCGGCGATTTAAGGTAAAACCTAAGCCCTCCATGTCTCCCTGTTCAATGAATTTGAATAACTGAATTAAATCACCCCTTGTTCTCCTATTTTCCAGGGAATACTTGTTTAAAGACCTTAATCTGTTATCATAATCGATACCCGTTAAACCCTTAATGCATTTCTGTGCCTATGCTGAACTTTTCTAGTACTCGTTATTTTTGTGAGAGGGAGAAAAACTGAAGCATAAAAGCTAAACTGACCCATATTACCAGTTCGGTCCTTACCAATCCCATACAATGACAATAATCTCCTTAGATTTGAGTATACTTTTTTAAAATCCTAACATCGATGGCTTCCCACTGCTTTCAACACATTTTACTCATTTAATCATGCTCACCAAAATCCTAAATCTAAAACCCTATCTTGGATACTTCTCTGTAAAACTGAAAATATTTACATTAACACGTGGAATTTTCGTTAAACTTTCCGATTCCTATTTTGAGTCTTGTTCTCTTTGAAAATAAATGGTAAGATGGCTAATTAATTTGTTTCTAATTGAAATTTCAAAAGTTACGGATAGTACTTTTCGTATCATAGGTAACTACTACCTTTATAATTAAGTGACCCAAAATTTGTCGACCATTACAGGCCAGAGCCACAGTCATGTTGTTCCAAAATATATCTAATTCTTTACTAGTTTCCAATATCTATCAGATTCTTCTTAAAAATCTTCTATTCTCTTCGAATACACACATAATCTGGTAAAACATTCCATCATTGACAACTCTATAGTAAAAATAATGTTTTCTTACCTCCCTTCTAAGCACGATTTATTCAATTTCTGATCATGTCCTTGTCCGGCGATTTAAGGTAAAACCTAAGCTCATGTCTCCGTTCTATGAATTGAATACTGATTAAATCACCCCTTTTCTCCATTTTCAGGAATACTTTTAAAGACCATAATCTTTATTCGATACCGTTAAACCCTAATCATTTTGTAGCCATATGCTGACTTTCTAGTAATCGAAATTCTGAGAGAGAAAAACTGAAAAGCATAAAAAAAAGCTAAAACTGAACAGCATATTCCAGATGCGGCCTTACCAATCCCCTATACAATGACAAAATAATCTCCTTAGATTTAGAAGTGATACTTTTTTTAATATATCCTAACATTCGATTGGCTTTCCTAATTGCTTTCAACACATTGTTTACTCATTTTAAAATCATTGCTCACCAAAACTCCTAAATCTAACAAACTCACTATCTTGGATACTTTCTCCCTGTAAAACATAAGAATATTTAACATTGTTCTTACCCAAATGCAAGGTTTGACATTTGTCAACACTGAACGACATGCCCCACCTTGTTGCCCAATCAGTAATTTTTGTAAGATCATTTTGTAATTGCTCGATTTGCTCAACAGAATTAACTGTACTCGTCACTTTTAAGTCATCTGCAAAAATACTTAACTTGCTATTCAACCCCCAGCTGATATCATCAATCAACATAATAAATAAAATTGGCCCTAGTACAGAGCCCTGAGGCACTCCACTTACTACTTTCTTCCAATCAGAGTACTTACCATTAATATGAACCCTTTGTTTTCTATTGGTCAACCAATTTTTAACCCAACGGACCACGGCAGTCCCTAACCCAAATCTTTTCATCTTAAATAGCAAAGCTTCATGAGGAACTAAACTTTATTAAAAGCCTTTTGGAAATCGATGTAAATAACATCAATCATATTGACTTTATCAATCTCTTCTGTAACAATGTCATAAAATTTTAAAAGATTAGTTATACAAGACCTGCATTTTCTAAAGCCATATTGATTATCTAAAAGCAAATTATTAGTTTCCAAAAAAGTCATTAATCGCGTTTTCAACAGTGTTTCAAAAACTACCTAAAATGTAAGACTAACTGGTCTGTGCAGCCAAAAAATCCGAATAATAAAAGTTTCAGATATCTATTTAGATATCAAAAAGGGATATTATTCGGAATAATATCCTAAGGACTAGACTATCCTAATAGACTAAGGAATAATATCCCTTTTAGATATCTATCTAGATAGCTTTTAGATATCCCCTTTACATCCTTAGGATTGCACGTTTAATATGCTCAAAAGTCTCAACACCGCCTACGATGTCTCTCCTAAAAGTTGTGCTGGTTGCCTACGCAGGTGTCGGCTCGTCATTTAAATCTGGTTCTAAATTATGACGCCCGTCTCTAATTGTCCCTCGCGTATGTAGTGCGACGATAATTCAACAAAAAAAATTTGATGAAAATTGTGTGATTTTTTGAATTGAGTATTTGAGGGATAGCCTAAATGTAACAACTGTAAACCTGTCTTCACTGCCACGAAATTTAAAGTTTTAATACTAGTTATTTTAGGGAAAAAATTTTAATGCGAAGTTTCAAAAAGAAAAATCAGCTCCAAAAAAATCCGTGAATGAGTAAAAACTTTCTCTAATTAGTAGTAAAGATGTGGTGAAAAAAAATTACGCATAAAAAATTGTCCATGTAAACTAAAAATATTAAGTTACACTTTACTATTTATTTGCTGCTGAAATTAAACATTTTTGATTTTTTTAAAAGTATCTATATATCACGAATATTTAAACTAGTAGGTTGCATTAAGTAGGAGTTTATATTGACTAGAACCTAGATAAAAATTCAAATAATTTTTAGATTGAGTAACTTACTTTCTATTATCATTTGCGAATTTTAAGACCTAATACTGCTTAAAAAAAATGCTAGTAATACTAAAACTAAAACTACTAACTAGTACTAGTTATGGAATTTTTTTACTAACACTAAAATTTGGAGGTGCCTTGAAAGTCACCTACAAAAATATAAAATTCAATATTCCATGCCTCTATGTTTCTGTCTTACATATTTTTCATTGAAATTTGTAAATCTAGATGGCGCCACAGAAACTTTCGTTGCTGATTGCTAAGTCACGGCCACTGATCGTTCCGGATCAAATGGCCGTGCTAAGTTATTGAATTAATTAAATCTGTCTATCCTTTACTTGCAAAATAATAACTATATTTCTTTATTCAATATAATTTTTTTATCGAAATAACAGAAAATTTAGGAAATAAAAAAAGTGTCGATTTATACTATTCCAAACAATTGGAATTATAGAATGAATTAAAAGGTTGCTTCTCCTTCAATTGATGTTTATTATTTTGTTAATGTTTATAATATATCTTAGTGTTCATTCAATTTGGGTTTTCTGGTCATTCTGCAAAAATTTCTTTGGGCAATGAACAGCTAATGGGTGGTTTAATTCCTTAAATTCCGTGGTTTTTCTATTGCAGGAAGCTGACGACAGGCGAGGTCTTAAAATGTAACTATTCTTTATTAAAAACGATTTGGTACAATAAATTCTACTCTGTGTAAGGTAAAATGTGTATATTTAACTTCTAACAAGTGTGTGAAATATTTTTCTTTGTTTCCTAATAATACTATTGTTTTGTTAATAGAATTAAATGTTTTTTAGCACCTTAAAAACAGTCATTTCTTTTCAATTTAAAGTTATTTTTAGGCTTATTAAAATTATCACAATATGTTTATGAGAATTTTGAACATACTTTTGTTTACAAATTGATCAAATGATGTATATTTCTCTAAATAATCAAGTTAGCACACTGCTTTATCGGAAATTAAATGCAACAATAACTTCTATTCTTTGAAATGAATTGTAAACCAGTTTATTTGGCTAATCGCGATAAAAATAGTGTCAGCGTGGGGGGTTAAAGCAACATTACATTTTATCAGTCTTATTAATTTATCCCCTTCTTTTGTTATGTTCGGAATATCTTCCACAACATTTCTCTTCAATGAATGGCATCACATCATAATGGGAATTATCGATCTTCTAGGAAAAGGGGTGATTGTTTTCTTTATCTCCTGACACCCTCCCCCCCCTCATCTTTTCGGAACTGTCATTGATTTATACCTGAATCGTTAATATATAAGAATTTTGGTATTTTTTTTAACTGAAAGTACTAGGTTTTAAAATTGTCGCTGTAGGCCATTATGTGAAAATATTTGTTTAGGTTTAAAAATATATCGAATTAGCTTAATATACCCGGGGTGCACGGACGTACCTTTAATAACGATGACTTGTAATTATGTGAACTTTTACTTTATGCCAATAGATTGCCCTCCCCACTGGGCAGCACTCTATCAGGTTACTATAAGCCTTTTCATTGTTTGTTCAACTGTTTACAGAGATTGATTTAAGTACAGAAAAGCCTTTGTATTAACTGTGTTAATTTTATTATAAAAAACAATTTTAATTAGAAATCCTTTTCAAGAAAAACCAAAACTAGGTTTTTTAGAATAGAATGGTGAAATGAATTATAAAATTTGTGTATCTGTTTTAAAGTGTAGATAATTTTATCATTCAGCAAGGATATTATTGTGTTTTTAAACCAAGTGTTTTAAAAAACTAAAATGTAATTAACTTTCAAATGACTGTTCTCAATGAAGAATTGACGCTCTTTTTAAGTTTTTTTAGTGGATTTAGTATGCAATCCACATACTCGATTCAATTGGCCTCTTTAGTTGAATAATTAAAAAAGTCTCTCCTACCGTTTATTGTTAAACAAATCCCTAGCCGATTATCGTTGATTGTTTTGTAACCATTCTAAGGGAGGAGTCTTTTTTTTTATTAAATAAAAAAATACCCCAAGAACAAATAGCTTTTTTATATCTGTTATTTTAAATTAACATGGACACGCCGTTCCTGAATACTGTAATATTTTACTCTATGAATTCTTGTGATCCAGTTTGAAAAAGCATTTTAAAGGAAGGGAAAAGTAAAAATTTTACTCTCACTTTGTTAGAATTCCCTTTTAAGATTTTATTGTCGTCTCTTTCTAATATTAACTGGCATCTTTTCACTTACTATGAAATTTGTTAATCAAATCTACTTAGGTTTGTTTCTATCTGTATTAAGTTACAAGATATTACTATACACTCAATTGTGTCAAAAATAATTGAGCTTAAAATGTTATGCTGGAATTTGTTTTTTAAATATGAAACATCATTTGATGAAAAAATTGCCTTTTTTACGGTTGCTGTTTTCTTGGTTTGTGAACTTAATTTGTTTTCTTATTATTATTTTTTTTGTAAACATTTAATGTTAAATATTTTTTAATAACAGTAGAGAAAATTTTCAAATAAAATCAGACTGACCTAAAAATCTAACTGACAATATTGATAATAGAATGACCTTTAAAATAAGAACTTTAACTTTTTAATGACTTTTTTAAACACTTGTAAACAGAATGTCCGCCCTATTTTTTTTTTCAAAAAGAACATCTTAGCTTAATGGTTAAATTAAATATAAATTATTTTTAGTAAATAATGAATTGATAATAATTGCTATTTTAAAATATCGTTAATCTTATCTCCATTTTTTAAAAAAATTCTCAATGCAAGTATACGCTTAAAAACTAATTAATTTAAGTGGTGTTTTTTGTAGATTATTTGGATCGAGCCGTTTTTTAATCGATGCTAAATTTTTTAGAGGGGAATTTTATTTTGTAATTTTCCGCAATTGATGTATTTTTCCCCTACTCCGGGATAAGATCTTTATAACCATTGTTCAAATACTTCTAATATTAAACATTCTTTCGAAGTCATTTGCGTACTTGTCATCTTTCGCAAAGTAGTCGAAATTCTTGCTTAATTAAATTGATCTTTTAATCCTTTTTTTTTAAAAAAAAGCTTCCAGCTTTTAACTGTTGTTCGTTTAGAAAGATTTTTGACGATTTGCTTTTCAAGATTTTAACAGTAAATTTAAAACAATATTTTCACTACGAATTTTTTTTTAAACCTTTTACTGCAAGATTTTTTCGGCATGCAACTGGGATTTAATATCTTCAGTTGGCCAGGAAAATTATGTAAACAATCTCCGTTTATTCTTTGCCGCTCAAATCGCTGATTTATCTGAAAGGTATTAAACTAAAATTGCCTTAAAATGTGAAAAAAACCCACTATACATGTTTTTTTCAAAGTGATACTATCTGGTTTAAAGCTTACATATACATAATATTTTTTTATTGTACAAATCCTCATCAGTAAAAATTGATTAATTAGAACTAATAAACTCAGCAATCAACAAAAAAGGTTAATATTTAAATAGCCTATTATTTGGGTAGGTTTCATTTAGCGTATTTTTCAATTAATTCGTTACTTGTAACATCGATTGGCATTTCTAAATAGTATGAAATATTGTATGAAAAGTATAGACAGATTGCTTAATAGGTTTAAATAAAAGTCTGTGCCACTTATGGCATACGGAGCAGTGAAGGGTTTTATCTAAAAAAACTACTATTGGTTTTTAATCAACTATTAAAAATGTTCTGTAGTTTCAATAGTAGATTAAAGGTTTTTTAGTTTATTTTAGTTAATGTCGCATATACCCTTTTTTGAGGTAATTTTAACAACTACATGTACCTGGGGTGTTACGTTTGTTGAATGTTTTAGGGTTTTAACTCAATCGTTTCACAATACGAAAAATATTATTGAAAACATTCATTTATATATTAAAATATATATAATTCGGTTAGTAAAATTCTAACTTAAAATTATTTCAACACTTGAAGAATTGTCTATATGAAATCTCAGAAGATTCTTCTTATGTAACTTTTGCAATTACACTAAAAAGAGAATAGATGGAAAAAACATTGGCATTGGTTGTATTTTTTGCTACGAAATTTACTTTTGTGCTTATTGTGCAATAACACAATGGTAATAAAAGTACTAAACGACTTGCAAAAAAAAAAAGATTGTAACGGAGTCCTACCATCTATAGAGGGGTTTCAGACTGACAGATCATTGTTCAAAAACCACTTTTTCGGAATCGGCACCCTCTACAACGTGTAGAAAACCAAAATCTTCATCTCGAATTTTTACCATATCGGACTATCATTAATTTATATTTCATATTAGGTAATTGAAAGTAAAAAAAGGCCGAATCCTTAGTCACAACGTTGGACTTCGGCCGATTTTCTATCATCAGGTACAGGTATTACTAGTTATTCTTTGAGCGAGAGCTAATAATTTTCCCCTTTTAGGATTCAATTTAATTTTAACCATCAATTTCTACATATAAATTATTCTAATGGTTTTCTTTGGTCAATTGATTTCTAATCTCTATACTTTTCTCTCTAACCACACCGCACACATAAGTTTCAAGAACATCCAAATTAAATTTAAATTCTTAAAAGCTTCAAACTCGATTATGTACGATGGCAACTCGATATTATCAGTGAAACAAAAAGAAGAAACGAACTCTTATTTACAATCTCTTTTGCCCCCTTCTCGCTTTAATTTACATAACTCAATTTTCACATTCGTGGTGCTGAATTTATAACCAAGACTTCTTGCTGATCTGCAATTGCCTAATTTAAAAATACCACCTCCGACGACAAGTCTCTTTTGTATTTTCCCCTCCTTATTTTCATTTTCTTAATTTTCATGACTTCCATGATGCCTTATGGGGTCCTTTCGGGAGTTACTTATTTTTTTTAAACTTATCCTTTTCCTTTTTTTTTGTTTAGGGGGACCGTTCATTTAGTGCGTTCCGAGTTCAATGAGTCGAAAATCCGAAATGGAGATTTTGTGTTTTCTTCATGCGTCGATGTCGCCCATAAAATTTGTGTTGGGTGCCAACTCAGGTGTCGGCCCGTCACTTGAATGTGGTACTAAATTACTACGCCCGTTGCCAATAGCCCTCCTAGCTCCACTGCGGCGTTAATTCTACTCAATTCAAACTCAATCCTTAAGGGGAGTCGGATGGTTCTATCTCGCCCATGTTAATTTTACTAACTTTAGGAACATTTTTCTCAGGAACTATATGAGATATCATTATACATTTTTTATAGTTTGTTCCTTACATATAGCTCTTTGATTTATACTGAGGATATTTCAAAGTATAAAAAAAATACTTTTACAGTGACTTTTTTAAAATGTATATTAAAAATGCCCCAAAAAAATCTGACTTAAAGTTATATAACTTTTTTTGAGCAGGGATATTTAAAATTCCTCAGTTTAAATCAAAGAACTAATAATGGGGAAGAAATAATCAAACAAAAAAAAGTTGATATCTTTTATAGTTCATGAGAAAAATGTTCCTAACTGTTGAAAAACCTTATATTTCAGGAAACGCAAAAGAAAATTAAGGTATAGGTAGGAACTGATATACAGTGTTTCTGAAAAATGCTTAGAAAAAGAAAACTACTAAACAAAAATCGATAATATTGGTCTTAAATTAAAGCTATATGCAGATTAAAAATAACAGAAAATCGACATTTTTGACCCAAACACCCATCCGACTCTCCTTAAGAAGAAAAGTACAACCCCCCTTCCCTTAAAACACTAATATTACCGCTAGATATGGTTTTCATCAAATTACCTAAAGTTTACTAGCTTTTTCTAACTTTTGCTTTTCATCCTTGCCAAATTTTTAAAATTTATAAGAAGTTATGCACATGGTTTCATACAAATTGTGTCAAATATATTTAATTACTTTTTTTATTCATCGACTTATTATACTGAGATTTAAGATTTTACTTAAATTTTAATAAATATAAAATTGGCTCCCCATTCCCTACAAGAAGTGAAATAAATGGTTACATTTGATTGCACATTTCTACATTGATGATTGTTGCGTCTATTGATGATATAATAAATAAGAGCACAATAGACATAATGCGTTGTTACTCAATGTGTAAAGGCATTATAAGTTCCATACCATTGTTGTTGTTGTGTCCATGATGTGTGCAAAAAACTAGATGGATCCGAAGCTGTCGTAGACAGCTTTTGCTATTTCTTCTGCATCTTCGGAGAGAGTTAAAATTTCTGGGTCTTCAAAGCCAATCCTGAAGAGCCTGGCTTGGATTGCTGGGCAGCCAAAGATATGCTGCGGGGACAGTTGGACACCAGGACAGTTTGGGCAGTGTGTGGAGAAGCTTCTTTGTCCTTCCGTTGAGATTTTCATTCCTTTTAAGTGTTTTGTTCGTAGTCTGGCTATTATTGAAGATTGTACGGTTACAATTTAGAGCAGGGATGGAATATTTAAAATTATTTTTGATAAGTCTACGGCTGGCAACTGCATTGGCGTCAACGAGAGTTATGAGGTTAGATGATTGGGGGCAAGCTCTTGATTCTTTGGCAAGCTCATCGGCTTTTTCATTTCCAAGGATGTTAACATGAGCTGGTATCCACTGTAACGTGCAGATTTTCTTGGCTGCGATGACTTTGTTGATGGATAGGATTATTTCATGGCTGATTTGGCACTTGCCCTTCTGAATGGCCTGCAGGGCAGATCTTGAATCAGAAAGGATGGTAATGCCGCTGGATCTGTGGATTCTTTTGGACAGGAAAATCTCCAACGCGCTCTTGATGGCAACGAGTTCACATGTATAGTTGGAGGCAATTTTCCCTACAGGAATTTTGTGACACTCATTTTCATCGCCTGGACCCGTTAAGAAAACTCCTGCACCTCCTCCATCAAGATTTCAATCGGAGGACCCATCTGTGTAGGCTAATACTAAATTTTGGGCTTTGGTGGTGAGTTCATTGATGGTATGGTCGCCTTTTTCTTTAATTATCGAGACCGGTTCTTTTTTGGTGCAGGGTCGTAGGAGGTTTACGATTGTCTGCGGGTGAAGGTGCAAAGTATGAATAGGTTCTTTCGGAATTTCAAGTGACTTATGCTGGAGGTTGATATCTTTCCTGATTTCCAGATCATGTTGTAGGGTTGAGGATCTTTTAAGCCTGGATTTTTTCGCTCCATGCTTTGAAAGTTATATTGGAAATGTGGTTTTCAGGTAGGCTCCGTATGTTATTTGTGAATTTAATTGTGGATAATTTTCTTCTGTTTTCCAAAGGAGTTAGGCCGCATTCCTTTTCAGCTTTGATGTTATTCGTTGATGAGACAGCTCCAATGATGATTTTTGATGCCCTGTACTGTATCCTGTCGATCTTTTCTCTTGCAGTGGGCATAGCTGGTGCCCAGATGGGTGCAGCGTATTCAAGAATGGGCCTGACTATGGAGGTATATGTATTAAGAAGGGTCTTTAGATTTTATCCCCAGGATCCACCGCAAAGTCTCTTAAGGATGTTAAGCTTTTTTAGTGCTTTATTTGAGACATGATTGAGTTGTTGCGAGAATCTGAGCTCTGCGTCAAGAGTGAGTCCAAGGTATCGTGGATTAGAAGTTTGTTTGATTTCCGAGCCAAAGAGCTTGATGGAAGGAGCGTCGATTTTTCCTGTCAGTTGAGAAAATACAAAGATTTAAAGCTGAAATCCGATTAAACGGAGTCTGGTTATTAAGATCGAGCCTACTGTATCTTTTAAAATTTCAAACCACTGTAATGAATAAAAATTACTAAACTACTTGTAAAATATAAATAATGCAATCGAACAAAAAAATACCGATATGTAATTAATAAACTCTCCCCAATGCGGCATACTACAACTCTGGCCTATCCACTACTATTCACTCACTTCGAAGAATGAAACGACTGCATCGGAGAATTAAAGAATGCTGTGGTTTCGGTTTTGCATTGGAATGCTAATGCGGTATTTACCTCACACACTCACCCCCTTTTGAAAAAAAGTCATCCATTGTTATTTTTTTATTTACATTTTAAAAAAAGAACGGGGGGCTTCTGTGTTCCTTTTTTTCGAGTGTCGCTGTTTTAAACGAATTTCGTTCGAAACTGGCTCCTGCTGCATACCAATGACGTATTTCGCATTTAAATAATGCCTCCTACAAATGTAGGAAGAATCGGTGTATAAAACAGCAAATGCGAAAATATTTGAATATTTTTTTTTGTTGCTTTTCTCGAGCTTTTGAATGGTTTTTGACGTTTTTATCAATCTTGGTTTGGGTTGTATTTCGTTGTTGTGAGGTAACATTGTCTGTTTTTGTATACAGCATACTATGTCATTTTATAAAAAGCTTTTTAAATCATGAAATAATCATATTTTCCGAGTATATTTTAGTATTGGAAATGTTTTTTTTTCATTTTTGATTGTTGTATTCTCTTTACTTTTATTTATTTTGTAGAAAACAAGATATCATTGCCATCCTCGTACTTTTATCTACAAACTAGAATTACTACTTTTCCAAAAAGAAAATATACTTTTTTTGCAGTGAGTGGTTAAATGCAAGCAAGCTGGAAAGCGTGCACCGTATACGGGGTACCTACACTTTCCTAGCCTGCCAATTTTCCAACTGTTCTTAGAAAAAGATTTAACCCACTTTTTTATGCATTTTATTGTAAAGTGAAATAGCCCTCCAAAAAAGCATACTCAGAAAATAGATAAATATTGTAAAATATCCCAGTATTACTATATCAAACTTTAAATTTTTTTTAGTTAAGGTCATTATCATCTGGATCACTTTGAAGTATGTATAAAAACCCGTGAATTTCCCTTTTTGTGTTACTATAGTTTGGTCTTCGTAGGTAAGTACATATATTTTCCAGTTTGTGTGCTTGATCAGAGACCCTCTTATAAACCTTCGTCAAGTAAGACAGACACAGACAGAATTGTTACTGACACACAGAGAGAAAGTACACCCCGGACGAAGGCGGAAATCGAACCCGCTCCTGGTACAGTGCGCAGACTATTAGCGTAATGGGCTGCGATCAAACCCACTAGACCACCCGGGCCCCTGGCCTTCGTTTCAAGAGATGGTCTAAAGCATTGTTAAATGTTTGCCTAAAAATTTGGAGTTATCACATAATTAAATACCCAGATGACATTATCCCGTTTGCTTTATTTCGTTGTTGTTACTATTTTCATAGCTTTTGGGATAAGTCAGGTTTATCGGTTTTAACTTTTAACCATGGAGTAACCAGTGGTTTGAACCGCCCTGGACATCATTTTGACCAAATATGGCCATTGAAATTTACTACTCGGTTTATTTAATACTAATCAAGTATGTCATAACCAGCAAACAACAAGCAAAAAAAAAAAAATTAAACACAAATAAAAATTTTAAACAGCACCAAGTAGTAGCTTCTTGTTTTTGAAGTTTATCTAGCACTTTTAAAATTTAATAAAGATTGGTATTAATTTTTTTAAAAACTTTTTTTTGAATTAAAAACATAAAACCAGCAGTTTCAATATACTTCTTTTGACCACTTTTGGACGGTTGATATCAGTGTCTCGGTCAAAATTACAATCGTGCTTACATTTTAAATCAAAGAACATTTTAGTTAGAATAGTATCGTTCTTCTTTTGCATCGTTGTCACGGGTAAAGCAATGGAGGCAAATACTCTGGCCTCCTCTTTCAAGAAGTCTGTTTGCCCAACTTATCGTGGCGGACATCGATGCAGTGGAGGGCAAACATAGACCAGGATACAGGCAAATACCGTAATTCGGGATGCCCCACGAGGCATGGCTAGCCTCAATTTATGCTAAGATGGCGGTCTAAATCTTTAAAGGAATAAAGTTCACCTAAGTTCTCTAAGATCTAACCGCCCGAGGTATTTATTTAAATATTTATTAATTTTTAAATTTCTTGAAACTTAAAAAATAAATCTATGAAAAGATTTTTGAAACCATTTACTACATAAAAAAAAATTGTAAAATATTAAAATGAATAAATTAATAGCTTCGCTCCAGGGGTACACCTTTAAAAATTCTCTTCAAAACTTCAATTTTTCTTAATACTACTAACTGATATAGCTTGTTTTTGCATTCATACCAACAATAAAATGTATCTTTTTAACGCTTAAACACTCAAATTCTACTAAATTGATGTGATCCTCACAAAATGTTAAACGCTATTTTTTTTTAAATGGTGGAGAGGTGTAGGAATGGTAGAGGTGTGTCTAAAGTAAAAAAAAAAGTTTTGAGGGTAAAAAAAAGCAAAATTCATTATATATATATTTTTTTATTAAACATAAATTTGGGAACAAAATTAATGAGTTTAATACTTTATGCAACAAAATGACATTACTTTTCAAAATAAAGTATCTAAAATATTTAGACAATTTATTATTTTGATTCGGTTTTATTGATGACTAAATTAAGCTATTGCGTATTAAGGTCGATAAATTTCCAAATATTAATATCCATACTTTATTTAATTCATTGACACTACGCGAATTTAATACAATAAATGTTCAAAAGGTAATATCCGTACTTTATTTGATTCAATTCATTTCAAGTAGGTATTGAATAAAATAAAGTTTTCTGTGTGACTACAACTAACAATTATATGCGAAGCAAATAACTTAACAAAATTTTTTGAACAAATTAAACTTCGACATGAATGATCACTTTCACTCTAGTACGTATCACTGTCAAAAAATAACTTTCAAACTATCACTCATAAAATGTCATCCGGAATTACTGCAAATTTCAATGTATCATTTCCGAAACTTTGAATAAAAGTGACGACATTTTTTTTTGTGTCAGGAAACTAGTTATCACCCAATCAACTATACGAGATTCTCGTTTTTGGCGACAATCTTTCGGGTGGACAACCCTTAATTATATCGCCAACATTGCAGAAAAGAAGCATCCTATAATTACGAGGCATGGTTTCATTTGTCACGTTCAGATGACGCGATGGATGGAAGATTTGGGACATTTTTTTTTTGTCATGCTGGATAGAGATATAACAAAAAAGTTTGTTCTTATTATAGGGCTATCTTTCGTTGTTTTTGTTATTTTGCAAACAATTCTTGTTATTCTTTAAACAGGAACTGTTTAAGTAATAATAAATGGAGTGTTAAATAAAAAAAATTTTTAATGTAACACATTATGCTTGTTATTTTTTTCGTTGTCGAGCTTTTATTTAATATTTTGTAGGCAATGGGGTTGTTTCACGGAAGATCTGACAATAGCTCTGCGGTTTTGTTTTCATGTCTCTCGAATTACTGTTGTTTTGGTATTGGGGAGTAAGTTTTCGAAGAGAATATTTTAGTTGTTAATTTTTTAAAATTCCAACTTCTTTCAATGGAAGTTTTCCTTGATAAAGGATTAAAACAACCAACAGCACAGCAAGAAGTTGTAATTTAAAAAAATAACAACTAAAATAACTTATTCTTAGAAAACTCAATTTCGAATATCAACAAAAGTAATTTGAGAGACATGAAAACAAAACCGCAGAGCTATTGCCAGATCCTCCGTGAAACAACCCCATAGGCATGCTTCACGTCACAGGAATGAAAATAATGTCTCTATTGGTTAATCTATGTAGTGGGTTTAGCTTTCCGTATCATACCACCAATCACCGAAACCACTGATGTAATCCAGGAATGAAAGCAGCAAAGATTTACGTCACGTGAAACATGCCAATTGATGTTTTTTCATATGAAGTTCAAAAAAGTATTTTTCATTAAAAAATCTCCAGTAAATGGAGATTTAAATAAATAATTAAAATATAACAGAAATAAAGTCATGCAAGTTGAAAAAAATACTCAAGCTCTTTGAAGTTTGTGGAAATAAAATAAACACCGTAGACACTATGCATTTTATGCGAAAATTAAGATGATTGAAAACTGAAACAATTTAAAATTGTTAACCCCCTTCCTTCTCGTTCCCGTGAAAATGGCGGGGTGAGGTTGTTGGATTTTCCTTGGTAAATGTTTGCTATTCCTAGAAATTCAATACTTTTAAAAATTTCGAGCTAAAAAAAATGAATACATATACATTGTTCAATACATATATTTTTCATTGGTTAAAAAAAAGCACTTTTATAACCGTTTTCTTGAAAATTATTCGATCGTTAAGTTTAAAAAAAAACCTAAATCGTTAAAAAAGTTATTTTTTTCCCAAAAGCAGGTAAATCATTACGTTTCTTTATTTCCCTAACATCCCTGGCAAGGTAAGGGACAGAAGAAAAATGGACAAGATGACAGTGTCGCCTGTTAAAGAGCCGTAAGTAAATCCAGCAGGAAAAAACTATATATAATCTAGATATGAGGGTGTAGAAGCATCCGATCCATCTTCGTTTACAAGCTGTCCTCTCGCTTGTCCTGTTTATGCATCATTAGATAGCTATGGTAATAAGACCGGTTCCCCAATAAAAGCGCTGGGGCGTTAAGTAATAATATTCAAAAACAAGTATTGCTTATTGCATTTATTGATTACAAAAAAACTAGCATACATCAATCTGAACTTTTTTTTTCTCAATTACTTAATGTGAAATACACTGGCTCAAAACAATTAGGAGAGCACTTTGCGTACTTTGTTAACCTTTTCAGTTCCAACTTTTTATTTTTTATTCTAAAAATCTAAAATTTGTGAAATAGTTTCATTATGCATCCAGATTGAAATGGTAAATAACAGGGGAAAAAAATCTTAATTTTTTAACTAAAATTGAAGGGGGGAAAAATTGGAATAATAATTTTTGAATAAATTATAAAAATTTTTTCAAAACGTTATTTGTTAAAAAAAAAAAAAAATCAATTTTTAAACATCTAAGAATGCAAGCGAGAAGAATTTAGGGTCAATTTATTACATAAAATTGTTTTAGATTGAATTTTATTTTACCATGTTTTTCATGTTTTCATTTAATTAAAACAAACATTATTTAATTCTTCAGAAGACGAGATTCTTCCATCTTTCTAACGATAAATAAGTACGAGCTTAAGCTACGGACTACAAATTTGGTACCCGAGTTCCTAGTATTTGTTAGACTCCATAATGTTTTCGAGAAAATCGCGCATGCGCAAAGTTTAGTTGCCATAAAACATTTTAGGTTTTAAAGGTATTGAAATTACCTTATAGGGTGAATAATAATTACCTTTAAAGGTATTGATTTATTGAGTGGTAATGGAAAGTCGTGGGTGTTACACAACCCTTTTCCTTTCATTTGCATTGTTTAATGATAATCGATGTTTTTTTTGTAACCTCTTAACGCACAACCTTAAAAAATGCAAGGTAATTTTTTGGTTGGCTTGCGCATAAATAAGCCGATTCATATTTAAATCATATAGCTTTCCGTGATTCATGTATTTTTCAACCATTAAACTGCTAAAAGATGAAGAATCTAAATTAAAAATTTATTAATGTATGGACTGTATTAAACTGGTCTAAGGGACGTTTTTAAATTACGTGATTTGTTTATGGGGAGGGGGGGGGTCTAGGTATATATCATACAATCTCATGTAGGGGGGGGGAGGAGGTTTTTGTCTTATCTCACGTTATATTTCGCGAAAAAATAACAGCGAAAAATTGATTTTCATTCAAGTAAAAAAAATCTGTATGGTAATATCTAACGCGATAGTATTTTTCGCGGCTGTCCGAACCGTAGAATAAAGTAAGAGTAGAAGTGGAAACATCATGCAAATTTCGCGGATAAAGGGCTACAAAATAAACCACTTGGCAGAGAATCGTGTATATCTAGCGCGATCTTAATAAATTCTACCAAACCAATCCAAGCCCAAGCTAACTGTTCTAACAAAATGTAGATGCATGGTAACATTTGCACATTGCCTTATAATATAACATAACAACATGCGCCCTAGAGGGGAAGAGTGTAGGCTGTATAATCCAATTACTCTATACGCTTAATGTGACAAAAATATGCGAAGGGTTCTTTTACTCGAGTTGGATAGAAGGGAGAGGCAATAATGATATGTGAGGGTATCTTCCCAATTTTTCATGCCTGCCCCGCTATGTACTATGAGACAAGAGTATAGTAGCTAGGCTGGGGTGAGCCCTATCTGTCGCTCTCTTCTGTAATTCCGCAGTTTTCCATCCTTCTGCAATAGTGGACATCGAAGATTTGAATGAGTAGCAGGGTTCAGAAGTGTACCTGCAAAGGCAAAATAAAAACAGGATTCAAATGAAAATTGGAATGTTGAGCATATATGTGGCACAGAAAATGGCCTCTGTTAAAAACCTAAACCTTACAAAGAGCCATAAACACTATCGTATCAATCCAGTGTATTTAAAAGATGTCTTGTGTAATTTAAATACTCAATAAGACCTTTTATAAGAAAGGAATTGATCAAGGCTTATGATAGGTAACCCAAAAAAAATCAAGCAAAGGAATTAAGAAAATTGGAAATTTTCCAATAAAATGTACGGGGGTTCATCCTCTTCTCCTCATATTGTCTTATAGATATATCAATACCCTATAAATTCAACCGTCCTTATAGAAAGAAAACCCTAACCGAATATTGCAACAACCACCACTGATATAAAAAATATATCACAAATTCCCTTTCAAGCACATGGTCAGTAAAGGCATGGGGAAGAAAGAAGTATGGACAATAAATTTCTAAATGTAAAAAGCATTCAAGAGAAGTTTCCGTTCACACTTCTTCTTTTACTATAATGTTGAAAAGAAAAAGCCTATAAGGAAATTTTCCAACGAACTTAATCCATTTTTACATTTAAGCCATTTAAACATACTTGCATATTGCATCCATAAACAGCAATCTCCCGCACCTGGGCTTACGAATAATTACGAAGCGTTCCTCGGTACTAAACGAATAAAAAATGTGGCAGAATAAAACCGGAAATAAGGAGGGGATGCATCAAAATATGCAGCTTCTATACCTATATATAAAAGCTGAGTACATAATCACAATTTCAAATTTTTTCGAGAGAAGTTTCTTTTCTTATAGGAGACGAATATATTGATAAAAAAATAGCGTGGAGATAAATAAAAGTACTACAAATCGATAGTCAATGTGGAAGCGAAAAAGACGGTCTCTTCTTTACTATAAATCGATCTGGCAGTTTGAGTAAGATGTAATTGACAATTTCTATCCCTGCAAAACGTTTTAACTCATTAAGGACGTTTCGCAAGAAAATTTTCCACGTTTAATTATGCTTTTGCTTAAGTTTATCTAAATAAACAAGAACAAACAATCGTATAGACGTATAGTTAAACTCATAGTTTCCTTGCACAGAAGCCACGACCATGGGTGGAGCTCTAAAACGCGCGGAGCAATCAGATGAAGAGGAAATTTCCACCGTTTTATTTTGTCTTCATCTGATTGCTCCGCGCGTTTTATAGTTCCGCCCGTGGTCGTGGCTTCTGTGAAAGGAAACTATGAGTTTAACTCTAGCACTGAAGAGTTAATGCAGGACAAATTCTGTAACACGAAATACGAATTTTAAAATTTTCAAGTTAAAGTTTTTATTTAGTAAGGTAGGCGTTAATGATATTTCAATAACGTGACACAGAATCCCTAACACAAATGGGTTAAATTAATAATCATTAATAAACATTAGTGGGGACTGAGAAAATTTAAAATTAGGAAAACATAGTTTTAAAGTTTTTCTCTAGTGTAGTAGCACCTGTAAACTATTATCAACTTTGAACAAGTTATTCTCCCCTATACAGAGCCTCCCCCCCCCCCCCCCCTTCACAAAACTCCTTGTGCAAACCAAATTTTAACCTGACGATGAGGAATTTTATAACTTTAATTCCACCATATGTAATGAGAAGAAAAATATATTTTCCCTTTTGATGTATTTTTCAACTATTATGTGGCTTTAAAAAAATGAGAAAGTTATCTTTTGCGTAAAACGTAGGCTAGATTTTTTTCTCTAGCTTTCGTGATAATATTATTAGGCCGCCTTTAGCCGACGGAGACTGGTTTGACGCCTCACAAGCTTGGTAATTTTTATCGTCTAATATTTAGTCGGTTAATTTCTAAACTAATTTTACTGAAGGTAGTTTTAGACACAATTTTGTCAAACCCGCACCTCGAAATGCCTCCGAAGATTTTTAAAATATCCGAAGAATCCCGGCGATTCCTGACGTGAAAATAAAAATGCCGTCTTCCGTAGATATATATTTTTATTTTATTGTACATCGTCTACTAGATCTTGCAAGTTATCGTTCTCTTTCCTAAGCGAATTTTTTTTTATTCAAGTGAGGGTTTTTATCATTATTATTCTTTAAGATATCCGGTTGGGAGACGTTTATAACCGATAAAATTCACTTTCCAAGATGTGGAATTTGGGGGGGGGAGAGGAATTTTTATGGGATAATCCATCACGTTTGGGGATTTTGATACTACGCAGATTCCAACCAACTTTTTTGACTTATCTCGAAATTTCATACATTCCTAGCTGAGGTAGTGGTTTACGCTCTCCTAGTTAATTTCTTACAATCAATCAAAAAAGCACAAAATTTCTCCAAAAGATAAACAACTCGTACAAGTAGAAAAGTAAATAACTGGACACTTATTAGAAACGTGAATAAATACTATTTTACGGAGTAATTTTAAGTAAAACTGTTTTTTGTTGTTAATATTTTTGCTTTCCATTACTTAATATGAAACATCAGGTAATGAAGTAATTGGGGGGAGGGGGGTTGAAAATCCGAAATCTGTCATTCTGTTTGCTTGAAACCACTCTACACCTTCAGCTAAAAGAGTTACGGACTTCAAAGATTGGGTATGCGAGTTCCTAGTACCTGTCGGGCGTCACATAATAAGGTTTTCGAGAAATTCGCGCATGCGCAAAGATTAGCTGCCACAGAATTTTTTAGGTTTTAAAAGTATTGCCGAAAGACGAAAATTACTTGTACAAATCTTAACCGAATTCTAGCGTATCAAATATTTGTTATTGACTAGTAATTTGTAGACGTATGGTCGTTCAAAGAAAAGTTAGTTAATAGAAAAGAACATCTATACATGCGATTTCAATTATTTTAACCTGCTTTTTTTCTCTATACAAAATTTAAACATTTAAACTCAAAGTTGAGACAAAGATTTTTCCTGCCGATTCTAAATTTTAAAAAAATATTTTTTTATGTGATTCTGTGTATTCACAGTAGAATACATTTTTTGTTCTTTAAATATTTACATTCCATTGTTTACCGACATCCTCGTTTCTTGATTGCCCCCACAATTCCATGAGGGGCCATTTTGTTTCCTGAAAGCAAAGGACTCAAAGTACAAGTTGGCTTGTCAAAGCGGTTACTGGTAGTTCAGAGCTTGTATAGTGAATAATAGAACAGTCCATTTCATTCGAAAGGAGACATCTAAAATTTAAAGAATTTCTTAAAATTTAGTTTGTAATTTTTATAAAACGTATCAAATATCTTGAAAAAGAAGCAATACACATTTGAACATAAAATAATTTATTTGCTGTTCTAATTCGGCGTTAAAGGCATTAAAGTTTTGAAAGGAATTAAATTTTTTTTAATGAATTTTCCTTTTTTTATGAATCAGTTTAGATATGAAAAACCTCATGGCTCAATTTCAATAAAGACAAAGGCATGTACAAGTGAAATATGTTTCCCATATGTTATGGCTGACTATACCTTGTCATGATGTTCAATTTTTTTTTGGCTTATTAGTAGCAGACCAGGTTTTTTGCTTTTCACAGTAGATAGCTATTTAACTGAGCATAAAATTGGAAACTTCAACTGTACTTATTTTCCACCTAATTCCTAACATGTTATAACTAAGGATACCTTGTTAAGCTGTTGATTTTTTTTTGTTGATTTATTAGTAACATTTAATATAAATTTTTCACTTCACAATAACGTTATGTTTAGTTAAATAAGTACACAAAATTAAAAACTTCAAATGTTTAAAAAGATTTCGCCCTAATTCAACTCATCGTCTCTTACAACTTTAGAAAGCCAAACTCAAAGCCTAATCCAGCACACAGAAGTCTCGTTTGATTCGATGTAAGGTATTATTCCGCTACGATGGAAAGACTGGTTGCTCTAATAGAATTCACTTGTTCTTTGGCTTAAGGGGTACTTCGCATAAGTGGGCCCACGTTAAAAAAGATTAAGAAGTTGGGTCTTCGGATGAAGTTTGTTTACGCTGCGTTTCACTAACTAGGGGATTCTTCGAGCGTTAATTCTTCAATTCTATGAGGCGCTTTTCTTTTTAACTTGTGGTAAGGTTTTGGCATGCGTTTAATTCTTCCATGAATTTTTATTTGAGAATTTGACAGAAAGGTTAGGAATTAGTCTTATTCTTTTGTACAGATGGAATTAATTTTGTTCCATTTGTCAAATGAAATTACATTTAATTTCATATTCGGCTTTTTTTTAAAAAAAATCTTAGCATTAAATGCATTATGTATGAATTTAAGTAATTAATTTCATTTTGTTTATTTATTTGAAGTGCTTTAGTGTTTGAAAACTGTTTTTAACGAAAGGTGTAATTGCCCTATTTTAAGCTTAGCATTAAGTGCATTATGTATGAATGAAACAATTATTATTTTAAAAGAAATAATTTAAGTGCTTTAATGTCTGAAATGATTTTAACGAAAGTTGCAGTTGCAATTTTTCCTATTTTAATATTCAAAGAATCTTCAAATTTTATATTTTGGTTATTTGTTCTTTCTTTAAGGTTTCTATCATTTATTTGTACAAAACATGTTTGATGCTATTCAGTTGCAGAAACTGAATAAAATAAGTTTTAATTGAAAAATTTGAATTGTTTTATTGATTCGCTAAATGTATAGAGGGGTCTATTTCAATTGTGAATCCTACTTCTTCGTTCAACATTTTAGGCAATAAAGTGTGTATGGAAATTTTTATGTGGACTTGGACCATTTTTTACATTTAGTGATTCAATTTCCAGTTAGTTCCGCCCTCCTCCTCTAATTATTGTAAGAATTAAAAACAATAACGCTACAAATTAAATGACAAATTTTTCATTTATAAATCCTAAAGACCTTTGGTATAGTTTGATTTAAAATTGCCCATCAACAAACTGCTATTGTTTTATTAACAGAAATGAAAACGGTTACTTAATACGTTTTAATTTTAAAAGTTCATAGGTTTACGATTTTTCGCAAGTGTTTCTTTTTAAACTTGAAGAAATGCATTTTGGAATGTTGCATCTTTCGTTGTATTGGTGTAGTTACCAATAAATAATTTTCAGTGTTCATTTCTTCCAAGCCTGTATATTTGATTAGCAAAAATGATGAACTGAACAACCGCAATTAGGTTTTTTTTGTCATTACTTTCTTTTGCTTTCCGTAATATCAGTTATTTTTAATGTGCCCTCGTAATGATTAACACAGTGATTGAATCTCTTAATGATTAACCATTATGCAAAAAAATTTATTAAAATCAAAAGACATGAATTTTTATGCAACTTTTATTATGTATACGAATATTTAAGGTTGATAAAACAATTAAAGTACGTAGATATCAAGTCATATATTTTTTTTCGTGTTTATTAACTTACCATGTTGATGATTTTTCTCTAAATGGATAATTAAAAATAATGAGGAACTTTCGAATTTGTGATTTAATTTATTTCGTAAAATATCAGGTTTAAATGCTTTTTAATCAAATTGATGACGAGAACAATTGGCATTTTTTCTTTAGAAATCGCATTGCTTGTGTCCCCTGCTCATTAGCGGAGAGCGAGTTAGGGATTTTAACTATGTTATCTAATTAATGTTCAGTTAGGTTTTTTATATAGGATTTTATTTGGAACGTTTTGGTAATTAGCTGAAATAGATTAGAGCTAAGAAAATAAAGCGTCCAATTAAGTGAAATAGATTAGTACTGCATTTGACGATAGAAAAAATATCAATGACATTTGAAAATATTTAAAATAAAAATACAGAATTCTGATATTAGATTTAATTTAATATCGTTTTTTTTTTAAATCAATGTAAAATGTAATATTGTTTATTAATTTTCATCAAAATTGCATATATATATCTTAAACTATTTTAGCTGCTCATAAGTGAAAGTTTATTTGAATAAAAAAAACTTTGCTGTTAGTTTCAAATAAAAGTTATTAAATTAGTATAATAATGTTTGTTTGATTGTAATTTTCAAACAAAAAATGTTAAATATTTGTTAATTATGGAGAAGACCATTTTCGAAATGTGTGAATGTTCTTAGAGTATGCTCTAACTGATTTAAGTAACAGTGTAGGCTCTATACAGCTTCTTTCCCTTTACATTTTCGAAAGCACCATAAGATATGAAGTTTATCCAGAATTATCGTCATAAATGTTTATGAAGACATCGATAACCATCAAAATAAACCTAAAACTTCGGAATAAAGCATCTCATATTCAAAAGCCGAACCCATTCCACTCTTGACTCTTCCTCGCCCAAAACAATCTTTACATTTTAAAAATTAATCAAAGCTCTATATCTCAAAACTCACTTTATTTTCTTTCTGCCCGCACTCCCTAAAAGACCTCAGAGAGTCCCACGCACAAACTAATTTTCATTCCCAAAATATCGCAGTACGTGTTCCAGAGCCGAGTGGTCCCTCTACATAAATTAACCGCATACTCTTAATGTCCCGATCCTGCTTGCATCTGCTCACATCCCCTATATTAAAATTAATGCTCTCGGATATCAGGTTTATCCATGGCGTTTAGGGCATCCGGGTATCCTTTGCATGGGTTGGTTAGGGTTTGCATCTGGGGCGTGGGAGTACGGGGCACAATGGTCTGGTGGAACTAGATTGTGAATTTATGGTCTGTTTTTTGACTTTGGTTTTCAAATTAACTTTTTTAATGGCGATTTCTTTGCATATTTTCAAGTTCAAGTATAATTTACAGAAATTTAGTATAGTATATACTGTAAAAAAAAGGCCTGCTCTTTTTGCAGGAAAAAAATGTCAGCTGGTGTGGCAGGAAAATGCCGTATAATTTACAGAAAAAATCTGTATTAATACCAACAATTTGTAATTTTAACGCAATCGCTGTTTTTAATAACAGCTTGTAAGAATTTTTTTTTACCCCCTGAGGGAATTGAAACCCCGTCACCCCAGTGACAGGCGGGAATACTGACTTGCATATCGTTAGTCCATCGCTCTCAAAACTGAGCTATTTCGGCAAAAGAGACTTAACAAACCGGTTGCAATGTAGTACTCTTTACGCGGTTACAAACAGATTTTTTTAAAACTTTAACTAGCGTATTTTTTACAGAAAAAACGAACTGCATTTAACAGCATTTTTCTTTAAAATCAACATATTTGTGTAGGCGTTCTTAAGAAATTTCTTGCTGCGTCTCTGTTAGCGTTGTGTCCTGTAGGATATCGTACTCAGGAACCCGTACAATCAATTACAGCATGCTTTATTTTTTTTAAATAGTTTTTTGCCTAGTCATTTTATCGGATGTTGCGACTTCTAAACAGAGGCCAGTGTATATAACTTTTGCTCTTTAATTCTCAAATAATCAAGTGTTTAAATATTAGCTACAATAAAATAATAGCTGGTATCGAATCTACTGTTAACTGTGCTTTAATGGAATACTAAGTTTAAGTTATCCTAGTTATTTAAACTTGGACTTTATGTATTGAAATTTAAAATTAGAAGCATACCACTTCTAAACGAAACAATTCATAACATTGTTTCGTTATGCTGTGCTTATGAATTTTGTTTTTGTGTAGATATCATGTTGTTTCGGCATGGTTCGCGAACGTTGTCAGTTTTTTTTTTGTGTTCGTTGAATAATGGGGTAGAAGTCCAATAATGGATGTCATTTTGAGGAAATTAATGGATGGTAGATGAATGGTGTTCTGTTTTTCCCCCCTTTCTTGTCGTATTGATTGAAAGCTTTGTGTTTGTTTCCCCGTTTATATATCACTATCTTGGAAAAGAAAATTTTTCTAATAAAGTCATTTTGAGTTGTTTTAAGATATTACGGATTTTCTTGATGCGGTGTCTTTTACAGACTAGGGGGGGAGTAATTAACTTCATATTTTTTTGAGACATTTCACATCGGAAATTGGGTACTGGGCACCTTTTTTATATTTAGTCTGTCAGAAGTATAGAAATCGGTGATGGGTTAAGGTGTCATGTTAGGAGGATACATTCGCAGTTCTGTGTCCAACTTGGCCATATTATAAATGGCTCTTGCTGTACAAATAATTCCCGCCAATAAATAACGCCGTGTATAAGCGACTGAAAATCGTGGCCTGACGTTAAATTTGCCGCGGTTAAAAGGGTCATGATGCTCGATACGATGCAACACCTTCTTTTGGAAAGACCTCCGCACTCAAACAATGACATGGTTGAAGTTGTCCGATCGAACCAGTCACAAAAGCGAAAAGCGTTGCCAAGACATACTTCGCGAACTTTTTTAGGAAAGTGATTGGTAAAAGTGGATTATGCTTACTACGTCTCGCGTAAAATAAATGATTACCAGTGCATATAGGCCTTTTTTTCAGAAGGTGTTGTACGATGTTGCTAAAAGGTTGCGCGGGTGCCAGCTCAGGTGTCTTCCTTGTCACTTTACTGCGTTTCAAATTGTGAAGCCTGTCGTCAACGCCCTTCGTATCGGTCTATTTGAATCTGATTCAAGCATGCGAAAAATAGAAGCATACATGATTAAATACTATGGCCTATCGTGCTTTTGTGGCTTCACATTTACAAAACATTCGTTACATGAACAAAAGCTTTTATAATTAGAATATTTAGAAAGATAGATTCCCTTTTGATACCTTTCAATCGCTCTTCACAAAGAGTTTTCCGATGTCCTTTTCAGCCTTACACCACATTTTCATCCACTGCGAATAGCTTCACACTGCAGTGCCCACTGTTTATCCCCTGCGAAGTTTGGAGTATTAATATCAATTAACAATGCGCCTGGGCGTTATTATGAAAACGGATTCGAGTTTCGGTTGTTGTCCCTGGTTCCTGCTGGCGTTGACTCGTGGAAAAGGGATTTCAGGATTTCGAGAGCCCGCTGGGAATTTTCCCGGATTTTCGTGTTCGAAATTCCTTTTTCGTTTTAGGATGGGATGGTGTTTGTGGACTTTTTTGATGGAACTGTTGTTGTGTAGTGCTGTGTATTATGTAGTAACTTTTATTTTAAAAAATTATTTTTTCAATTTATCTTATTTGATAGATAATATAGATTTCGTTAGCTAAATTTATTAAAATGAATGAGTAGCTCACCTTGGCGCGTTTATTGTGCCTGAATTTATTAAATTAATATGCTGAATTATCATTTAAACGTCATAATGCTATAGATAAACTTTATACAATATATTAAAGGAAATAATTAGTTAAAATTTAGGTTACAGTTCACTTTTAAGATCGATATTTGTCACTAACAGTATATGTACAATAAATTTGGATTTTAGTAAATAAGTGAAGTTTTCATCAACAAATATTGAAAAAGAGGTCCCCCAATTTATTTTAAAATTGCAATTGACGTATCATAAAAGAATGTATTAGGAAACTCATTTAATGCAGAAAATCTACATTGGCAAATTATTGTTGCACGAAGCTTTTGTGGAGCCCATCTTTAGGACTCATTAAGATGAGTAATTTTTACTAATTACACACATTTAGATTTTTATAATTCCTTTCAAACAATTATTACAATTATTTTCAACAATTCCCTGTCTTAAGAATAAGTTTGCGAATTTATATTTCATTATAAATAGATTGGAAACGAAATATTACATAGAAAAAATAATACAAATAGTTAAAATCACATTGTTTTAATATGAGCAAAATTATTTTTCAAAATACCAGGTAGATATTTTAGGAAACAAGTGAAAACAAACGGAAAATAATTTTCTCTTCGAATTCTGGTTTAAAGTTAGGACATGTAATTTATATCTATTTTAGTTTGGTGTGATATTGTTGTTTGGAGAAGATATTTGGGAATCAATGGTCTTTGGGCACTTGGGATTATTATTTTGTGCTTTCGACAAAGAAATTGGTATATTTTTCTTATTTTCAAAAAGAGTTTAAGTTAAGTTTTATTTTCTAAGGGCTTTTTTTAGTTAAGGAAGAATGGAAGTGGTTATCGGGTCTCCAAACCGAAGTCTTTGTGTTAATCCAATGGGAAAAAATAATTTTCTTAGCCAAATTACTCCGGCTGTATCGAATATTTATAAGTGGTTTTTTATTTGATAAATGTAGCTTGTTTAACCTTCTCATAAATCCGCTTTTTGAAATTGTTTTGAATATATATTTTTTTAAAACTCATATATTGGAGACTCATATTATTGTGGACGGGTAAAAAATTAGAATTTTGCCTGTTGCTGGTCGACAATTTTTGTATTTGTATATTGAGAATTAAAAAAAATCGAAAAAGTGTTATTATAGGGACGTTTATGCCAGCTACATTTATCAAATATAAAACCGTTCACTACTTCCAGAATAATTTCTTAGAGTATTATTTTTCCTATACGATTAACACAGAGACAAGACTTCGGTTTGGGGACCCGACTCTCGCTTCCATTCCCACTTAATTTCGTGATTTTGCTTAAATTAAAATGCTAGTGATTAATGTTAGCTAAAAATTTTACATTGAAGCTTATTCTAAATTCCTGTAGGTATCTGGATACTTATTTTTTTAGTTTTAATCGTCTTTTATACTTATCAAAATATGAAACTAAAATATAATTATATTTAATATGTTAGTTAGAAGGAAACTGGATTATGGTAACAGGAAGGTTCCTCTCTAAGTAAAGGATGTTTTTGTTTTAAACTTGAAATAAAAACAATATCTTTTATTTCTTTATTTTATCATGGAAATAGTTTTTAATGCCAGTCCCAATATAATAAAAAAATAAGTACATGTTCAAAAGTACGATAGGTACGTACTGTTACTTTAAAACGTTCTTTGATATAAAATTTTATCGGTAAAAAATCGCTTTGCTCCTAAAAAGTTTATGTTAGCACACAACTTTATTCGAAACAGCATTTCTTTGGTGACTATTTATTTTTTTATTTTTTTATAAAACTCTGTAACGTTTAAAGAAACCAAATTTGGTAGGAAAGTATCTTTTGTATTGGAAAAATTCCTCAAAGTTGTAAATACCTTTCGAGGTATGTTGTTTAGTTTCGACTTTGGGAATGTCTTTTAACAAAGTTTTTTCCACTCTTCTATACGAAAATAATACAAGTCACAAGATAAAAGTTTTCAGCTGGAGAGATATTGAATAATTCTGTTTTTTTTTTTGCTTTCTGCCCGAAGACTTGTGACTATAATATCGTTCAACTGCAAACTCGGCATTTTCTTTTCGAACAATCTTATTTTTCTAACGTTTACCTTGGCTTCCATTTTTTTTTGAATATTTCGACAAAGATTCTAGAAAACTGGCATTTGTATAAAATTCAAAATTTTACTGAAAATCGTTTTCTTCTAAAGTAAAATGGGACACTTGTATGTTGTTATAATTTGTGCATGTTTGTCTATGTATGCTTTGTAAATACATGCGATACTTTTTATAATTACTATAATAATGTTCATTATTTAGTTTATGTGGATCCTTTTATTTAGTTAGTCAAGTACAAATAATGCTACATAATATTTGGTTCAGTTTAAATATACACTTTTGAATAAAGTATTAGTTTTGCATTGTGAAAATATTTTTTATTATTTTAATGGACGTGTTTAACGTCTTGTGTGGTAACATTTCCTCAGGAATGGAAATAAGGTCTTAATTAGTTAACCAATGAAGTGGTTGGAGCTTACTGTGTTATACAACCAATCACGGAAAACACGAATGGAAGCAGGAATGATCTACGTCACGTTAAACACGGCAATTGCAACTTATGTTATTTAACACGATAAACAAGTATTAGCAAAATAAGAATATTAAAATGTTTACAAGGAAATTCTTTTAAAGTTGGATTATAAAAATGATTTTATTCTCTACATACTGATTATAAGTAATAGATTTGGCTGCTATTGAAAATTTTCCTATTTCCCTCTTGTCATTTATTAAACAACCCCTTATATAATATTGCTGAATTTTTTCTTTAAAAAATATTCGTAGGTAATTAAAAAAATAATAATGTACAGTTTGTAAAAACTTGAGCCGATTATCACTACAGTCGTTATTAAAGCTTTCTCCGCCTAATACTAAATTTCATTAAAAAAAAGATTATTTCCTTTATCGGTTTTTTGATTACCATTGACCATATCTACCTCTGAAACAAAGAGAAAAAAACTCACTACAAACAAATGTACTCCATTAAAAATAAAACCTCGTAATGTGTGTACAATACTCTTAAATTCCATAAAAGAGGAATTATCGAGCCCGAGAGAGTTATTAAACTAAAAGCTCCACACCGCAAACGCTACATAAAATGAGCAATCACATGAATCACCATGTGGAATGCCACACCGAACATGTGATGTAATTAAAATTCCATTCTCACTGTGGAACATAAACAGAAACATTCGAAAAGAGAATATGGTGGCCAATTTAGGGAGTTTGGGTCATAACTCAAACTGACTGCTTTTAAAACGGCCGAAAGTTTTGGAGTAACTTGTGTTAAAATTGCGGAATAGAATAGAATAATTTGGTTTGCTTTAAGGAAACAATGTCGGCGAGTTCTGGGGGAATTTGATGAGAGTTAAGTTAATTGGGAATGGAGAGATGTGGAATGTTTGTTTTATGGACGTTTCGTTTATTCAATATCTCCCCAGCTGACGTTTTCGTAAAGTTTTAACGAATATCAAACATTAGAGAATTAAATATTTAAAGTATTTTTCTGTGTCAAGAATTGAAAACGAGTGAGTGGATCCTTTTAATTTAAAATCTGACGAATAGTGACATTGTTTTTCCTAGTAAACTGACCTTTCAAATGAAGGTTGTAGTAAAAAAAAATTCTTTAATTAGAGAAACTGTTTATTTTTCATTAGGGAACATAAATTTATAAATATTTCAACTGCATGTGTAATATTTGGGGGTTGCAAACCTCTTGCTCATTATAGAGAAAAGTTCATCAAAGTTAGCATTTAATCAGCTCTTTCGTGGGTTTAAAAACTCATGATTAAAAATAAAATGGGTTGCAGCAATTTTCAACCCGTCAAACTTCCACAGTGTTAAGAAAAACAATTAATTTACCCATAATCAGGAACTTACATCAATATTTCCAACATCACTATATTCATATTTCTATACATTAGAAAAATAAAAATAATAAAAAAACCCTGAGAAACCCGGATATCCCCATAGGCATTCCCGGACTTGTGACCAACCCAAGAATGCCATCTATGTATTGATCAGTATGATTCACACTGGCGCCCCCCCCCCCATCAATACTTTCAGCAGCAGATGTCGACCATTAGCCAGCCCCTTTCTGGAAGCATTTTCCTTTTAGTTGCTTCCTCTGGCTGGCTTGTTAGTAGCTCTTAACAGCTTTTTCATGCACCCCAGAGGAAGTTCATCGTGGCCTGATTTATTGGCCAAGCCTCGCTCACTCATTACCCGCCGCGGTCCCCATAATCTTTGGCACTTTATGGATCTGATTTTTGCACTATTAGTCGCCTAAAAGGGGACATTTGTCGCGTTTTTATGCGCTCGTGACTCTAACTCGCTGATAAGGCCCGTATTTATGGGGTAGTAGTAGATAAAAATGAGGTATTTTGTAGGGATTATTGGCACATTCGATTTCAGGGAACTGTTGCTATTTGTTGTGGATTTTAACTGTTTTAACCCGTTCTTTTCCAAACATAAAATTTATGATAATCGTTTTTCTTAGAATAAAAAAATATATACATTTATTAGATACGCTCGTACAATAGTGAATGGTTAAAAATAAAACACATCCCGGTACAAACCAGTTAGTTATCTTAAAATGTCATAAAAGTATAGCTTTTATTTTTATAGAACATCAGCTAATAATGATCATTTCATGGATCATTTCGTTCACAGCCAAATGACATCGAATGATCTAAATCAATTTTTACCCAACATACTGGATAAGTGTATTTTACCTTTGAATATTTCCAGCCTCCTTAAGTATTCCCCACATAAGATCAAAATTCATTGCAACTCAAAAACACCGTACCTGTTTAGGACAAAATGGATTTGGTCATGCCTATGTCTGGACACAATGGATTTGCGACAACACCGAGCCCTCCCTTTATCCATGCCTATGTACTTTATCGGACATGAACATATACTGTGCTCTAAAACGACCGTCATTGAAATCCAACCCATTCTCACCCATAGAGTTAAGAAGATGGAGATGCTTGGCGTAAAAAAAAGTGAAGCCGTCAGAAAGTCGCCAACCAACCATAGTTATCCTAAACAAACCGCTCACTCAATGTTAGTTCATTCTGAAACGTATCATTTTACCCCTTAAAAGGCGTTAATTAAAAATAAAAAATGACTATGCGCAAATGTAGGCTGAATTTACGAGATCTGAGTTTACATTATATGGTAGCAATTCGCTTCACAAGTTAGAAAAATGCTTCGTACTTATAGTTTTTATTAGAGGGAAAAAGTCGCCAAGTCGATGGTGAGCCTATACAAACTCCACTTTAGAATCGCGCCAAATAATTCGCCGAGAGAGTTTGTTTAGGCTTACTACAAAGCGATCGATGGCTTCACTTGGCAAACCGGATGTTGTACTGTTTTTTACCCGGCATCATCTCCATCTTCTTAACTCTATAGTTTTACTATAGAGATCAGTATTTTTACCTAAGTACAAAAGTCTCCTCGATCCTACGTGCGTACGAGACATATACACACGTACCAGAAGAAACGCGAACGTAGCCTAAGGAAAGTGCGGCACTTTCTATGTTAAACAGGCGACGTCGGAGGAATACTGAACACCCTTCGAATCGAGGCGATTGTTACAAAGTGGAGAAGGGGAATTCCGAAAACATTTTAAAATCAAGAAAAATTGAAGGGGAGAGAACTTTTATAGTTGGTGACTATTTGTAGCTGTCACATAGGTGTTGAGTTAAATTACTCAATGTGTAATGGATTTAATTCAATATTTTGAGTCTGCTATTGTGTATAATATTAATTACGAACAAGTTCCTAAAATATTCTTAGAAAATTCATTCAACATTCTTAGATTGATGTAAGATTCTGTAAATTAAATAAGTTTTTATTTTGTTTGTCTTTCAATCAGGGATTGGAGTAACGCGTTACTTGTAACAGTTACTTTTTTTGGGGTAACGCCGAGTAACGCCGTTACATTTTTCAGAAAGTAACTGTAAATGTAACTTAGTTACTTTAGCGTAACGAAGTAACGAAAAATGTCGTTACTTTCCGTTATTTACAAGGTCTGACGCAATTTTGAAATTCCACCTAAGAATGAAATTTGCATCCCGAAATACGATAGCTTTTCTTAGGAGGGAAAAGTAAAGATTAATAGAATTGTCTTTGGCTGCTAAAGGTGTGACGGCGCTTTCAGACAGAATTGTAACAGACGAATGTTTTCCTTTTCTGTTTACCTTTCTATTTCACTAACCGCACAATTACAGGCTTCGGAAAGAGGTTTTCAAATAAATACGCTAATGCAAGCAGGTTGATCCCTCAGTCCAAACCCCTTTGTGTCCCCCTGCCTGAATGCGTTCTACAACAATGACCAAGTCCTTCCCCTAGAAGAGGAGTGGGGAGGGAGGAAACAGATTTCACATTCATTCTTGAGAGATACTCCTATTTCCGTCAGTACCTACCAGAGTGTTTACAGATGGACTCGTATCAGGGTAAAGGATTAAAATTAAATATAATTTTTTTTATTAATTATAATTTCAGTGTTTTGTTTGACCTTATATTTCGTTTATCGTGGTTCTCTTTGAAAAATGGTAAGATGGCTAAATTTCAATTTTTCTTATAACTTGAAATTTCGAAAAGTAACTGTGATTCGTTACTTTTTTTAAAAGTAACTGTAACGCGTTACTTTTCATATTAAGTAACTGTAACAGAGTTACTTTTAAATGAGTAACTGTAACTGTAACAGATTTACTTTTTAAAAGTAACTTTCCAATCCCTGCTTTCAATGAATGCATAGTATTTTGTTACTCTTGAATTCATTTTGAAACATTGATTACTACACATAAATCGATATTTGACAAGATCATTATGTATGATCAATACGAAAATTATTTCTTGTCGACGTTTGACTTATGAAAACCTTTTTGTAGAATTTAGGTAACGTATTAAACGTGTAACTAAACTATTTTGACGGAAAAGTTTAGGCGTTGAATAACCTTAAATTAATAATTAAATTAAATAAATTTAAAATTTATTTCAACGCAGTGGTGTATTGTGATTGTATTAGTCATTTGGATTGTATTATGAAATTAATGCATTCAAATTTATTGTATTAACCTTAAAAATTGTTTTATAATATTTGATTTATCTTATAATTTTATTATATGAGTCTTTCAGTTAGAATGGTATTATTTAAAACAATTATTACAGATTAAATTAAACTTGTCAAAAGTGGTGGCTCAAATTTAATTATTCTTACAATAAAGGTTCAAATTTTTAAAATAAGTTTTTAAATAAAACAAAAGAAAGGCGACTATAAAGAATCTTTTTTTCGTTTGCTTCAGGTGTTTTTTTTTGTTAAATTAAATCTATAACATTCAGTAATCCCAAATCAAATATTTAACGTTACATAATACCCATCTAAATTCTAAGAATACACACGGATAGTGTAAGATCAAATACTATCGACAACATGACACACTGAACAGAAAATAAGCTGTTTCCATTGTCTGAGACTATAGTAATTTGATGCGAAGACAAAAACGAAGGAACGCATCAATGTTATAAAAAAAAATTGCTGCGATACAAAGGCATCAACCAAAGCCACCTTGTTTAACTTGCTTATAACAGCTGACACCTCTCTTCAAGAAAAAGGAAACTTTTCTTTCTTCTCTCCCCCACTTTTATAATAAATAAATAAATATATAAAAAACTACGGAAAGGGTGAATATTTTACAGACAATGTCACCCTTAAGGAATGACGTGGTAAGAAGAAAACGATGACGCCACCGCCCAACTTTGTGATCATCATAATAATAATAATGGAAAAAAGAATAGATAGAAAAGATCAATAGTTCTATCTTTTCGTTGTTTGAGGCTTGACAAACTAGTAACTATTCGAATAGCAGATGCTGGTTTCAAATAATAATTAGGACTGACACTTTATTTCGCAATGAACTTAACCCTCAATATTGTTACTACTTCATTCTGAAGTTTGGATTTTGTTGACCAAAAGACCCACCGGGAAGATCGTTGAAAAAGTAAATAAATGGTGTGTTCCAAGTTGAACTAATCGTCGACTCTCTCAGCCAAAAGTACCAGGCCCGGATCTGCCAAAATAGCTGCCATAAAAAGCGGTCAGTGCTACCAGAAAAGTCCGAAAAATAATACCCCGTGCAGAGGGAGTGCACGTTAAATATGAATGCAGAGGGAGTCTCGAAGCTGCGTACGATGTGGCCCTTAAAATTTGCATTGGGTGTCTACTTACGTCACTTGACTGTGATTTTAAATTATGACGCCCGTCGCCAATAGCCCTCATATAGCTCTAGTGCGATGATCATTCAACCTAACCCTACCAACAGTGACCACAATTTGTCAAGTTTGTTCAACGAGCTGTGTTGTTATTGTAACATTCGATTGATTTTTTACAAACGGGTGTGAAAAAAGAATTGATATAAATATTTATTGAATGAAAAATTTACATTTTGATTTTTCTTGCACGCTTTAACACATAATGATCAAAGTTTCTGAATCCATACAAATAAAGTTTTTGTCAATGTCCGTTACAATCACGACAAACCAACCCAACGATTTCTTTGGAAGAGTTTTGCTGTTACCTGCTGCTGCGAGATTTTTCTTTTACAAAGTGGCCCGGATTATTTCCCCAGCTGTTTTAGAGGTGATTAAAAGGTGACTTGAGAAGGAGAAATTATCGGGTAAAAAAGGGCGGTAAAAGTAAACGATGATTTTATTGGCTGCTTAAAGAGGAATTAGCAGCTGATTTGCCCATACGGGGCGAGAGCAGTGTGCATAAAAAGTTCCCTTTAAATGATTCTACGCCATTAAGAGTTTCAAAGTTTTCAATATTTTTTTCTCAATCGTACTAATATATCAAATTAAGTAGATTTTCCGGAATATATTAAAACCTAATAAAATACTTAAAAACAAAATGTGGGCGTTTATAAGAATTACAAATAAAAAACTAAATTACAGATTAACCGAAAATTCGCTGCTCAGGTTATTTTATCAGGGTATTTCAAAGCTTGTTTACATATATGACAAATGCTTTAATCGTCAAGGTGATTATGTGGAGAAATAAGCAGTCTTGTACATTACTTTTGGTTAAAAAAATGTTTTTTGTATTTCGACCCGTCTTTTTGTTACAGCCCATCGGAGGTTGAAAAAAAACAGCCCTCGTATGTTACGCTGTTTTGAATATTTACCTAATGCAACGCCCGTAGTAATTCCCCTGCGTGTTTGTTTTTCCGCTATAAAAGAACCTTCATCGTAAAACCAGTTTTACAGAATAGCTTGTCCCGCAAGCGAACGTAAATACCGAATGTTTCCAATCAACCTAATGGTACCTTGTTTCTGTGAAAATAAAACTTTATTTAAAAACTAATTTTAATGTTCTCTTTTTTTTTAATATAAATTGGATTATTTATGATTTTTTCCTTATTTAATGTCATAATTATTTTTCTGTTTTTTTCCTTGGGTAATAATTAGAAGGGCTAATTTTGATTAATACGTTAAAGCATAAAATATATAATTAATTTTGTCTTAATAAATGCAATGTATTATCAAATAGAATGCTATCAATAAAAATATTTACTGAAGCTCTCTATTTTAAAACAAAGTTAATTAATGGATAAGATTGGTAAATTTTTCCACAATATAAATTTAATTTGCTATGAGCGTCGTGAAGAAATTTTGAAAACAAATAACATTTATTTAAGCAAGATGGAATAAATGTACTTAATTTTTAAATGGAAGTTGGAGACTGTTCTTAAATGCTGTATGGAATGAAATAATCTATTCGTAAAATCCAAACTGTGTGCTCAAAACTCTTTATTAATTATTTTGTTTTTGTTAACTACAATTTTGTAAGTGTATGTATAAAATATTTCTTTTCTCATCTATTTTCCTACTAAATAAATTACAAATGTTTTTCTTATGATACCCAACTGTTTAACTTCCGATTTATAACTTAATCATTGCTTCTTCTTAACGCCAAGAAGAAAACAAATAATTTAGCTGCTTCATTTTATTCTTTCCCTTAAGTAGTACTTTCGAAAATTTCTTTGAAGTAATTATATATCTTAAAACACTGCCGAATCTTTAGCAGCGTGTCGAATATATCAAGAGTGCTTTATTATAAAGTTTAAAAGGCTTTTAAAAGAAACCTGATTCGTTATTATGCAAAACCAACGTTTTTCCTCCCTCCGCCTACTCTTTGTTTATTATTTTTTCGGCAATATTTTCCCCTATAGCGAAATTTGACTCTTTTACTCCATTTATTTGCCAAGTGTAATTAACTTTTACCCACAAAAGATTACTCAAATGTAAAAGCGCGATTGAATCGATTATACTTTTCTTATTAATTCTTCAAACTCCATATTTTAATTTTTCGGAAGATCGCATTTCAGTTTACCTAATTTTCCATGGAAATAAGCTCTGTAATTATTGCGATAATAGATACGTATTGCCAGTGATGGATCTTTTAAATACATATTTTTCGTGAGTAATGGTTTTATCATGACGTTTTGGAGATAATAAGTGGTTGCATTCTATATTTATTAATCAGAAAGAGTTTTTTTTTAGTCCGCAAGATTAGCCAAATTAATTTTCATGCTTAGTTCAATTTTGACGAATGACTATCGTAATATAATAAATTAATATTATTTAAATTACATAAACTAATTTCAGAATGATTAGGAATTTATTCATAACACTAGTTTAACACTATGGCAAACTAGAAATATGAGCTTAGAAATTTAATAAGTAAATGTATATATATTCTTGTATTTGTGACAAAACTGTTCTTGTCTAGTAAATTTTTAAAAATCATAAGCCTTTTATGAGATTTTAATGAAAATTTGAATGAGGAAATATCACTAATTTTCTGGTTTAGGTTTACGAAAATTACATTCACTAGACAAAATTCTAGAAGGGGACCTTTAAAACTGTTTTAAACAAGGAACATAAATATTTTATAATTTGAAAGGCGAGAACTGATACAAGTTGATGACACTTTATAGCTGCCAGAGAGAAGTTAAACGAAATTGTACAGGATAAGCTTTAATGAACATGATGTATTGATGAAAAGGGATTCAAGCCGGTAGTAAATTGGCAGAGCTGCAAGATTTATGAAAATTGGGAATCATCGAGTGGAATATGTGAACAAACTTAACTCGTTACCCGTAAGTGATAGAATCTCGAAAAATAAAACCATTCAGGGAATATCCACAACTTTGCGCATTATACATGAAAACACCGTTGATTCTTGGCGCAAATAGTTTTAGTGTGTAAAAATTGACATGTTTCGATGAATGGCTAGGTCCTCCTTCTTTAGAATAGTATATTTGACTGAAAACTAAAAAAAAAGCTTTTCTCTCCTCTATCCAACCACCCACTTTCCGAATATCATATTTCGCCTATTGTTGCTCGACTGTTTTGTTTTCAGTCAGATATGTGTACTATTCTCATAAAGCTGAAGATTTCTCTGTCCTTCTTAGCATTTTAAACAACTAGTTTTTATAAAATAAACTATTTGCTCGAAGAATTAACGTTGTTTCCTACATATATCTGCAAATATAACAATTTTTGATATGATGATACAATTTGCTGCTGGATATTTTACTTAGTTTTCACAGGATTTTTCCTATTAATGACCAAGTTTTTGCTATACCTATTGATATTATGGTATAGTTTGGTATTTTTGCCCGAGGAATTGAAAAAAGGCAGCACATAATTAATCAGTGTAAAGAAACATAAATTGCTTGCTCTGAGTTTCTGTCATATATCGACCCACCTTTAACTAAAAACCTTTAAGTTCTCCACCTATTCCAGTCCCTGTCTCTTGCAGCCGGCTAGAATGGAGGCACTCTTTATTAAGTATATAAATAAATATACTTTTCAGCTGGTGCGGATGTTAGAGGGTTTGGAAAATACGACGTGGGGAGAAGGAAATAAAAGAAATAGAGAAATAAATAAAAAGTTGAGGCCATGGGCTTTTTCAATTTTTCAAAAGCGATTTTTTTTCCTTGGTGCAGGGAAACTCGGAGAAAGCACTTGTGCTTTTGGTCAGAAATTGGTTTTTGATGGGGTGTGGAAGAAATGAAAGGAATCGAACCTTCCGAATTTTATTTCGAACTGTTTAGGTGGGGATGGACTCATTTTTTTATGGGGGAAAGCCAATATCACGTCCTGGTGCTAGTGGCCGTGATGTCAGTTGGACTTGAGATATGGCCATCGCTGGGGGAACGGACCGTGCTCTGGGCGTGTCAGATGAGCCGTCTACTTGATGGGTTGAAGATAGAGAACCACTCCCAAAATAAACTTTAAATAACCTACATAAAACATATGAGTTTAGGAGGTGAATTGTTTTGCTATGTGCTAGACAGCGAATAAAGCAAAACGGCTTTTCTAAAATTAATTATAAACAAGTAATAAAATTACCATTTTAATTTATTTTTCGAATAATGACCTGTTTTTAATGTATCGTGTTTTTGTTTGAGGAGCCAAGAGGTACAACTGAATACACATTGATGATGAGGAAAAACAAGATTTGTAGGGTGTCGGGGAAGTAGCTGACGTTGGACGTTATACTTTTACCGTTTGCTAGATCAGCACGATACAGTGATTCACTTGTATTCCTTTACCACAACTTTTGTCTCCACATGAACTACTTAGTGCACACTTAACTCTAATACAAAAAAAGCACACTTGCACCCCTTGGGTTCTTGGTTGCTCATTTGATCTTAATTGATTATAAAACAGATAGTATACTCCCTCATGCATACTCAAATCGTGTCTCTTAAATGTTATTCTAAAATATTCTGTCGATTTTTTTCTAAGTTAAGTCTATTGGTAAGTTTGAAGTCAGTCTATTGATATCCCACGCCAGATAATTTTCTACCATTTATTTCGGTTCTTCCTAGTAATTTATATACTGAAAAGCACATTTTAAAACTTTTATAAACGAGTTTACTAAAACAATTGACTTACTCCTCAGGCGAAACTTTTTTTGGTCCCGCACAGAATTACCCACAAATAACATTATCCCCAGCATCGATGAAACAAGCCAACCCAAAAGGCTTTATGTTGTCAGTAAGTCAATGTCCCTTATATCCACCCTCATTGCCCGCCAGAACTTTATTTCTCTATCTTCGCCCACATGATTCCTCGGGGTGACACAACCCAGATATCCTGTCCACATGGCAGTCCACTGACGAGATAAGCTCCTCTGCCTGTCTTTCAGCGAGCTCTTTGTTGTGTCCACAGTCCTTGTCAGGAAAGACCACGATCATAGAGTTGAGAAGAAGGAGATGGAGATGCTGCCTGGTGAAAACCAATACAAAAACCGGTTGGCCAAGTGAAGCCATCAATCGCTTTGATGTAAGCCTAAATAAACGCTCCTGGTGAACCATTTGGCGCTATTCCTAACTGGAGTGTGTATGGACCCACCATCGACTTTTTCACTCTAATAAAAACTATAAGTACAACTCATTTTTCTAACTTGGGATGGGATTTACTTACATCTTGTGTACATTCAGATATCGTGCTACAGTCTACACCTGCGCAGTCATTTTTTGATATTTAATCGACGCTTTTTACGGAATAAAATGATGCGTTTCAGTATGAACTTGCATTGAATAAGCGGTTTGTTTAGGTTTATTAGGGTTGTTTGGCGACTTTTTGAGGGCTTTACCTTTTCCCTTGCCAAGCATCTCCATCTTCTTCTTAACTCTATGCCCTACGACTGCCGAAGGACCTTTTTGGGGGCTGACCTCTTTGCCCATGGTGCGGAAGTGTTTGTCTGTTCAATTATTGATTCGCGGTCCTCTTCCGATATGGGCTGTCTGTTTGGAGTTTATGTTATGGGATTGTTTGATGGGTGCTTTTTTGTATGTCTTTGACTGAAATTTTTTAATGGAGAAAGCAAAGGAGGGAGATTTCGTTTTAGATTTTATATATAAAAAAACATTTAAATAAAATGCTTGTATAACTTAAAAAACGACTATGTTTATAGTTATTGAATAGTTTAAGACCATCTGAAGGATATAAACGTATCAACTCGTCACCTGACGTTCAGGGTTTCCAGCGTTACACATGATTTTTTAAAAAATTGTAAATTTTATAATTTTACTAAATTTTAAATTATGGATAATCTACTCTTTTAAAAATGTCTATTACAAAAATATTTAAAAAAAATAAAAAAATAATCAATTCTCAGTTTCAAATTTTAGTTTTAATCACATGCTGTGAAAACAAGTTAACACTTCAGTGCTTATCCCTCAGAGTTAATATATAGGGGAAGTGTTCAAAATATTTTCTGTTTTTACTTAAATTGAATACAATGTTTAGTATTCCCATAATGTATTACTGATGTGACTTCCGAATTTGGATTTTGTTTATGAACTTATCATTTCTTGAAAAAAAAAACAAGTAGCACTTTGCAAAATATGAAGCAAATAATTTTAAACCTAAAAAGGAAACTAAACATACTCGCAACGAAATTTTTTTAAAGAAACATTTATTATACTAAATTCTATATACTTTATATTGCAAATTCTTTTGAAGTGGTCACGCACTTCACCTCTTCATACCAAATATCTTACCCCTAAATCTGTGCCTCACTCTCATTCCATTACAAGGTGGACAAATTCCCAACGACGTATATTACGAGCAAAGTCTGTTCCATAAGGGATAACGAGACGAACTTTATATTCCTTTAAAGCTTTCCTAACCCCCCTATTTGATGACCAATCTCTCAGCCAAACATTCCAAGTGCTCCCGGGTTACATATCTGGGGGGATATATATTTGCTTACTGGACGTTTCTGGACTATCTCCATTTATCGTGCTTTGCAAACGACCCTTAGGCTTTCACGTACAGATGCACCTTTCATGTAGGAGATACAGTTCCTGATATTTTTGAGGAGTTGTTGCTGGGTACACTGTTAAAAATTTCTGCAAAATTACAGCACATTTTGTGGTTATTTTTTTTACATCATAATGTTGTAATGTTTGTTTTACAGAAAATTTGTGTTTTTTGTGACTTGCAGAGTCACATGAACAACTTCCATTAGTGTTTAAACAGAGATGGGTGCGTCCAATCACTGCCAGTGAAGCAAACGTTTTCGCCGGTACCACACAATAAGTTTTACATCATTTGTAAATTCACAGCACGGGGTTATGGCAGCACTTTTACCATAACACTGTGATGATAAATTAGAAGGATTTTTTACAGTGTAATTCTATGTTTATCTGTGTTAGCATTTTTGAACACTTTTTTTTATCGTTGTAAAGTTTTATTTTTCAATAAGTATATGTGGCTTAGTTGCATTTCTAAAAATTGTAAAGTAAATTTATTTGTTAACTCGTTACTACATTATGCAAGAGAATTAAATTGTAATTAATAGAATTTAAAAGTAAGTATACAAAACATAAGGAACTTTGCATCTTAAGTTTCCATTTCTGGCGATCACTTTTGATTGAATTGCAGTGCAATGTGTATAATCTGAGGCTATAAGGTTATTTTAGAAGCTGGCTCAGGTGTTGACCGAGTTACTTAACAGTAGTTCCAAGAAAAGAAATACGACTCTCAAAAAGCTTTAGAGTCTAAAAAAAGGGAGTAGAAGAGGTTAACTAAATTCATGCGTTGTCTCAAGAAAGGTTCTATAACTAGTTTTACCTCCAAGCCTTTCATTTTGTTAGAAAGAAAGAAACAAATAATTTATTAATACTTATTATCATTTAAAAAGTTTTAGTAAAACTGTCAGTTCTTGTTCATTTTAAACAAAATTTATGAAGTAACTAATAAGTATAGTGCTTAACATCTTTATTTCAAAGCTTGGTACTTAAGACGATATTTGCCCAAACTGTCTATTTGAGTTTAAAATTTCGTACGCCGCTGATGTTAGTTGAGAAAGTCAGGGTTGGGAACGGTGATATCACTATCGCTATTTTGATAGCGCTCCACGGTGATATCTGCCAATATGTCGTTATATTGCTTCTAATGTTACGTTTTGGGATTCCGGGTTATGAAGATACCGTTTTAAACAGTAGTGACACTGCAAGTTAAGTGATGCTGGAGTACTCCATACTGTATGTAATGTCTACAACGTATTTATTTTCAATTATCTAATTATGAAACATAAGGTAATGAAGTATTAAGACGGGATTGAAAATACGAAACGGAAATTTTGTGTTTTCTACACGTTTTGGAGGGTACTGATTCTGAAAAAGTGCTTTTAAACATTGGTCCGTCCGTCCTTCTGAAACCATTCTACAGTTGGAATATTGAAAGAGCTATTGACGTCTAATTTGGTTTACGTTTTTTTAGTACTAGTCGGGGGTTATTGGTTTTTGAGAAAATCGTGCATTGGAAAAAGAGCATGCATAATTGACTTAGAACTTTTTAGTTTTTTTTAGTTTTTACATTTTTTAGTTTAGATTAGGTTTAATCATAGTACTCATGTACTAATATTAAAATATAATTTAAACTGTTTAATACTACTTTAAGAGCCAAGTGTATAATAAGTTATAAAAAAATCCTTTGACACTTTCCGGGTTAAACCTTTAAAAATATTTATCGTTTCATTTACAACAACTTTATAGTTGTTTGATCATTAAGTTAATAATGCCTGATTTATAATTATTGATGGTGACTGTAGTTCACTTAAAATACCGGTTTGATACACGGGTGATATTTCTTGCTGATTTGACCGACCTTTCAGTTGGAACTTTTTATTTTTTATTCTAAAAGTCTAAAATTTATGAAATAGACTCATTATGCATCCAGAATGAAATTGTAAAAAGCAGGAGAAAAAAAAATCATAATTTTGTAACTAAAATTTAACCCTTTCAGTCCCAGTGATGCCATTTGGCATTATCCTGTTTCTGATCATAATTTTTTAAAAATAATAGGGCTGACATATATTGGGATCAATAAAACATATTTTCTAATAGAAAAAAAGTTTGAAGAATCGAATGATGTGCTTTTTGATATCATAAATGGCTATAGACGATCAGAAAAAAATTTCTAAAATGATGATGCCAAATTGTCATTGGGACTGAAAGGGTTAAGGCAAGAAATTTGAAATCATAACTTTTGAATGTATTATAACAATTTTTTCGAAACTTTATTTTTTTAAAAATAGTTAAAATTAAATTTTTAAGCATTTAAAAATGCAAGCATGAAAAATTTAGGACCAATTATTTAATAAAATTGCCTCAGAATGGATTTTATTTTACATGCTTTTCATATTTTCATTTAACTAAAACAAACATTATTTAATTCTTCGAAAAACATAATTCTTGTATCTAACGATAAATAAAGATAATATGGCCTTCTAGAAATACCGGGTGGTTATGAAATAACGCTCGCTATTCGGAGAGGTCTGTAGCTTGAATGAATAATCCGAATGCAAATAACTTTGAGACAGTTACTAATCAAGAAGGGGGAAAAAGAATGGAATCATATAAAAAAACACCCTCGTCTCTTGACCAGGGTTCTAAATTACGAGGCGTAATTGGCTGTGTTAAAGCTCCTAAAGGTGGCTAGAAATAGGCAGCCGGAATCGATTACATTACATTAACGCAAGAAATGACCGCTTCTGGGTTTTGCCCATAGATATCATAATTAAAGTATTAGATTGGCTGATCACGTGACCTCCAATGCTAACGACGGGACGCGCATGGAGGCCTTTTTGGTAGGCATAATGGCCAGTGTTGCTGCCATTTTAAGGAGAAAAATACTACGAAAAAATACCATTTAATTCTAAAATTACAAAAAAAAAATGCTAGAAAAGGATTTAAAGTCACTATAATAAATAAATATATGATATAATAAATAAATATATAATAAATATATAATATAATAAATATATAAATATTCCAAAATGCAGCTAGTATTTTTACGATATTTTTTTTTAATTTTAGAATAATTCTAAAATACTAATATACTCTTTAAACTTTATAACTAAACTTTTAACTTAATTTTAGAATTTATTTTAGAATTATTCTAAAATTACAAAAAAATATCGTAAAAATACTAGCTGCATTTTGGAATATTCATAGTGACTTTAAATCCTTTTCTAGTATTTTTTTTTTGTAATTTTAGAATTAAATAGTATTTTTTCGTAGTATTTTTCTCCTTAAAGTGGCAGCAACACTGGCCATTATGCCTACCAAAAAAGCCTCTATGCGCGTCCCGTCGTTAGCATTGGAGGTCACTTGATCAGCCAATCTAATACTTTAATTATGATATCTATGGTTTTGCCAATGCTTACAATATTGTGTTTGCATTAGCAGCGCCATCTGTCGGTTATTATTGTAGCTATTTCTTTTTAATGTAATGTAATCGATTCCGGCTGCCTATTTCTAGACTCCTTTAGGAGCTTTAACACAGCCAATTACGCCTCGTAATTTAGAACCCCGGTCAAGAGACGATTGTGTTTTTTTTATGATTCCATTCTTTTTCCCCCTTCTTGTTTAGTAACTGTCCTCAAAGTTTGTTGCATTCGGATTATTCATTCAAGCTACAGACCTCTCCGAATAGGGAGCGTTATTTTATAACCACCCTGTATTTATGGAAAATATAATAACATTTGTTTGATATAAGTTCTAGTTTAACTGAGTGAGAAAAAAAATCGAAAGCTTATGATTTCAAATGGAATTATAGCTAGTGAAAGGGTTAAGAAGACTGATAATGTGCATTATAATTGGATTTTTCTGTTATGTGCATCTGAAACAAATAAATAAATAAATAAATAACCTTGCTAATACATTTTCCAGCTATGGCTGTACTTACTAATTTAGAGAAGCTAGCCTTCAGCTTATTCTGAAAGTTGAAATAAGAACGCTAACAACTTTTTAAGTTCGAAAACTTAAGAAATAAGCTCTGTGTTACCAATCGGTATTGTTTTCGCTTTCCAATTCCGACCAGAAAGCGATTTCATCCTACTCTGAAAGAGAGGGGAGAAGGTGGAACGTGATTTCGAACAAGTTCAAACGGAAAGGACTTATCCTTACTAAGAACTGTTGAGCAGCATTAAAGTTTTCCGGGAGAGGTGATTCTTCCGTGGAACCTAATCCTGTTTTTCCCGTATTTCCTCTGAGTTAAAAAGAGAAATCTTTTCCGGAATTCGAGAAGGTCGCGGGAGAAAGATGAAATCCCACTTCTGCTACAGCTCGTCACGTTTCTTCTGATATTGGCGAAAATCCTTCGACTCTGTGCGTCGTCGGTTCGATGAAATTGTAAGAGTTCATCGACTGATTTTGAAATCCAAGTTTGTAAGGTGTGCGAACTTGTAATGGTGATAGCGTGCAAATGCTTGATCAATTGACACATCTGAATCAATTTTTTCACCAACCCCATCACGAAGTCACAGTTTTGTCAAAATTGAGTTTAATATGTTAATCAATTCATTCTGTGAAGAAATCCTGTTAATTCAGTGATTTGCACAGCCATGGGAAGCAAGCGAGTGTAGCATTTTGGGGAGAAACTCGTTGCTTTTAAAACAGTTTATTTTAATTTCTTGGTTAGTTGATTTTTTTCGAAAGAGTTATAGAACAGTACTTAAAAAGTGCTTGAATTATTTTTTCCTAACAAGTGTATGAACCACGTAATTAATTTAAAGAGATAACACAATGTCTTTTTTTAATTTTGTATGTGAACTACAGATATTATAGTGCCTGTCTGAAAGTTTTTTTTTGTTTTTGTAGAAAAACGTGATTTCTGAACAATGTGTCAGATTTTTTATATTTAAACCTTGTTTTCAAAGGGTTACTGTTAGTTAATTTATGTAATTGGCATAACTTCAGTGTACGATAGTTACTAAACATTTTTTTTATCGAGGTCTTTATCTGAGTGAGTTGTATGATAGAAGGTTTAAGGTACACGTTGTATTCAGTATAACTATGGAATTTTTAATGCATATACACACAGATAATTTATTGCTCTTTTTTTAAGATATACTTATTATTGCCATGCAAATCAAAAATGTTTCAAATATCTAAAAAAAAATTGCTGCCAGCGGAAAAGTTTGTGGCCGTTAAATATTGTTTAAAAATTTGTTTATGTGTGTTTAAAAAAATCATGCGTTTCTTTAACAACTTCTCTGAATTCCGGTCGCACGCGCTTTCAGCCTTTTTCATATTTTTGTGTTCTCATGCCTGGTTGAATGATCGTCGCACTAGATGAGGGCTATGGTTTTTTTTGGTCATTCGCATTCATTTTTGGTAAGCTGTTTCGTTCGTAAACGTAGCATCGATTTCAAATATAAAATTCTTTTGGACGAAAATGTCAGTTGCAGCTTTGACAAACGGATCCCGCGAACTGTAGAAATTTAATTCCGCGCGTGTTTCTCTGGATGTTGAAACCGGAGATTTTAGAAATTGTTAGAAATGTCTTCAGGTTTTTGAGAGGGGAAGAAAGTTTTTAAAAAGATTTATTTTGTTCCTGATTGGAGTTTCATTTCTTTCTTCAGATTTCTTAATTGTTTTTGTTATTAGGAATCGGGTAGTTTTACTGAGTTACATTTAACAGACGTGATTGAATTGTGATGCATTTGAACTTTTATGGATTCTTAAAAATAAATACCAAGTAGTGCAAAAGTTATGAAACTAAAAAACCCCGTTAACGATGACTTTGTAAACACCATTAACACCTTCATTTCCGACTAAAAACATTAACTTTATGATGTGTAAGACGTGTACTTTGAATTGGTGTACCCAAATAATCTAAGACTTTGATCTACATATATGTCATATATTTTGTTTATTTAGATAAACTTAAGCAGAAAGCTTATTTTCGCGTTTAAATTTTTTTTTTTGGCCAATCGTGTCGTAATTGGGTTAAATATATTTTAAAATGTCGCATTTTTATTTCTATCAGCCTCGTTTAGAACTATCTCTTGGTAGATAAATGTTGCATATTTTATATGATATTATTGAAAATGGATTTATTGTTAAAATTTTCCTAATTTCCATAACCTTTTAAAAATAGTCATTTTCTTTTAGTATAGTAGTTGACCTGCATTACAATTGTATTTTAGCTCAACTACAATACTAGTCTCCAAGGTTTAATATAGCATTAAGTTCTTTAGTACAGAAGGTTTTTGTCATTGCAATATGTTTTTTTGAATATTTCTTTCAAATATGCTGGTTTTAATAAAATTCTGAAATTTAAGTTTTGATGCATTATGTAAAGTGTTGAATTTTTAACCAATTTGTTTTGTAAACAACCAAATATAATTTTTTTTCTGTGTCATCAAAATCTGTAACTTGTTTCTCGTCTAGCATAATTTTTTTCAGAAATAACTAAAATAGCAAATGCAACATGATATTCAAAACCAACAATATATTTCTAAATAACTATTTATCCCACAAGTCACATATTTTTGGGACTATTGAACCTTTCAGAACATAAATCGCAAATAACTGTTCCCCGAAACACTTTTAACAGCCCATTCGTATAAAATAAGCCATTTCTCGATAAAACACTATGCAGTACCTAAAGATATTGTACCACAACTCCCTTTAAGAATAAAAGTAGCTCGAAAGGTTCCCAAATAGCCCTTGTAGTGTTTTCTCAAAATCCTTGATCTGTAGCACTCCCCCCCCCCTGAGTTTTTATTGCCGAAGTTTGATTTAAGGCCCCCCACGTTTCCTTGCAGGCTTTTCGCGCTCGTATTTCCCAACGGTGTTTCACGTCACAAAAACTGAAAATCCAGGGATTTCCCCCCCCACCCGAAATGGACATCCCGCCCTGCCCTGTTTCTTATATGTACATACTTGCTGTTTGGTGGCGTAAGGTTTTTGAGCTGTTTGGAATGGAATAGTTGCTGTATGTTTTTGTGCTCAAAGAAACTACGTTTTAACATATTAACAACCATTATTTTTGTACACTGTGTTTACGTGTAGAAATATAATAATATATGCAATTTAATAATATATGCTTTAATAAAATAGAGCGTTCATACAGTTGGCCCCCCTTAACCGGACTCCGCTTTTACCTGCGGGATTTTTTTAAACCCTTAAAATGTAAAAGAAAAATACAAGATAAAAAAAGCTAAAAAATACCCAGATGTTTTGTTTTTGATTCCTATGTGATGCTGTTAAAATAATGGCGGACGTATGCGGCAAGTAGTACAGGTTTTCTTAATGGTATACTATGAAACATAATGTTTGGTACATTGAATAAAATAACTCATTATTTCGGTCCCGCATTTATTTAATATGCAAATATCATCAATGTAGGAATGTGCAATCAAACGCATTTAAACTTTTATTCTCTTCGATTTAACCGGATTTTCAATGAACCGGTATACCCTCTGTGTTATTTAGACCGGTTCAAAGAGTGTCTACTTTATTTTGTTTTCACACTTACTTGACCAAATGAATGTATTCTTTATTACTTTGAATTTTTGATGTGAAATATAAGGTAGTGAAAGTATTGTGACGGTTGGAGACTTAGTGTTTTCCACACACAGGGTTATGATTCGAAAAAAAGTGTTTTTTTAACATTGGTCTGTCTGTCTCAAACCACTCTTTTTTTTTTGTCGTGTCCATGAGAGTCGAACTCTATATGTGTCCGTGAATTTTGATAATTTCTTCTACGACTTGCTTGATGTTGTCCCCATACGGATCTAGCAAAGTCGGCAGTACTCCAATCTTTCTCAGGCTGGCGCTCATAGCCGGACACTCATAGATGTGAGTAGGCGTAAGCTGTGTATCAGGACAATGTTCACAGCTTCTATAGATCTTCTTGCCATCTCCATCTAACTTCATACCCCTGTGGTGTCCGGTTCTCAGCCTAGTTATGGTTTTAAGAGTAGATCTGTTCGCAGTTATTTCAGAGAGAAGATGTTTGGTCTGAATGGATTTTTCTCTAAGCTTGTATCTGGCCACTGCATTCGCATCCTGAAGAGAAACATCACTGCAGCTAGTGTTGAGGTCTCTGCCCTCCTTGGCCAATCTATCCGCAGTTTCATTATCTTCTATGTCGACGTGTGCAGGAATCCACTGGAGATGCAGGTCTTGTTTATAGTCTGAAGATCTTGGAGACCTGAGATGATTTCTTGGGTGATAGAAGAATGTCCTTTTAGAATTGCTTGGAGGGCGGCCTTTGAGTCGCAAAATATTACTAGGCCCTTAGCCTGCTTGGAAGTGGGAAGGGCCTTATAGATATTTAGTGCCTCCAGAATTGCCCTCAGCTCACAGGTGAAGTTAGAGGCTATGTTTCCCGCACCATATTTGCCCTGGTGAAACACACCATCTGAAGTAGTTAAAAACACACCGGCACCCCCGTTGGTGATGGTTTTGTCAGAGGAGCCATCTGTGTATGCATGTACAAAGTCTTCTTTTGGAAATTGTTCAATTGCATTGAGTCCCTTTTTCCTAATGATGTCCTTTTGTTCATTTGTGTTGCATGGCTCCAAAAGGTCAATGTGAACGCTGGTGTTCATTGGAAGCTTTTTGAAAGAGATGGGTTCTTGAACAATAGCCCATTTGTTGTGTTCAAGGCCAACACTTCCTCTGATATCTCTATCATATTGCATGGGTGAAGATCGTTTCAGTCTTGACATATCATTCCACTCTCTAAAGGCAATGCGAGATATATGTTCAGGAGGGAGACTACATGTTTTGTTCGTAAACTTAATCATATTTACTTTTCTTCTATTTTGTAGAGTTTCTAGACCACACTCCCTAATTATTTTTCCATTATTGGTGGATGAAACTGCTCCTGTTATTATCTTAGCAGCTCTCGCTTGAATGCTTTCTAACATATTTAAGGCCGTATCGGAAGCATGAGCCCATATTGGGGAAGCATATTCCATAATGGGTCTAATAAGTGAAATATATGTGGTCTTAAGAGTTTTGACAGAAGCTCCCCAGTCCGTGCCGCAGAGACTCCTGATAATTTTCAATTTTTTGAGGACTCTTTCAGAGACTGTCTTCACATGCTCAGTGAATCTCAATTCGGCATCTAGAATTATGCCGCCACTCTCTTGCTCGAACTAAAAGAGCAACAGAATTCAAATTCGGTACACGAGTTCCTATTACTTGTCGGACGTCATTGAAAAATCACCAAATCTCCATATGACCCCACCTCAATACTCCCACTACCTTATCTTTTACATCAGGTAATTAAAACTAAAAACACATAAAATATAACACTTTATTATCTTATTTTACACCTACTCCCAACAAGCTCTATCTGCCCCCCCCTTCCCGTGTATCTTTCCTACATCCCCGGTGTAGCTCTGCACGGGATTTATTTTAAGACCCCGACCTTTCGCGTGGACATTCTTGAAAATACGATCTGCCCATTTCTTGGAGCATACCCAATACCTGGAAAAAAGACATAGTACCGATATCTATGGTAATAAGAACCCATAGGGTGTATTTTATTATTCTTTTATGTTTATGCTGTTGTAGTTGATTTTGATACGGAGTTATTTACGTGTTGGGAATCTGTGCTCTTTTGATTTCCCCCATAGAATACATTTATTGGGTGACTTTTTATTTATAGAATGTTATTTGGAGGGTGGTGTGGTCGGTCGTATATTATGTGCTCATGTGTGTAATATTTTTTGGATTTGTGAGGGAGATGAGTTTATTCAGTTTTTATTTTAAAGGTGGATAGGTTTATATTTAAAAACAGTATTTTATATCTTATGTATATTTTTTGGCCAAGAAAGTTTTAACTTAAAAAAATGTTATATTGATACGATAAGTTTTGAGTTAAAATGTCATTTTTCCGTATCATAAGTGCATCCTCTTATTTTGTTAGATTGGCCTTATAGTTATTGAAATAATATCCAATCTAACAGATTCTTATCATGATTATACATTATATAGTGGTAATCTGTGCGTATATGTGACCTGATTAGTAAATTATAAAACTATTTCTATATATGCCTAAGTTTGTTTTGTTATTATCGAGTACACCATATTGAGCTAAGGTTATTGCAGTAGGTTTAAGTAACAGCAACAAGTACATATAAAGGTTTTAATATTCTGATATTCTCTGTTAAAGTCAAAGTTATCAAACTTGCAAATTGTACTTATCAAAACTTCCTTACATGATTGTTATTTTGGAATGATTTTTAAATCTCGGTCTTCAAGTTAGAACTTCCCAGGCTTTTCGTTGAAACAAAAGTCAATTCAACTTAATTAGGAACTTTTAACTCCATTGATTCTATTACTTTCCTAACTCCGTTGATCCCCGCTTTCTTATTTTCGTCTTCTACTGCAAGAATGCCGCAATCAATTTGACTAATTATGCTCTCGGGGTTTCGCCGTTGCATTGGGCTGATTGGAAAGGCTTCCGAAAGTTTTCTGCCAATTCGTTTCGAAGGTTATCCGACGACTGATCAGGAAAACTTCTGCTTCGAACGTAATTAATTTGCTATAAATAATTCGTTTTTGATCGCGAAATTAACAATGGTCTAAGAGAAGAATTTGCTTTTAAATGTTTGTTAGTTCGTAAAGACTTAAAGAGTCAACTTCTTATTATGATTTTGCATTAATTCCTTTTTGTAATAAATTTTATATTCACTTTTCTCAAGGTTTTGTTTTTTACAATAGTCACAAACCTGTATTAATTAACTTGTTTTTTTTTGCAAGTATGACTAAATTGAAATTTCGTCATACATTGAATTCGAATGTTTTACACATAATAAAAAACAATAAAATTGGTGTGGAAAGCAAAAAATGCCCGACGAATAATACTCCTTGTAAAGGGAGTGCTCTTTAAATATGATTCAAAGTACGATGTCCCCCCAAAAAGCTGTGTCGGGTGCCTACTCAGGTGTCGGCTCTTCACTTAACCGTGGTTCCAAATTATGACTCCAATCAACAATAGTCTTCGTGTTGCTCATGTGTGCCAGTAATTCAACCTAACCTTTTAAAAGCTGTATTTAACTACATGTATAACTATAATTTTTAAAAGTTATTTATTTTCATAGTAAAACAACCTATTTAATATCAACTCTTCCAGCTTGTGGTGTTCGAGAACTACAGCGAGCCCGCCGACCTCCTACGTGACGACTCATCGTCTTTTCAAGTTGACGAGGACTGTGACCCCGTGTACATGTCGCCCGTGGACGACGCTTCGAATAACCACGAGGACGTGTACTGCGTGCCGTACGAAGACGACGAAGCACGGCCCCCGCCGCTACCTTCGCCGTGTATGGCACCAGGTATGGCTTTTGAGATTTGAAGAGTACAGGGGAAAAACCCCTTCATCGACAGGGAATCTGTGCGTATTGACGTTGGCTTGGCGAGTAGTGGCGATCGGAAACCGGCCTCTTCTTTGGTTCTTCTTCCCGCGGTTCGAGCGTCAGACTATTTCTGGCGTGTAACTCAATCATAGAGATAGTAAACCGGAGCGCCGCGCGATAAGAACCAAGGCACAAACTGGTTTCTTCACACCAGTTTAGGCGATGACTCGCTATCTTCGCCAAGGAGATCTGATGTAGACAGATTCCTACGTAATGTTGGGTTTCTTCCCCTGTACTCTTCATTTGTGAATGTGTGTTTCAGGTATCAGGAGAGTCGAGTCCTTAGATATCCAGGAGAGTCCAGGGGGGGGGGGGGGACCTTGATTGAAGAGGAATCTTCCCGTATTCAGTTCTGCTTGGCAGACATTGGCGACATGTAACCGGTTTCTCTCATGCTTCTTTTTTCGCGGTACAAACATGGGGGCAGATGCGGTGCAAACATCTGCTCCTTAACGTTTCGGATAAATAGCTATACTAAATATATAAAAAATATAGAATATAAAAATTTAAAATCATAGTTATAATTTTGTTATACATATTTTGAAAACATGATAGTTTACCGTTTTTGTGAATCGTGCACGGATATATAATCGTCTCATCACGCGATCGTCAGTTGTGTAAAACAGCACAAATTTGGGTTCTTATGTCATCAACACAATTTTTTTATTTAAACAACATATTATAATGTTACCATTTTAACACAATACTTGTGTTCCACATATGTTTGAATACAATTTTTTTCTAAATAGGAAAACCTTGACGGAATGGTAACCTGCGTTCACCAATGTGAGGATTGAAAGCCATTTTTTTTAACTAGTCGATAATATATCGTTGTGTTGATAAAAAATGAAAAAAAAAATTAGGCTTTATTTCAAGAAAAGATTTAATTTTTAGCTTTGCATTTTTAAATTATGAGATGTACGCTTAAGACCAGTTATCTACCTTTAAAAAAATTCTTTGGAAAGACACGCATCTTGAAGCTATTGTTATGTACTAGTATTTAAACCTTTGAGATCTTAAACCGGAATTAATGTAAGGACATAAATTAATGTCATATTAAAGTTTGGATAGAACCTTGTTTCCATACTTTTTCGTTTGCCTGCAGTATACCCATAAATTACCATCAATTACTAATGACGCTAAACAGACACTTCCAAGCTCCTGCATTTACTTCTCAAGAAAAAAAAAACATGTCGGCATTTTCTCCTTAGAAAAAAAAATCTAATTCAGTTATCTAATTCTAAATTGAGTTTCGTACAAACACAAGCAGATGTCTTCCCCTATCGCGATAAGTGCGTTCGTTGAGACCGCTGCCAATTTTAATTAACTAAATTGTTCATTGAAGGAGACAAATTATCGTCTGCAAACGCGGCTCTAATTTCTTTTACCCCTCTCCTCATTTAGTTGTTGCTTTAAAAGATTGAATTTTTTCTTGAATAATTCTTACAAAATATATTCCGTTTTGCAGATAAAGATAAGCCAGGGCTTGTATCTATTATCAAAAGATATTTTATATATTTTTCTTCTGGAATGTTGGGGGAACATTAATATTCCTTAGTATGGGGTGTCTGGGAATTTTCGAAGCTTAGTGAAATTGCTGAAAATGCCCTCCCTCCCCGTAGCCCCCGATGACTTCAGGGGTTTTGCTTGGCTGGGCTGGAGTTAAATTACTTTCTTTCCAGCTTTTTCTTAAGACAAACTATGGAATGCTTTTTTTTCTGGTTTTCCTTCTTCAGCGTTCATCATAGTCTAACATTCCATTCATCATGGTTCTTGGATATGTTTATTTTGAGCCGTGATGTTCTAGTGCGTAATTTGCTTCCTTCCCTTTTTAGGGGTACAGCAAATAAAGTTTGAGGAAAGTTATTCGCTTTAGTTGATCCAGTTGTATGGAAATTTCATTGTTTATCGTAAGTTATTCTTTCAAAGCATGGCGTGTTTCTAATAGGCGGTTTGAAACTTCGGCTTGCATCTGTTACAAAGCTTCGAATTTTAATTTTTGTGTGGATTTTGTTTTTGAAAAGGACTTGTGTTTATATTTATATATAAGAATTATATTAAAATTCTCAAATAAGTAAACTGAATTTAATCCACCTTAAAATTGCTTAATTTTTTTACTGAATAGTCCAGAAAGTTCATGTGTACCACTGAGTATCCCATGAGTAAAAAGCCATAATATAAGTAAAAAAAATACACACACAGATTAGCTAACAATATCCGTATGACAATACACAATCCACCTACATAGGTAAAAATATAAATTATTACTCTTTATGAAACCATTGTTATTAGAAAATAAGAGTTAAGTTGATTTATATATATACGTTTTCAATCTAATAATAAAATAACATGTAAATTTTTATAGAAAAATAATTGTTAAAAATTCGCCAGTGGAGGTTTAATTTCTTCAAAGTATAGTAATTAGTTGGTAGTTGCTTAATAGTATATTATATCTTGCTTTCAGATTTTATTTCTCATTTGACACTTGACTGCCCAACTTAAATAAAACAAAGAAAATCTTAAATTGCTAAATTTAAGCTGCTATAAACTGCGGCTTCATACCCTGCATATAATTTTCAATCGATTTACCACTGCATCCTCCTATTTTTATGATTTTCCTCAATTTACTACAAAACATTACCCCAAATAAACTTAAATATCTATTTCCGAACAATATACTTCCTTCTCCATAACGTTACTATTTATTTTTACTCTGTTTACATAAGTACTTACCCTCTAATATCCCATTATTGGGATTTCAATCTTAAAACATCTCTTTTGAATTGTTTTTGTTGGGGGCTGACTCCTTAATCCACTTGTATTAGACTGCAAATAAAAGTGATTCCGCCCTTTGGCCCGATCTTGAATGAGCCAGAAAGATTTAAACGCCTCCCTCCACCAAATCCCTCTAAATTAAGATACACAGGTTCGTGTCTTTTCGAGAAAACACTGGTTTTTTTAGTCTTTCTCTCTCTTGTAATCTTATTGCCTTGGAATTTATTTCGCTTTTTCTCGTAGAATTGCAGTTGTTTGGGTTTTAAAGGGCTGTAACTGACCCTCGTCCAATTTTGATTGGTATTGAAGGGAGTTCGGATATAAAAATTGGATTAAATTAACAAAATATTGTTCTAAAGGAAAATTACCCTTAGAAAAGTTACAATATAGCCAAGTTACTTTTCTATGAAGATACAAATTTTAAAATTTTAAATATTTCAGTAATTTAATTATGGGTAAGGTACCTAAAATCCTTCCAACAACACAAATCATTAATTTATTTATCAATTTTCTCGCGTGACAAAATTTAATGCTAACCTAGTTTGGCGTTGGGCTTGCTATTATGTGACCAAACAGACGTCCATTTTTTAAATCCTTTACCTTACCGGATACTGTCGATTTTTAAAAATAAATATATGAAGGCAATGCATGCGCTAATATTTACTCAACTTATTCAATTAGTTAGGTGGACATTCGTCCGGTATAGATTCTATTTAAGTGTTTTTAAACTACGATATTAAAATTACATTAACTTCTAAGTAACTTTTTCCGTACACACGGATACGGATATCAAAGTCTGTCGGTTTAAAATATGTTTATAATAAGGAATTTTTTATTAAATGGCTACTATTACATTTTTAATGATGGTTTGGAAAATCTAGTTAATATTTGTTCAAACCAACTCTACGTCTTATTTGAGTTTTTTTTCTACTCTTGTAAGTCGCGGCATAGGGATTACTGTTTAATGAGATTGTGACGCAAGAAAAATAGAGTTTAATGGGAACGAGGTTCCCTTTTATTAGTTTTAACGATGTTCAATGAAAAGTTATCTGAGTGTATCTTAAATCAATTAAGTTTCGTATGTATTTTATAGTTCTTCGTGTTTGTAGTGTGAAAAGTGTGGTAGATTGTAGTAAGGGATCCATTATAAAATGTAAATGTTTATTGTGTATCCAGAAACACTATAAATATCAAATAAGTCAAATAGGAAATACCCAATTTGTGATAAACAATCCAATTCTTAATTATTTGTGATTCAGTTATTATTTGTGTAGTCTAAATATAAAATCCTGTTTTGCTTTTTGATTTAGTAGTTAATTTCGACATCTATGTCTCACAAAATTACGGAAAGAATCTCTTAACTTCTTATGATTGAAATATTTAGCATCGAAAACATATTTTGAGTAATTAAAAAGCATGGGCAATGCTTTATGAAATATTCTTTTTATAAATTTTGATGAAAATTTAAAAGTAACTTTTTAACTACTAAAATTTCTTCAAAATATTTTGACTCTAAACTTATATTTCCATAAACACACAATCACATAACACTTCCATATGACGTAGAAAAATGCATTAAAACCCCGAACTAAGCCATTTAAATGATCCTGATCACATTTAACACATGTCCTGGTGCAACAAACTATCCCCTTTATCATAATTAAAACATAAACAGATTTTTATCTAACGAAGTTATGACCCCGAGAGAGCCCTGGAATCTGTCAAACAATCTGACAAACTCGCACGCCATTTTGTTCGAATATAGCTTCCCACTTTTGCATTAAATTTCTCCATAAGCGATAGTCACCGTATTTATTCTTCATAACGAAAGGGGTGCAACTCTTTCGAGCTTCGAGTATAACAAGTAGATTTGTAACAGAATCTGTCACTTAGCCCGCTTCCAAACAACATTTGTGTTCAACAGGGAAAAAAAGACGCCAAACACAGTATTAATTCTGTATTAAACATTTGCACGCTAAATTTGACTAGTTTGTTTTCTTTCGAAAATTCAATAACTATTTCTTATCGTTTGTTAAATTTATTTATTTTACAAAGAATAAATATGTACTATCCCTTGCTTTTAAATAGAAGCAAAACGTTTCGGATCAACATACAATCAACGAATATTTTTGTGAAATATATTTGACGTCATTTCAAATTGACCTATGTTCCAAAAATTTATATTAATTTATTATTTCAAAGAAATGAAGTTTCTCGAGTGATTGGTGGGAGTAGCAATGGTGATTTAATTACATTAAAAATGGCATCTTATGCTTTTTAAATGAGCATTACATTTTTTCTGAGATTTTCAATGTCTTTTAATTTTTATGCGCTAAATTTTTTGACGCATCACACTTGTCTGTAGCATTTGTGGTTTGAGTTATGAGTAGGTGATAGACAGACTAAACGATTATAATAACTTCCACTTTTTACTTTGTAAACTTAGTGTGGAAGCTAAAAATTGAACGCGTTCACACTACACCTGCGAATACATTTGCTGTTCTTATTTACCCGTCCATTTTTGTTTGCAAGTGTACAAAAAGTCAAAGAGCTTAGTTTATGATATCTGCAGGTATCTCGCTTAACTGGAAAGTGTTCTCGAAATTTATTTTTTTCGCATTGTTTTAAAAGCTCCTAAATATCTAATTGAGACAGAAAAATCGGGAAAATAATTTTTATAAATTCCTTTTGGGTTGCCCAAAAATATTTCAAAAGTTTTACAGAGATGTTTACAAATGGTGAATAAATATTAGTTTCTTTCTCAACCCATTACTGATGATTTGGTGAATACCGTTAACTCCTCCATTGCCGAATATAATAACGTTAACATATAAACGTTTAAATTCGTTTCTCATGTTACTGAATTTTATTCTACATAAATTGTCCCTCACTATAGTCTTCATATTTTGTATTTTGTTTATTTAGATAAACTCGTGTATAAAAAAAATTGAAATGGTGCGCTTACGCATCTTTGGCCGAAAAATGGGTAAAACTTTATCTTAGCGCCGAAATTTGGAAAATGGTTAATATTACCGAAATGAATATTACCGAGTTAAATGAGAAGAGTTGGCAGGTTTGGTTCTTATAGTGCTTTTTGAATAATAATTAAAGAGAAGTTTCATTTACTTATAATTTGCGTTGTTTCAAATATTTACCTTATGCAACGCCCGTAGTATTACTCCTGCGGTGTTTGTTTTTCCGTTATAAAAGAACCTTCATCGTAAAACCAGTTTTACAGAAAAGCTTGTCTCGCATGTTTCAAATCTACCTAATGGTATTTTTTTTCTGTGAAATTCCATCATTTTTTCGAATAAAAACGTTAACTTTATGTTTTCTTAAAATCTTTTTCGTGTAACTTAATTTGTCCTGCTTAAATTATTCATAACTATGGCCTTCATTTGTCTTTTATTATGCTTAATTAGATCAATTTAATTAGAAAGTTAATTTCCGCGTAGCAAATTTTCCTGCCAATCGTCATTGGCGCAGTATAGCCATTTCTGGCACTTGGGCCATAAACACCAACCAACCAACGAACCTGCCAATCGTCATAAGTTAAATATCTTCTGTTTTTCGAAACATTTTATTTGGAGTTAAGCCCCTTTGGTTCTTAGACACAGATTTCAGCCCCCTCCCTCTTTCTGTAGCCCGTTTCTTTAAAAAACCACTTAGAAGTGTCTTCCCCGACCATTTTGCAAGCAATATTACCCTGCCCCACATTTCTGTTTATCTCCTCTTTAGTCCTCCCCATTTAAAATCTTTTACGACCTCGATGCAATGGGGCATTTATATTACTTTCGTTTCCCTTTATTGGATTTCTTTTTTCCTTCCCCAGTGTTGTTGTTATTATTACCGGGGTTGTTTTTTTCATGGACAAACGCTGATGACAAGAGCCACATAGATCACCCATTCTCTCGTCTTTCATTAGGGCGTTGTTTGTCATGTATTTTGGTTGTTTGGATCGTGTACGTGTGCTATCCCTCATAGAGTTAAGAAGAAGATGGAGATGCTTGGCGTGAAAAAAAAGTGAAGCCGCCAGAAAGTAACCTTAGTAAGCCTAAACACACCGCTCACTCAACGCTAGTTCATTGTTAAGCTCATCATTTCCTTCTTTAACAATTTCGTTACGCAGGATTTTTGTTTCCGCGTTATATGTGATAGGAATATCATTATCGAATCCTTAGTTGTACGGCTGCCTGGGCCGTTTTAGGAGTGAAAGGGTTAAAATTCGTTGATTAATAAACAAGAAATGACTGTTTGCGCAGTTGTAGTATGTATCACCAGATCTGAATTTACACAAGAGGGTAGTTTATTCCCTTCACAGGTAAGATACTTATAACTTTTTCGAAGAGTCAAAAAGTCGCCAAGTCTATGTAGTAAGCCTAGACAAACTCACCTTTAGAATCGCTCCAAGTAACTAGCAAGAGCATTTGTTTAGGCTTACTACAGAGCGATTAATGGCTTCACTTGGTACACCAGTTTTTGTATTGGTTTCTGCTCGGCAACATCTCCATCCTCTTTGATTCTACGGCTATTCCTCCCTGGTCCTCTTTGACAGGATATTGCGTCTTCTCCAGTGTCATTATGATATGGGAGAAGAGTGTTATTGTGTTTGCGAAGCTCTAGGAAGCTATATCGAAGGGTATGCCCGAAGAAGGATTTAATATGTTTGGGGCTTTTGAACAGGCTTGGCATAGTTTTTACCACCCCCGGTAAATACCATGGCAAAAACCGGTATTTACCGTCCTGGGAAAAATTATGTTTTTCCCACCTGGGAAAAACCTAATTCTTGAAACAATTAATTACTAAATATTATTTAATGAAATTAATTAAAATAATTTAAATTTTAATAAATATTTATCATGGATCTAAGGTATTTTAAAATTGACAAATCTTCCTAAATTATTTTACAAATATAGTAATATAAAAATCATGTATTTTGTTTATTATTTAAGTGTTCCTATTTTCATAAATATAAATAATTATTAAAATATTGTCCGTGTAAATATTCATTAAAATGTTGTATAGGATAAATCCTTGAGTTATGTCTACTAAACCTAGAAATAAAATCAACTTTACTAGGCTTTAGCAAACTATAACGGCTATAGATGTGATAAAGGGGATTAAAAACTGAGAGCTTAACAAGGGATCCCCCTCTCAGATAGTGGCACAATTGCAATGACAGCCAGAATACAAAGATTAGGATGTAAACAAAAAAGAAAAACTGATGTTTTACTTTTATAAACTTTTTAATTAATTAAAAATAATTTCGCAGATAAGGTATATCTCAGAAAGAAATGTATTTCCCAGTTTTCTCAGACAGAAAGAGGTATTTCCCAGTTATTCCCGGTATTTACCAATTTTTCCCGGTATTTACCAGTTTCCCCGCTGGGATGGGAAATATTAGTTTTGGACGGGAAAAGCCCAACCTGTTTTTGAATGCACCGTAAAATCCGTAGCTGAAGTGTTTTCGATATAGAAAACTGAAATAATGGGGACTTTTTTTCTATTAGAAACTACAATGTTCAAGCTTCTAAAAAATATCTATACAAAGCAGCTGATTTATTAATTGTATAATAAAAATGAGGTAGCAAGAAGTTCAAGCAGATTTCGGAGGTTTTTCAAAAAAAAAATTCAGCGATTAATTTATAATTCAATTTGCATTAATTTTTTTAGAATGGACTATGAATTGCAAAAAACTCACACAGCTTGTTTTATCATAGCATAACGAAATTGTGCGATTTTAACGCTCAAAACCTCAAATAACATTAAAATGGCGTGCTCCTCAGTAAATATTAAAGGTTAATTTTCTTTAAATTACTTGAAAACATACTTTAAATATATATTAGTTTGAAAAATATGTTTGTTATAGGAGGATGATTACATTTTTTTAGGATTTTATTCGGGAGTGACGAGGATTGACTAGTGTTCTATGATCAGACTAGATTCTCTAGCTTTTAATAAATTTGCTTGTAAACTTTATCGTTTAAATTATTTGAAATTTAGCTTATTTTTATTGAGAAGCTATAAAAATAGTTTTGCACATTTCTTGTTGGAAATTCAAATCCGGTGCTATTTGAAGTGCTAAAGACATAGTGCGGCCATTAACTTTTCGATTATGATTTCATCATTCGATTCTTTCAAATCATGTTTTATTTACGTTGTTTTTGTTTGAAAAAACTATAAAAAATAACAAGTAGGTTTGTAACAGAATCTGTCACTTAACCCGCTTCCACACAACAGTTTGTGTTTAACAGGTAAAAAGGCGACAAACACAGCATTGATATTCTATATTAAACATTAACATGCTAAATTTGGCTAGTTTCATTTATTTTATTTCGAAAATTCAATAAATATTACTTATCGTTTGCAAAATTAATCTATATTTCAAAAAATAATATGTAATATTTCTCGTTTTTAATAGAATTAAAACATTTCATATCAGCGTACAAAGAATCTCGTAGTGAAATATATTTGACGTCTGATCGATGTCGCAAAAATAAATTTATTTTGATTTATTGTCTAAAAGAATTAAAGTTTCTCGAGCGATTGTTGCGAATGGTAATGGTGATTAAATTCTAATAAAAATGGCTTCCTATGTTTTTAAACAAGCATCAAAATTTGCGGTTTTTAAAATAATTGAAGTACTTTTAATTCGAATTCTTTTCTGAAATTTTAAATGTATTCTAATTTCGATGCGCTGAATTTTTTGACGTATCACACTTGTCCGTAGCATTTGTATTTCGGGCTATGAAAGTGGGTGACGGACCGACGACAGACAGATAGACTGACGGACTGAACGATTATAATACCTTCCACTTTTTACGTTATAAACGTAGTGTGGAAGCTAAAACTAAGACTTTTTGTAAATTTTATAGCTAGATAGTTGTATAACAAACTAAACTGTACTGCGAAATGGTGTACGTTTTGACCCTGCCCGTAGGGCTAACACAACATTTGCAGATTTTTTTGCTTCAAAAATTGTAATATTTTTTGCAACGAAATTTGACTGCGAAATGATATCTAGTTTGTTTTTAATATTATTATTTAATAATATTATCCCTACAAGGCAGAAAAACCGACATTAAACGCATTAAAAAAAATCAAAGCTAAGGACCACACAAAATCCAGAAAGTGGCTACAGGTTGAAGATGGAGGTCATAGATTTTAACGCACGCATGCAAGTTCTGTAAAACTTGTTTTTTGTTGGTAGTACTTTTACTGTAAGAAAGCAAAATCACAGGGGAAGTCTACTGCGACCCCTCAAATAATCCTTTTAAAAGCCTTTTTCTTTTATATTTTTTTAAAGACAGGTTAGATTAAGTTATCCTGCAAGGCAAAAAAATCGCCTTTTAAGGGATTTAAAAAAAATCAAAGAGCTAAGGGCCACAAATCCAGAAAGGGGCTACAGGGTGAAGATGGAGGTCATAGATTTTAACGCACGCATGCAAGTTCTGTAAAACTTGTTTTTTGTTGGTAGTACTTTTACTGTAAGAAAGCAAAATCACAGGGGAAGTCTACTGCGACCCCTCAAATAATCCTTTTTAAAAGCATTTTTCACATATATTTTTTTAAAGACCTTTTAGATTAAGTTATCCTGCAAGGTAGAAAAATCGCCCTTTAACGGAGTTTTTAAAATTTTTTCAAAGAGCTAAGGGCCACACAAAATCCAGAAAGTGGCCACAGGTTGCTGATAGAGGTCATAGACTTTAACTCACGCATGCAAGTTCAGTAGAAAAATGTTTTTTGTTGGTAGTACTTTTATTATAAAGAATTAAAATCGCAGGGGAAGTCTTCTGCGACCCCGGCACCTCAAATAATCTTTTTTAAAAGCATTATTATTTTTTTAATGCAGTGTTAAAAAAAAGTTTTACCAAGAACATCTTAAAATAACTTCTGAATGGGTAGGTTAGTCCATTTATGCTGTCTAAAATATTTTCATCTTATAATAGGTTTTGTCCTAGTGGATTTTTATTTGTAAATTATTATTAAAAGAAGAAAAAAACTAAGTAGTTTTACTTTTGAATACCTGGTATGAAATATAAAGTAATGAAGGTATTGCATTGGGGTTGGAAATCCGAAATGAGAATTTTGTGTTTTCTACACGTTTTGGAGGATTCTGATTCTTTAAAAAAAAACCGGTTTCTTAACATTAGTCCATCTGGATGTCACCATTCTACAGATCGAACTAAAAGAGCTACATATTTCAAATTTGGTACACGAGTTCTTATTACTTGTCGGCAACAAAATTAGGTTTTAGTGGAAAATCACGCTTGCGCAAACGGTAGTCCATTAGATATTTTTTTTAAGATTTCAAAGTATTTAAATTTCTTTATAAGGTATATAATTACCTTTAAATGTGTGCATTGATTTATTGAGGGGTAATTGAAGGCCCTGTAGAGTTACACATCCTTAGTTATGTTACGTCTTTGAAAAATGGTCGAGTTAAATGTTATTACTTATTTTAAATGTTTACCAATTTTACAATCTTTTTTTTTTAAACTCTTGTCAATTTTTTGAACAAAAAAAAACTAAACTAAAAGAACTCCATTTGTACTTTTTTTTTAAAATTAGAAGAAAAACTGTGAAAGCTTTATCAAGTGTTCTTTACATAAGCTTTCAAAGTGGAATACGCGTTTCCTTGTCTAAAGAATTTGCAAATTTCGAATTTCATAGATAATTTTTTCTCTACTTGAAAATATTTTGTTTTATGTTTCAGAATGCAATTTATGTTTAAACTATAAAAAAAAGTGAGCCGTGTGTTTTGTTCTTTAATCTTTACATATAATTCATTCTTGAATATAATTTAAACAAATACTTATTTATCTCAAGTATAGAAAAGTCCGGAATTTCTTAGTTCTTGTAATACTTGTCTTATTGAAAATTTTTATAGTTTGCCAAGCTCTTATTTTGAATCATATTGCAAATTGATTTTTGTATTAGGCACTTTAACTCAAATAATAAGTAAAAGAAATAAAGTTTCAAATAAAATTTTTAAACGTTACTTGGTGTCTCTTCTCTTGTATCGGTATTGGGGTGTAAAATTAATTTGTAATTGGATAAATCTAGACATATTAAGTTAGATTTATGTGTTACTTGTTATATATAAAAAAATCATCTTGATAAGTTTAAAGAATTTGTCTGTAAACTTTAACTTACTAATTCGTTAATGGGTGAAAGGAAAAAAAAACCCTTTTTATTTCTTATAACAACGAAATTGAGTTTTTCTATTTTGTTTTATGCTAGGTAAGCAAACATGATTGTACTTGCATAAAAACTCCCATTCGTTCCATTTCTCGTATCATACATGTGCTAAGTTAATCTTATAAAATAAATGGTTGTAATAATAAACGGGAAAACGGTAATCTACTCTGTATTGATTTCTTTTCCAATATACGAATGATTTCTGTTCCATTTCGCGAAATCGTTTTCTGATGAAAAAGAACGAAAAACCAACACCTAAATTTATAGGTTACAGCACCTACGGGCATTTACCCTTGGGGATTTTATCTACAAATTTGTGACCAACTCCATTCCATGGGGAGTCGAAGCTAAACATTCCGCCAATATCAATGAGTGGGAGACTTAAATTGCCAATTTTTATTTTTCGAAGGAACAAAATGTAATTCTGGGGAAAATTGGAATATTATATTCTGGTAAAAAGCGAAATCGTAATTGAAGAAAATGGAAGAACTAAGTGTCTTTGATTGGATTAAGTTTTAAGATGGAATTAAACTGTTTTGCTTCGTTACTTTGTACATCTATAATTTAAATAGACAGTTTACGTTTTTCTATTTTGATTGGTTTTCTGCCTGATTTATTTAAATGCATTTTTTTTACAAATCTTTTCGAAATACGAAATTCGATGCGTTTTCTTAAAACTGTTTCGTTTTTTTCCGTGAAACTAATTTTGTCAAATCGCAAAAAGAATTAAATAAATTTTCGAACAATATTTTTTCAGACATTAGAAAACAATTCCACCACAAATTTCTTTTTTGCAAAAGTATAGTTTTTTTTATTTATTTTCTATTACCTAATATGTTGTATTACAATGCTATCGAAAATCCACATTGGAAACTTTTGGTTTTCTAAAGTTTTGGAGGGTGCTGATTCTGATAAAGGGGTTTTGAACATTGGAGCGTCTGTCCGAACCACAGATTGAACTAAAAAAGCCATTGACTTAAAATTTGGTGCACGTGGTCCTGGTAACTGTCGAATATTATAATAAGATTTTCGGGAAAATTGTGCATTCGCAAAGGGTAGCTTCCATATAATTGTTTTATTTTTGAAGGTGTTGCTGTGAAACGAAAAGAGCTACGGACTACAAACTTTAACAACATTAATTCCTCTTGTACGTCGGACGTGACTATAAAGTTTTAAAAAAAAATGCTCGTGTGGTGCGAAACTAGAATATCAAATAACTGTTATTGAATGGTAGTTTCACGCCTCTATAGCTTAAACTTTGATCTAATTTATCCGTTTGAAAAAAAAAAAAAACATTCATTCACTTATTATTTGGTTGTTACCACGTGCATGTTTCCAATTATTTTACGACCCATTTAAAAGCGAAATTACTTAAAAAAAGATTTGTTAACTGAATGTTCAAATTAAAACCATTATACTTATTATTCTCATTAAAATTTTACGTAACCAGTGTATAAGATGCGTAATAACTTAACCACATACGCTTTGGCTGCATTTTGTTGCCTAGTAATTTGTACAGTCAGCCATACAAATAATATTGAATTTTTTCAAAAAAGGAATTGGATGACGCGTTATTGCATCCCCGACAACGAAGGCCTAAAACCATTTTTATCTTCTAAGAGTATGAGCTTATCTTCTAAGAGTAAGAGCTAGCCAAGGGAAGTCTTAACATGTAGTTTGGTACCAACTTGCGTTAGCCAATAATTCTAAACCATTTTTAAATTCCCACAAACCCTTCTCTTTCATTTCTTACTACCATTCCTAACTTTTCTATTCACCTTTTAAAATAAGGAATTCAGAACGAACGGGGCCTTCAAAAAGCGTTGTTGCTGGACTTTCCAAATCAACTTAAAGGACCCTTAAACTAGGAATCCCTAGAAACAAAAGAGAGAGGCGTGAGGGGGGAAGGCGGTAAGGTGAAAAGCTAAAGCAGAGATCTTGTCGTCGTGCGAAAATGAATTCGAGGCACACGTTTATTAACAATGGGCGAAGCTTGGACCTTAGTAGGAATTTCATTAGGCAAGGGAAGTCTTAACTATGCACATACCTTGTTTCCCTGGTTCTGGATTTGTATATTTGTGTTACTTATGAAAAACTGTTGTTCCCTGTTTATTGTGGCACAACGACAATTCCCAATAATACAGGACACATACAGACGGAAAATTAAAACAAGTTTAAACAAAGACAAAATAGTAGATTAAAAAAAACCTTTGATGAAAAAATACCAATAAATCATAATGAAAGAATTATACAAACGATAAAAACAATTAAAAGTAGTATTAAAAGCATAAGCAGTAGCATCTAAATTAGTCAAAAATAATCGTTTACTTCGTAAAGAGTAAGGTTGAGCCAATAAATTGATCTTGGCTAACAAATAAGGGCAATTATCAATATCATTAAGGATAAAAAAACATTAAGTGATACTGTCTTCTAATTAATACATTTTGTTGTTTAATAAATAATGTATATAAGTGTTATGGATAAATTGCTTTAAAAAAATCACGCGCTGTTTCATGTACAAGTAACGAATAAACTTCCTCTGAGGTTTCTCTAAGGTAGGAATTTGAATATATAAGAATTCAAGAATTTGTCTAACATAATCATTGAAAATAGTAGGGAATAAAATGTATCACTGCTCTTTGGAAATTCTCATTACAAAATGCATTGAACGAAACGAACTTGCAATAATATCATTGATATGGTCATCAAATTTAAAAAAAAATGTCAAGGTCTTTAATAGTTCGTTTTTAGTGTTAAAAATATCTTATTCATTGAACTTACTGTTATAGTTTGCGAAAACAAGTTGAATGTTTGGTATTTTAAAAAGTTATTTTTACATAACATAAAATGATCTAGAAGAAGTGAAATTAAGGCAATTATCAAAGAGAATAATTATCAGGGAAATGTTAAGTGTCGCGTATTGTCTTCCTGTTTGTTTCATACTTGTCATTGTTTGTGGCAATATATTTTAGAACATAATTGAAGAGTACAAGGGAAAAACCGCTTAATTTCGTAGAAAACTTTCCTCATCAGGCCTCTTTGGCGGTGAAAGCGAGTCATCGCCTAAAAAGGTGTGAGGAAATCGGTTACTCACTTTGTTTTTCTCTCGCGGCAACCCTGATTTACGCCAGAGATCAGCGGACACGAGTCACACGTTGGTACAGCGAAAGACGAATCGAAAGGAAAACCGGTTTTCTGTCGCCAATGTCCGCCAAGCAGATACAATTACGGCACTACTCCTAATAAATAAAGTTGTTCTTCCCCTGTACTCTTCAATTATATACGGTGGTTAAATTTCAATTTCTGTCCCTGTAAAATATTATGGTACAAAAATAAAGTAAAAATTCTAATTTAAAAGGAAAATACAAGAAAGCGTCTTAAAAAGAAATAAAGATCTTTCTTCACCATTTCATGAAACAAGTAAAAAGTAACTGTTAGTTTTCTATCTTCCATGCGTGGTCTGTGTTCAGAGTTTAAATTCAAACAATTCAAACTCATCAGAGTAATGGCGACTTTGAGAAGCACTATATTTGTACAGTGTTTTAACTATCGCTTTGTGGAAGACCTTGTTGGTTCATTGAAATGATTTTAAATATAGCTGATTTGAATACCATCATCTTTTTATGTACAAATACTATTTCATGTTTTTCTATTTTTTGTTAGATGAAATTGGGGTAAATTTTTTTTATTAAATTTCTCTCTCTCGAAAATATCTCGAAATTCTTTCGTATATCTCGTTTTTAATTAGAGAAAAATGCGCAACATTTTAAGATTAAACTCCTTTGAATGTATAAAAACTTATTTAATCGAGATAACCGTCACGAAATAAAAAAAATCTTTCAGTTATTTATTTGTAAACAATTTAATTTTAAAATCGGAAATATGGGTTCCTAACATTATGATTTATGTTTTGAACTAATGCCTTTCTCCTACAACAAACCGAAAAAAAAAATTATACTTCAAATTTAAAGTTGCAATAAAATGTTTAATTTATTCAAGGTTGTTAACATAACCCATAAACGACGACAAGGAAATTCGCTACGCCAAAATGAGCTTTCTGCTTAAGTTTAACTAAATAAACACAATATAATATAACTGAAAAACATACCCTTGAATATTTTATGTTGGACAAATTAAGTTACACGGAAAACGAATTTATTTAAAAGTTAACGTTTACATTCAGAAATAAAGGTGTAAATGGTATTCACAAGGTTAAACTTAAAGTAATCTAACTATTTGCTTTTTAAGTCTAAAATATGGGCACAATTAACAGATCCAAAGCTTCTTATTATCTCCCCTTGATTGGAAATCGAGGCCAAGTGGCGCAGTAGTGCTTTGCATTGCCGTGCCACAGGTACGGGATCGAATCCCGGATTGGGCGAGGTGGACCCAACCTTTCATCCCTTAAGTGGGTCGATAAAATGGGGACCAAGCATGCTTGGGAACTAAACACTGGGGGTCCCGCGTGAGGCTGACCACCTAACTGGGGCATATGCCTAGCACCCCAGAGCCCTTGGTCACGAGAGCTGAATTGGGCACGGCCGGCCTTGGCCCAGTAATGAGCTGTTGCGCCGGGGAGTTTTAGAGTTTTGATTAGAAATCACATATTATAAAAAATAAAATAACGAAAAGAAATTTTTTTCTAACGTAAAAATAATGTCATTTAAAAATAAATCTCCTTCCCCCGCCCAGAAGATACTAATAGAAAACGATGCACAAGGCAACAACTACAAAACAGATTATAAACAACCTGTTTCTTCACGAGCGGAACAAACTTATTTAAAGATGAAACCTAAAAACAAAAAGGAAAATTAAAAAGTAATTTCTTTTTTTCTGCTCAAAGATTTCCCAGAAAAAAATTACTTTAAAGGTTCTTTGGAAAAAGTTTCAATTACGTTATAGACACCTCAAGAAAAAGAGAGCTTTTAGTCTAAAGTATAAAAAAAATAGAACAAAAGAAAATGGCACCAAACAACAAGACCAGACATCACTTTCTTTTCTCAGCTGCAAGAAACCGTGGTTTGACAGGCTTCTAACCTGCATTCGACTATTTTTGTTTCAGTGAAATTGCTTTGGAAATTATACTGAAATCTAATAGCCATAGAAAACTACGGGGGTGTAGCACCCACTCGAAATTCAATTACCACTCAATAAATCAGTACATTAAAAGGTGATTATATACCCTATAGATAATTTCAATACCTTTACAAGTAACAACCTAAAAAGTTCTATGGAGGCCACCCTTTGAGAGCATGCGCGATTTTATTAAACTCGTGTACCATTGTTCCCAAGGCTGTAGCTCTTTAAGTTCGAACTATAGAGTGGCTATCAGACAGACAGACGAACCTATGTTATGTTCAAAACCCCTTTTTTTTTAAAATCAGAATAATAATAATAGAGAACACAAAAATTTTCATTTCGGATTTTCAACTCCATCCCAATATTTTCATTGCCTATATTTCACATAAGGTAATTCTCATAGGCGTCCATATTGGACATTACAAACTGACCTGATCGAAAAACCAACATCTCATGCACGTCTAGCTCCATTACTCCAGAACTTCAAATTTGCATCGATTTTTGGCAGACAAAATTCAATCTTTTAATCTTGAATCTTGCTTCTTGCTAAATTTTGCATCATTCTGGCCTCTAGTTATCTTTTTTTTGCAGCTATTTTTAATGAGGAAGTTCAGCATTTTTTTGAATTTTCGATTTTGTATTGAGGGGTACTTTAGAGAAAAAAGTGCCTTTTATTATCAAATTCGTCAATGACTTAGTCACACACGTTTTCCCAGGCACCACGTCAATGCTTTCGTCACGCGTGCCTACGCTGTATATTGTTGGATTTCTGTATATTCTTGAATTTATATATACAGGGTGGTTATAAAATAACGCTCGCTATTCTGAGTGGTCTGTAGCTTGAATGAATAATCCGAATGCAACAAGCATTGAGACACTTACTAATCAAGAAAAGGGACAAAGAATTGAATCATTAAAAAGAAACTCGTCTCTTGACCAGGGTTCTAAATTACGAGGCGTAGCTAATTATAGCCAATTACGGCCAACACAGAAAATTACGCCTAGTAATTTAGAACCCTGGTCAAGAGACGATATTTTTTTTATAATTCCATTCTTCCCCCTCCCCCCTTCTTGATTAGTAAGTGTCACGATGTTTGTTGCATTCGAATTATTCATTCAAGCTACAGACCTCTCCGAATAGCGAGCGTTATTTTATAACCACCCGGTATATTAGTAGTAAATAAGGGAATTTAAACCCTATTAAATCGCTGTAAACTCGTAGAGGGTAGGTAAAATGCACAGGGACGCGGAATAACTTGGGTACGTGCTGCGTCATCAGCTCGTTTTTCGTTGGCTTTTGAGATCCCTACTTTGAGTCTCTATAATTATGTAAATATTGCTCAGAATGAAGAAATATTTTGGATTTATAGGAGTTTCTCAATATTCCGAATACGATTTAAAATTTAAAAAAAAAATGATGAACTTCCTAATTGAGACTTAATAATAATCACTCTGTCTCAAAAGCAAATTTTATTTAGATTGCTTGGTAGTAGTATCAATTCTATTATGAATCTCAACTGTGATAGAAATTTCAGTTGCAGCTTTGCCACCCGATCGCATCCTATTGGGTTTTTTTTTGCTATCAGGAGGGGATTGTAGATTAGCCTCGCAGCTGTTTCTTATATCATCGCCGAAAAGAAATCTTTGGGATTCGAAGTTCGAACGCCTTAGCGCCCCCGCGAGCTTAAGGTTCCTTGGAAGATGAAAGAACAGACGTCCTATTACCTGTCATCTTATTCGTAAAAGGGATTTCACGCAGTGTTGCCTTTAGGAATAAGGGAAAAAACACAAGGTACAAAGGTGAAGGCGATTAGACGCCAATTCTTTGGCTGCTGTTTCTTCTTCTCGGCGTCTTTTTTTTGTCAGATATATATCGGCTGGGTTATTTGCCAAAAACTCTTCGTAATGTCGACCTTTAGAAAATTGTTAGCTGTTGATTTTTTTGGCGGTTGGTCATTAAAAAAAATTCTGTTTAAATTTGGAAGCTGAAGTGTCAATAATTTTGTCAATCAATAAATTTCTTAAAAACTAATTCGAAAATTTAAAAAAGAATATGTGACGACCATTTCTTTCTTACACATATACCTGCGAACAAATATTTACATGATCTTCAATATTGATGATTCAAGGTTAGTAGGTTAGTGTTGTTGAAGTAAACCAAAACCCATATTGTAAATCACTACGACTTCTACCTTGGTGTTCTTCTGAATAGAATGTAATATGGAAATGTTAATCAACACTTAGTTTGTCTTGGTTTGTCTTAATCGTAGGATAAAAACAATTTCACCATTTAAAATAGTTAAAAAACTACGTTTTCTATATCAAAAAACTTTATATTATCGTGTTCCCCTATAATGAATGCTCCTATATTTTGATTTAATAAAGGTTTCAGTGCAATTTCCAGACGCCTTTTTAAGGGAGTACAGAAAAAATTAAAATTAAAGAAATTGATTTTCTTTTTTTTTTTTGAGAATTTACAGAAACATAATAAAAAAAAGGTGGGTGAATTATGTTTTATTTGGATCGTAAATAGAAACTGAAAGGTTCACAAGCTTTTAGTGATTTAGTTTTCTCTTATTTGATAACTATAGCATGTCACCGAAGGAAAAAAAATTTAGTGTTTAAGAATTTTTGTTCCTTTTAGATATTTTAAAAATTACTTTTTTTCGACGAAGCACGAAGTAAAAAAGATTATTCAAAGAAATTTGCAATTATTCATTTTATTAAATTAATTAAAATTTTAACATTTTCAATTCATTTTAGTTTTATTATATTTGCTCTACTTTATATTTTAATAATTTTTAATTTTGAAGAACATGTAATTCTGTGTGTTGTGTAGTAACAGCAAAGTGCATATCTGGATATTTGTAATTTTATAAAAAATTTAAGTGTAATCCCAATAGAATTGACATGTTTCAGGTGACGTATTTCCGTACAGCTTTCATTCTTTGGTTTCCTTCGATCCGTGTTGTGTTCCTACACTACTTTGATTCACCAATCGAAGCCCGAAATAGAATTATTTTCATTCAACATTTCTGTTGCCACTCAAGATCTGAAACATGTTCATTAAAATTTATTAATTAACCTTTGTATGTGATTAAGTATTCGATGTCATCTAAATCATGAGCATTACGAGGGGAACCTCAAATCTAATCATCCACCCTTTGTTTGAAATTTCAATTTAGATCATCAATATCAATAATGCTTGCTTGTCTATGGCAGAGTACATACAATAAATCATAAGGGTAGTGACAACATAATAGAATGTTTCAAATGTAACGCAAATCGCCATGTGATAATTTTGTGATGAATATTTCGTACGACCATATGTCAATTATTGCTCGAATATTGTACAGATTTGAGTAATAGTTTTATTCTAGAAAATTATTTCAAGAAAATCACGCTTACAACCGTCAGTACCTCTTGACGTAACTTGATGGATATAATTTGTTCTTATAAAAGGTAATGTAGTAAGTTAATGGTGTTTTTCGCGCTGAAATATTTAATAGTACACAACAATTTTAAACAACAAACAGTTTGTAGCTTATTTAAAATAAACATTCTAAAAATCAAAAAAAAAATCGAGAAATAAACGAATATATATATTTCTAGTGTCGGGAATTCGTGTCAAGATATCCCACAATTTCTCCCAATGATACCTCTTCGACAATGTCACATTAATTAATGCGTGCCGGGCGACACCTAACCACCCTTATTACGACATTCCCACGTCCATAATCACATTCAGAAGATGCAAACTCCATATCTGGACTACAATTCCCAATATGAGGAAAGGACGGATTAAAATTGAGGACGCTAACGTGTTTGAGGATGTTAATGAAGTAATAATTGTTTTTGTTTACTTGTTTGTGATAAAAGAAAATAATTTTATTTTCTTGAATTGGGAAATTTATTTCATCACTTTTAGAGTTTGAGTCGATGATATCGAACATTTAAAAATTGATATAAAATCCTTTGTGTCCAGTTTCGTATTTTCCTAAAACCCTTGATCAAACCTTAAATTGTATCGCTACTATAAATAGAAACATTATTTGAATATTGTAGTTAATACTAGCCCAATTTTTATTATAACATATCGTATTTCATGATTGCCATACGTTTAAGTATCTTACAATTAAAAAACAAGTAGGTTTGTTACAGAATCTGTCACTTAAACAGCTTCCACACAACATTTGTGCTCAACAGGAAACAAACTATTTATACACCTCAGAAAGAAATTCGCCAAACAGGGCCTTTAGCTAGTTGTAATTCAAACTTTTATACGCCAAAATTAACTGTTTTCATTAATCTCCTTTCTCAGATTTAACAATTAGACTTTATCGTTTGCTAAATTTGTTTGAAGTTCTAAGAATAATGATGTAATCTTTTTTACTAAATATCTTTGTGTCGCCACAATTTCCCATTTACATTTCTTTTGAAAATTCAGTTATTTATCGTTTGTTAAATTAATTAACATTTCGAAAAAATATAATAATTAGTACAATTGATGCTTTAAAAATAAAAGCGAAACTTTGCATATTTTTTTATGCCAAGTTAGAATTCTCTATGCATCTTTCTTCATACATATATAATGAACCATCAAAAGATCTCTATTGTAATATTACAACAATCCAAACTAAATTATATCACATAAATAAATATTCTTTCAAAAGTTTTTATTTTAAATAAAGTTTATCGTACGTTTAACGAAATGGCAACAGTGAAAATATTGAATACAAATGGAATTTGCATGTTATTTCAATGCAGATTAAATTTTTAGTTATTTAAATTTTTTAATGAAATTTGGAATGTAGCCTAATGGGATTTTTTGCTTCAAATGACGTATCCCACTTGTTTGTGAGACTTACGGTTCGTTCTGTGAAAGTGGGTGACGGACGGACAGACAGACAGATGGACTGAACGATTATAATACCTTCCACTTTTTTCGTTATAAACGTAGTGTGGAAGCTAAAAATAGGCAAAGGTACAATGCCTTGGCTTTAATGAAGAAAACACAATTGGCTGAAACTCATTGAACCGGTTTAACCAAATAAATATATAAAAGGTACAGCTTGATATAAGGGTTGTATGTTTATTGGTCACTTTTGGCTAGCTTGAAAAATTAACGTAGGGTTCCTATGTCAATGGAGTTGTATGAAATATGAAGTGGAATGTTTACCACATTTGAGCATTTTCGTTGCTTATCTGTAACGCAAATTACCGCGCACCGGCCAATTATATTATAGCTGTTCCGACTAAAGTTTTATTAAATATTCTGTTTTAACAGTTCATTACTTTATTTGCCTACGACAGCTCAAAATACCTATTGCCTTTAAAAAAAACCCCAGAAATAATGTTCAATTCTATAGCCGAACAAACAAAAATAATTTTCTATTCTATAGTCCTGCTTAAAGAAACTTCAATTAGACTTTTCTAACTCCGGAACTATTTTGGAAAAAGAGCATAATTTGTTCCCCTCACTCCATCCCCTGTCCGCAGATGGACAATGTCCATCCATTGGCTGTTCAGTGACGGTTAACTGGGGGAATCTTCGGGAGCATTAATGAATAAGGCCTCCTCTGCCAAATTGTCCTTTACATGGGAGGGCACACGGGCCACCGTCGAAGCGTCCCAAATTAGCGGATCCCCCCCCCCCCCCTCACTCCCCTCCAACCTCCTAAATAGGAAGTTGGGTTCCTAAGAGAATGGGATTACGAGACGAACTGATTGAATTGTTCGCCAAGGAATGCGGGTTGGAAGGGTCCGAGGAATTAAATATTGTCTAAATGCAGAACGAATGTGGAACGTTTCGGAGATTTCTAAAAGTCCTTTGAAATGCAGGGCTTCAATGGAATGATTGATTGAGGCGGAATCGGGCGTTTAGTTTTGGACAATGAAGGGAAGAGTTTAAAGGAGATGTGAATTAAAATGAGGATGGGTTGTTTATTATAGTATGAGAGTTCGGATTTGTTATGGAGTTTTCTAAAAAGCACTAATTAGTTTGTATTCAAAACTTTAAATCGAGTCTTGGTTTTGATTAAAATTAATAAAGTGGTTTACACTCAGAAAAAACATGTGTTCAAACAGCACAACTGGAACATAGTATTGTGTAAAAATGGCAACATTATATTATTGTTTGGTTTCAGTTCAAGAATTGTGTTGATCACATATGAACACAATTTTTTTTATCCAGCTCAACTGATGACTGCGAGAGGAGATGTACAGTATAGTACAGATGCAGTAGAACTTCGATTATCCGATCTGATTGGGATCGGAGGTAGGGCGGATAATCGAAAATTCCGGATAATAGAGAATTTTCATTAGATAGTAAAACTTATAGTACTAAAGAGCGACGAAACTCAACGGACCTCATATTCGCCAACGCCCGAAACCTGCGCTGGTTTTGCAGTTGTAAACAGTAAAAATTGAGTTTTAGTGTAAAGTTATCTATGAAACTGAGACTTCCTGACAAAAATAAAGTTCTAAAACATTATTTTTAACTTCTATTATTATTTTTTTTTTTTTAAATATCTAAGGAGAGTTCTGGGGAAGGCGATTATGTTTTGTTTAATAGTCCATATCGCATGGAGTCTCACATTTATAGCAGATTCTGGAAGTTTTCTGAAAATCTAGGTTTGCCAGCAACTCGTTTTACTAATCCAAAAGTTGCCGAAGTTTTGTTATCTTATAATCACCGCAGATTCCTATTTTATTAAAAATCGGAATTTCCCGATTTCAGAATCAATGGAGAATACCGATTTCAGAATCAATAGAGAATAACGATTTCAGAATCGCCGTTGATTTCTAAGATTGCTTTCTTTTGTGAGCAACCGAGAATTACCTCTTTGGAGAATATTTTGATGTAGACTTAGGGACGGTGGGTTAACGAAGAGGGACGGATAATCGAGGTCCTACTGTATATCCATGCACGATTGACAAAAAAAATGTAAACTATATTGTTTCTTACAACATGTATAACAAGTTTTGAGGGAGATGTAACGCTAGTTAGGTTACATGCTAAAAATAAAGGATTTCAATTGAGTTTTGGTTTCGAGTGAACTTAATTAACTGTTTTACATTGTAGATAAAATATCGATATGGGATTTTTATAAAACAAACATAACCCAAACAATTCTTCAGAGGAATTTTTTGAAAGCTTTTTCCAGGACTTTTTGACAGCTGGTGTCATTATTTTAATTCCATGTGTCCTTTGTTTTACTACACACACACACTAAAATATTATTTAGCATTGAAAACAGGCAACAAGAACACTATAATCAAATTTATTTTAAGAATTAATTTATTTTAAGTATTTATTAATTATACATAGACATACAATTACTGACAGTTTTTTTTAATTGTATAAATAAAGAAAAACTTTGTTGCGATAGTATGTGTTTTCAAGCCATTTATTTTTCACCCATTAGATACTCTTTAAAAACAAAGAATTGTATGCATGTGGAATTTAAGAATAATACATTTACGTGACTATTTCCAATTCCATTATAGATCTGAGCAAAGCAAATTTGTAAAACACATCAAGGCAGAAGCGCGAATAACATCGAGCAATCTTTTTATGCTTTTTCTGTCTTCACTTTCCGAAATGCGTAAATAACAGATGTATTAGGATTTGTTATTGTTGTAGGACAGTTGTCGATTGCTGATGTGCTTTATTATTTAGAATTCGTTCTCATAGCAGTTCTTTTTTCCTCTCCGCTCCAGAGGTACACATCCGTGAGCCATTATAGAATTCACTTCACCACTTTATTTTACAATTTCCCCTAATACTAACTTTTGCATTATAAACTAAAATTTTCAAGCTATATAAAGTTACTGATACCGAAGCAGCTGATTTATTAATTGCATAAAAAATGCAAGATAGTCAAGTTTTTTTAAAAGTGAAGAGGTTTTACATAAAGATTATATATTACTTTATAAGCATGAAATTTTTTTTATTTAAGAAATTTTTTAGCGGTACATAATCAACTCTAGTACAAATAAAAGTCAAGCCTTAGGTTGTGTAACATAAAAAATGCAATTTTTTTTACCAAAGAGAGGAATTAAAATAGTTTGTTAGGGTATAAATAGTGTTTAAACCAGTATGTAGCAAAGCAATTATGTTCTATAATTATTGTGTGGTAAAACAAGCACCTAATGGTTTAATTTATTGCCACAGTAACAGCATATTTCTCGAAGTTATGATCGCATTCGGTCCATGCTAAACAAATGAAAAATAACCTTTGTTACGTATTAAACTTCCCTAGCATTAACCCCCACCGTAGACATTACTCGGAACAGAGAACAACGCACAAAAGATGCGAGGCAGTCTAGCAAAAAAGTAGAAAGCAAACGATAAAATAAAATCTCACTTCTTCGTTGGCCACTCAAAGCTTTTAGGGGTGTTTGCGCAGCATTTTCTTTTTTCAAGGGCGCAGCATTCTACATTGGATACGTAACATAAATTGAATTTGCATCGGGGGGGCATTTTTTGCTGAAACTCAGCATCCGAGGAAATACAACAGAAAAGACAATTGTAAAAGAATGAAGCTGTAGGGGGGAAAAGTCATGAAAATTTAGAATGCATTTAAACAAAGAAGTACGAACATAACTGATGGGGTTTCAACTATAATACCGTCGAATGCGGTAACTTTGGTCTTGGAGGGTAACTTTGGCCCAGCATAAAAACCTAGTACCGACTTTCTTGTTAAGTTTTTTTTTACTCATAGGTCTAGACGGAAATGCCACTTATTTAAAGAGTCAAGCACATTTGCAAAGTATGAGGGCTTATTAGCTTGAAAAACTTAGGGCAAAGTTATCCCATTCGACGGTACGCACTTTGGGAAATTCTGAGTTATTTATTGAAATGTTTTACTGCAAATCTTTTATCGTTACTTGACCGCGGTTCTGCATCACGAGTATCGTTGCCAATCGTTCTTGTGTAGTTCTAGTGCGACTTTAATTCAACCCAAAACCAAAATCTTTTGATTCTTCATTTACATATAGGTCTCAAATTTCCCTAAACATTTTATACAACTTAGAAATAATTTGTTTTTACGCTCAAGCTTCAACACTAGATTGCCATTTATTCAATAGGCTTGACAAAGAAATCAGCCATAAATATTTTCCGAGTGGAACTTTCTCCGACAATTTGTTACACCGAAGCATTTCCTTCCTTACTGCATCAATAACATAGTATGGGATTCGTCCAAAGTAACCACAAATATGTGGTTGTATTTTATAAAAGATACACGGAATTTGCCGAGCAATATCGCAAATGGAAAAACGTGGAATGTTTACTCTTTTTCAGTGGGATAAAGGACATGCAATATCCCGATTCTACACTTGTTCAGAAGATCACAAAACAGGAACTCGGGACAGTATAAAACTCTGCAGGCGCTCGAAACCTTTCAAATCAAATACATATTGAGCATGAAATCGATATGAAAATGACTCGCATTTCTGTAAGAATTGAGATACATTATTCAAAGAGTATTTGGAAGGAAAACATATTTTAGAATGGACGTGGATGTGATGTTGGTGTTGTTTCTAAGCTCAAAGATAGTGGTCAGGTCGATTTAAGTGATTAGTTTGTTTTTTGTGATTACAATTTTAAATATTTTTCACTAGATTTATTTTAAATCATTGGTTTGATTAAAAATATAGAACACCATAAACCCTTTTAAAATACTATTAAATATTACTATGATTCGATTTGTTTTAGTGATAAACTTTCCGTCTATTGAATTATCATTAAATGTTAATAATTCAAATTTTATTAAGTTTGTTTTTGTTAAAAAAAACTTTAAAAGCGTTGACTTTTTTTGCAAATTTTTATAACTTAGGTAGTTGAATAAAAAAACTGAACTGGTACTGCGAAATGCAGTATGTCCCGTCTAATTTTACGCAGGCTTAACGTTTTTGTGCTGCAGTAGAAGTTTATCTTCAAATAAGACGGAATTGAAACGGAATAATTTTGGCTAACCCACTTGTTTCGGATACATATTTCCATTGTATGTGTACATAGTTACTGCAATTAATGAAGAATTTTAATAGGAACAGATTATATAATTATTTTTGATTGTTAAAATGTGAGGTGAGGTCAAAACATCTAATATTATCAAGTCTAATTTTTTTTTAATAATTTTGTGAATCTTAAAACCTTCACCATCTGATTAAATATGTATCAATTATTTTTTTAATAATGGTTAAATTGTCAGGGGCTTCAGTTTTGTGATTAATGTATTTTCGTGCTTTGCATAAAAATTCCTTTTATGCTCCCAACATCAAACTTTAAATAATTATATGGAAAGCCTAGAATAAAAATAGTTTTTATGAAAATAAATGCTACTACCTTTAATTGTTTAGGGAATATACACAATTTTGCGCATGATGCATGAAGCAATGTTGTTTCTTGGCGCAAATCAGGATTGGGTATTTCTCGTCAAAAACTAATATTTCCCATCCGAGCTTGAAGAAAACTGTCGTAATTGTTATTTTTTATTAAAAAAAATTGACATGTTTTGCAGGACATGGGTCCTTTTTTCATTAGAATACTACACAAATCTGACTGAAATGAAAGCAAGGCGAAATATGATATAATGGTTGGGTTGAGAAAGGAGAATGCATGGGTAAGAAAATATTTAATGGATTGCTGTAAAAGGGATAATAGTACTCCAATGAAACTCGTAAAATCTCTTACTGCAAATCCTATCCAAACTCGTAACGAACACCTTTTACCATCCAAATCCGTGCAAATAGCTCAAGAATGTCAGCAATCACCACAAAACCCGAACAGAAGCGAAAGCAAAGATCATAAATCTGTGAAATGTCCGCCGTAATATCATTCACAGTCCAGCAACCAGAAGCGAGACATAAAAAGGCACAGGGAAACTGTTGAGCCTCGGTTTTACGATACACCGTAAATAAGTCAGTGCTTGACCACACATTGATTGAAGTCCATAAAGCGGAAAAAAATGGTTATGTGGGCGCTATCAAATATTTCCAGTGATAAAAGCTTTCGCGAGAATAGCTCGAAATGGTTTCGTGTGTTTTTGTGGTATTAAGTGATATAAATACGGACGAGAGATATAAAAGTGAATTATTTTATGCTATTATGAATATTTCGGATTAACCCTTTATAGCTTAAAACTATTGAGCAAAACTCAATAAATGGATATCAAATGCATGCAGTAAAATATGAAGAGTGTTGATGCAAAGCTCGCATTCTCTAAAGTAATAACTAAGATGTAGGTTCCAGTCCGTTCATTGGCGACTTTTGGTAATCATAAATTCAATTAGACGAACTATCGCCAATGAACAGGCCGGGCCCTATATCTTAGTTATACAATTTTTTTAATTTTTTTACATCGATAAGTGTACTTTGCATCCCAAAAGTGTAATCTAGATACCTGATATTGTTTTCCCAAAGGCGTATGAATTGGACGATAGAAGGTGTGGCTAAACTCGAAAACTTTTGGTGCTCCAAACAGTTAAAAATCAAAACCGAACTTTCTATGACAAAGTATAACAAACACTGTAAAGAATATATGTTTAAGCATTTTAGCAGTTTGAGCCCAATGCCATACATAAGAAAAATATTCGTTCTGGAAAACTAAACCCGAATATCGATTATCGATCGTTTTTTTTTTTTACTTAACATGTCATGCTCTATTCCCAGCCCTTTCAAAAAACTACCCTAACGGCTACCCCTAACCTCCTACAACTTACTTTACCCCTTGCCCTTTCCCAACCCACAATCTCAATCTCCCCGGGGCTTTTTTCATTTCGCCCCACGGCCAAAAAACCGCTATCATGGCCCCCCTTTACCCCTCCTACGGCCCTACATAATCTCTGGATTTCTACCAAGCGATCATCTAGAAGTCCGCCGTAAGTGATTTCAACCACCACCCCTTACATCCTATTTTTTCTTCTTCTTTTCCATACCACGCCCGCCTAACACGTGCCGAAATAATCACACGTAGATAGGGTATCTGTACCTCAGAGTCAGACAAATGTAAGTCTTCAATTTGGCGATTTTCATTATGAATACAGTTTGAATAATAATTAAAATCATCAACTCGCACTAATATGTCCTGTCTAGTCATACGATTCCTCAAAGGCATTACTGGTGTAATGAATTCCTCAAAGGCATTACTGGTGTAATAATGCGTCAAGTTTTCAACTTGAGTAAATGACCCTTAAGGAAAGAGAAATACATTCTACTCTCGCTTATCTGGCGCAATAGATGCGAAAAACGTCGGATTCCCGAAAGCGCCGGATTAAAGGTGGGGTTGGTCGTCTTTAAAATGCGTCACAATACATAAAACGTCAACATATCTGTTGTCCGTGACGGTTCTATCTTCTTTGGGGCTATTGGTAAAAAGCGCATGATATATTGATGATGGCTTGTGATCTTTCCTGGAGGTTGTGTTGTTTCAGATCCTTTTTCGAATCACAAGTTGTTGCCTAGTAAATAGCCTCAAACCATTGCTCGTAGTTACATCAGACGTTCTAGTTCATGAACAAAATATCTACCAAGGCCGTCGGTGTACAGAAAGAGACGACGGATTAGTGGCGGTCGGATAAGAGTTTAGTTTGAATTATCTTCGCACTAGAGCAACACGAGGGCTATTGGCGACGGGCGTCATATTTTAGAACCACACTCAAATGACGAGCCGACACCTGAGTAGGCACCCAACGCAACCGTTAAGGGCGACATCGTACGCAGCGTCGGTACTTTGGAGCATATTTAACGTGCACTCCCTCCACTATCGGTATTATTCGTCGGACATTTTGGGCTGCACGGGCCGTTTTATAGGTCGGCAGTTAGTTTGGCGATGCCCGGACCCGAACCTGGGACCTTTCGCATGCTAGGCGAATGCCTAACCGACTGGGCTCCCCAGCCCCGGTCGGATAAGAGAGCGTGGACTCTATAGACTTATTGTCAAATCTGAACAACTCATCATCAAAGCCAGTCCAAGAGTTAATTTTGTAATTCTAATTGGTTTTATATGTGTGTTACGGGCAATTAAAATGTTATCTTTTATGATACAAGTAAGGTCATGGACAGTTATTAGTTTACTGGAAAAATCTGGACGTCAAAGGCCAGAGAAACTCAAATCCAAAAAAAAAGTTCTTTCAGTTTTCAGTGTCGAATCAAATTATATCCAGTATTTCAAGTACATTTTTGATCAAGTGCACAAAAAAGATATAGGTATTTTAAAATATAAGAATTTAATTAAAATGTCATAAATGCAGGATTTATTTTGAGGTGCAAAGTTAGGGAAAAAAAATATTCCCCTCAGGTCCTGAGTTAGTGAAATTCAGGCAGACTTACATCATTGTTGTTCTTAAAAACAGACACATCGCCGATTTTTTTTTTATTATTATTATCATTTGGAAGTAGTAGATTCGCTATCTTTTCGGATCGGCACTATCTTCAAAAGATACTGAGGAAAGATCCTCATCCCGAGCAAAGGGAGAAATTGTTTTACTTGATGGGTTCCGATTGTAGCACTTCTCTGTAACTGAGATTTACGTGCGCAAAAAGAAAAAAATAAAACTATTTGGTCTGTGGTTCTCTCCCTTCAGAATATAATGAAAAGTAATTCAATCGAATGAGCGTACGGGAAATTGTTCAGCCTGTTCCAAGAGATGATGCTCCTTATAAATTATTTCCCGGTGGCATTTATCTGAATTCTTTCGGAAAGATTTCTTGCAATTGGTATTGGCTCGTTTAGCAGAATTGGGTACGTACAATAGATGAGCAATTTTAACACGAAAAGTTTTATTGTCCAATATTATGGCAATCGAAGAATTCTGTCAGTGTCGTAAATGTCTTCATAAATTTTGATGCAGAAAATTGATTTTTTGATTAAAAACTGGTCGCAAACATTTTATGATTTATGTATTTTCAATTATTAGTATGTAGACATAAATTTAAGCAACATTATAAAAACAATGACATTTTAACAAATGTAACTGGGCTATTTTGTTTAAACCAGAAAGCCAATATAAATATGTAATAACTACTTAAAAAAAACAGCCAATTTTTTTACATGAAATTTAGATTTTTAGTAATAAAGTAATAGTGAACTTGGTACATACTTTTAACTTTTTAAAGTAATTTAGAACGACATTTGTCACTCACATATGAATCGTTTTGTTGCATAACTCACATTCTCCAATTAATGTACAGTTTCCTTATGAAGCAGAAATATTTTTACTTAGATCATCCCAATTTTTCTAGTAAATTTATAACGTAAAACATTAAAATAAAATCAGTATCATCAGAAAAATTTCGTTACTAATTAGACGGATCGATTTGTCCTGTTTTTGATACAAAATAATACAAAAATAAAAAATAATAAAATAATAAACATCGCAAAACATACCCAACGTAATCACTTCCCCTTCTGTAATAATACGTTATTTATGAGGCATTCCTTCGTTTAATCGAATCCCCCTTTAATAACTCGGCGTAAGAACGATACTAGAATCTTTTATATATATCCAACACAGAAGAAAAACAGTGTTGTACCCGATCGCGTCTTTTGTAAGGTATCTTACCCAGTCAAAGAAGAATATTTGGTATCTGAGAACTAAAGAGACTTGAGTCCTAAAATGAAATCATGCAATTTTTGGAGTTACTGGTGATTTGGAATGAATCCATTTAAAATTACACTGTGCAGACAAGTTCAAATATTAGTTTTTTTGCATGCATCATATTTTTGTATTTTGTATCAAAAATCGATCCGTCTAATTAGTAACGAAATTCTTCTGATGATACTGATTTTATTTTCATGTTTTACGTTATAAATTTACTAGAAAAATGAAAATGAAGAAAAATGAGATACTTATTTTTTTTTGCTTTTTTTTGTATAGTTAAATTTTTAAAATTTTAAAGCTGGGTTTCAAAAAAAAAAATCTTGTAGCTGCAATGGCTGTGTTGTGAAATGTTTCACTATTTTCCATTTTTTCGGTACTAGGTCGAACCGTTTTTCGCGTTTTGGTTTCAACATATTACCGGTTTTTAGTTGAACCATTTCCCATGGTTTCGTTACACTATAGTTCCTGTTTTTAGGTTCACCATTTACCTGGTTTTAGGTTTTACTATATTTCAGGTTATTGGGGTGTTTAGTTTTATCACATTTCTGGTAAAACTAAACACCTTAACACTTATGGGTTTATTTTATTTCTGATTCTTGGAGTATTTGTAACCAACAAAATGTAGTCACCTGCTGATGTTGATCTAGATGGCGGCCGGCTGCCTCTATTTCACTTTTTTTTGGTTCAAGCTAAAGCTTTTTCGCTTTTCTGCGAATGCTTGGATCGTCGATGTTCCACCAACATTGTTATAAAACAGACGATGATAATTTTTTTGGAACTTTAGGAACCATTTAAAATTATAATGGTGAAACCTCTTCAGCTTCGCAGGACGAAACCACAATAATGATGAAAGGTTGAAATTTCTTACAGTGCAAATCATTCGGTTACGCCTCTTTGTTTCTGAGTCACAGTTGCATAATAAAAAAGAGAAAGAAAGCGTCGCCTATTTGTTCCTTGGGTCTTACGGATGCGAGAGTTCGTGCATCGGAAAAGTAATTACGAAATCAGAAAAGAACAATGGCATCTTGACGGGGGAGGAGGTAAGAGATACTATTATCTGGGATATTGACGAGTGTGAGAGGGCGAAGATTGAAGATGGGTCTTTAAGGGGGCGAGGGAAGGACGTGATGGAATGCAGGGGGTGGCGAAAGGAATTCGGGAAGTCAAATTCTTTTTAAGAAGGGAGTGTTAGAGCGATGTTAAGGTACTTAAATGTAAAAGTTTTTTCAAGTGTTTTTTGAATTGGGAAGGTGTCGGGGAATTGTGTCTCGTTGGAATGATTTTGGGTGGTTTAAATTAAAGAGAGGAAAAGTTTTTACGGGTGTGAATCGTCCCTGAAAGCCCATCTTGATGTAAACCCGTGGTTTCACTGAACAGTCCTAATTTTTTTTTACTTTCAATTACCTTATATGACATATATAAGGTAATGAAAGCATTGAGATGGGGTTGAAAATCCCAAATGGAGATTTTGCGTTTTCTGCACGTTTGTTAGATGCGGATTCAGAAAGAGTGGTTGTCGGTCTGTTTGTCTGAAACCATTCTATAGGTCGAACTGAAGGAGCTAAAAACTTCAAATTTGGTACACGTGTTCCTAAGTCATATTAAGGTTGTGCTGAACTTCATAATAACGTCTTCGAGAAAATCGCATAAAGGGTAAGTCCCATAGAACTTTTATGTCGTAAAGTTATTGAAATTACCTTAGAAAACATAATTGAAAGTTGTGTTACACACCCCTAGTTTTCTCACCAATTAACTGTTGTGTTCTAACTATATGACGATCCCGCGCTACTACACTCGTAAAACAAAAGAGTGAAATCCACTCCTATAGGGGATGTGCATTTTCGGCACCGGAAAGGAGTGGAAATTAACTCAGACCGAGTTAAAACCGCTCGTTTGTTTTAAGAGTGTACTTTATATGTATATGGGGATAAATAAAGAGTATCAGTAGTTATGTATATGCAGATAAATAAAAGTATATCTGCATATGTATACACTCTTAAAACAAAAGAGTGAAATCCACTCCTATAGGGGAAGTGCATTTTCGGCACCGGAAAGGAGTGGAAATTAACTCAGACTGAGTTAAAACCGCTCGTTTGGTATTTCAATTTTCGACCGAAATTTAAAAATGATTGTCATTTACTGATATGACGTTTCATTGTTATGAAAAATAATTTTAATTTAAAAAGGCCTTTGAATATTTTAGTTGCAGTTAGAATGAATACATCGTGTATATTAAATGAGAATTTTCTTGTTACTCTTTTTACTCTTAAATACTTATAATTTCTCATTTCAATTTTTAAGCATATACGTTTATTACATTGCTGCAAATTCGTCTGTTACCTCAGTGATATCGCAATCTCATATTGACGTCAGTAGCTATCGCTTACCATATATATATTATATATTATATAATATAATATAATATAATATTTCTATTATATAATATTATAATATATATATATATTATATATATAAATAATAAATACTATATATATATATATATATATATATATATATATATATATATATATATATATATATATATATATATATATATATATATATATATATATATATTAATATATATATATATATCGTTCCCACACCCACACAATGAAGCAAAGTATTCTCTTCTCATAGAAAAGTGTCAAAATTTAATCACATTTTCAATAACAAAAAAAATAAATCCTTTCGCCCCGCAATTTTAATTAAAAATACCACGTCACTTGTTAAGCTGCCTCCGCACGATAAGGGCATTACAGCAGGCAGCCCTTCCGCCAAGAAACCGTGTGGTATTTTATGTCCCCATACAAAAGTCGAGAATTTAATGGAAAACTCTACTCCTTGGCTTTTATCTGCGGAATGCAGCTTGCCACTGTCAAGAACAAAGGCTCGAAATTATTTTCCGCCCTGCTGGTGGGTAGCTCCTTTTTCCGAAAATGGGAAAACCGGGAAAGTGTCCCGTGTTTTGCGTATAGATTTGCTTTCTTCTTCCAAACCCTGTCTTAAAACTGGATTGGCATGTCCGAATGAAAAAAAAAATGTCCCGTTTTTATGCGTGGAGATGGCAAAGTTGTAACTTGACTTTGGCGCTTGGTTTCTCTATAAATATTGTTCCTAAATGCTGCAACGGCTGTGCAGTGAAATGTTTCACCATATTTTCGGTATGTTTGATTGTTTCGGATGTTCGATTTGTTTCTAAAATATAAAAAATGGTTCTACAGGGTACCGAAAATATGATGAAACATTTCACCGCCCATCCGTTGCAGCTATTAGGAAAAATTATTATGGTGAAATCAAACACACATTTTTTATCTGTGCTACTATAAACAGCCCGTGCAGCCAAAAATGTCCGACGAATAATATCCCGTGTAGAGGAAGTGCACGTTAAATATGCTCCGAAGTACCAACGCTGCGTACGATGGTAATGGTTGCGTTGAGTGCCTACTAGAGTGTCGGCTCGTATCACTTGACTGTGGTTCTAAATTACGACTCTCGTCGGCAATAGCCCTCGCATAGCTATAGTACGACGATAATTCAAACGAACCTAACAATTGTATTACTAAAATGTGTTTGTCAATACAGAGTTGCTTGAGAAAGTAAGAAATAATCAATATTGTAATTTTATTATGCTAAAATAATTTTCCAACGGTTTACATTTTAAAAATGCATTATATTTTTTTATCTAGCCAAACAAAATATTTTAATTATTAAGAAACATTATTCGCTTTTCAAATTCATTTTATTGTTTACTTCCTGTTTTGATCCTTTGAAACAACAAATTTTGGTATATACTTCACAGCTATTTAAAATCTACAGTATGCAGTGGTCGTAATTCTTTAAAAAAGTTAAAAAGTAGACACAAAGTAGTTAAAAATGCTACACTTAATACTTCTACTAATTTTTTTAATCAAATATTTCATTTAGAATTGTGTTTCACCAAAATAGCTCTTTGACGAACTGGGTCTGAGCACAATAACTGATATCCCCCTGCGACGACTTTGAAAATTGAAGTTTCCTGGACAACAAAGGGAATTTTTTTTTTATCTGGGGGTATTTATTTACTGATATTTTCTCACCGTGGCGTTGAGTTTATTTCTTTTCTCCATTTTTACTGTCACATGTCACTTTTTCTCGAGCAATTTGAAGGCTTCGTCAAAGAAATAAAGCGAAATTAAAGTGTCAGGTAGTCGTACTGACTTTTGCAGATCGATAAGGCTTTTCTATTTTTTTAAAAGTATTTTTTTCGGTACAGCTAGCTGGGGAGCCCAGTCGGTAAGGCGCTTGCCTTGAATGCGAAAGGTCCCAGGTTCGGGCTAAGGCATTGTCAAAATAACTGCTGGCCTATAAACGGTCTCTGTACAGCTAAAAAGTCATACGAATAATACCGCATTTAGAGTGAGTGCACTTAAAATGTGCTCTTAAGTCCCAACGCTGAGTACGATTCCGCCCTTAAGAGTTGCGTTGGGTGTCTATTCAGGTGTCGGCTTGTTACCTGATAGTTGCTCTAAATTCCGTCGTCTATAGCCCTCGGATAGCTCTAGTGCGACGTTAACTCAACTCTAGCAGAGCCAGACCCTGTTCCATAAACTTGTCTTAGGGTGTGAAGTGCATCAGCCGATGATTTTTTTTTTTTTTGGGGGGGGGGGGGCAATAGAAACTCCCTAAAACAACGACTGCTACAAGCAACCGAAAATAGCTGCTTTCTGTTCGCGCACCATATTTTTCGCTCTAAACTTCGTTACCTATATTATGGAGCAAATTTAATACGAATATTAAGTGTTACTTATTTGGTTTGGAACAATTATATAAAATTATGTATTGATTATTAACGCTAAAATGCGTATAGTTTTTACTACTTATTTGTGTACATATAAAACGGTCATATAAATTTAGGATTGGCTTAATTGTATTAAATTATAGTTGCATATAATGTATCACATAAGTGCCGGCTCGTCACTTGACTTTTTATTCTAAATTACGACGCCCGTCGCCAATAGCCCTCGTGCAGATCTAGTACGACGATAATTCAAACTAAACTATAATGTATCAACTCATATTAGCCATATCTCAAGAATATTAAAAATTATGCTCAACTTCAAAATGAAACAATGTATTTACTCCTTTTCCCACCCGATGCCATGCTGTTCGCCATCATCAGGTCTTCATTAGCAACTACTAAACATTCGGCCATTTCAAAACGACAATTAGTATCTAAACTCACGCAACTGAATTCCCAGCAATTAATACAAAGAGACAGTTCATTTGAAAAAAGTATTCTCTGAATTGACTGTATTCAGGCGTTCGAAAGCGTGTCCAAAATTTGTATAATTGCTGTCATACACATCATCCCCACTAATGGTCGTCTCCTAATTCCGCTACCAACTAAGGATGTTGAAGAATGAATGACTTATTTATTTTCTTGTGTTTTTACATTAAAAAATAGTAGATGGTTCTTGAACTTTCCTTTTCTCTAAGAATATCAAATTTTTGAAACAGATGATTTGGAGAAAGCAAAGTCATAGTAAAACTTTCATGTGATCGCGCGTTAATTGCAAGGGCTTGTAGTGACTATTATTTGTTTTCATTTTAATTATTTACACTGCCATACAGAAAAAATATCCAGTTATATATATGACAGGAAAAGTGTATTATAAATTGTTTATATAATGCTTTGTTATTCTAACAGACATAAGGAATTAAACAGATAGATAGAATAGTGTTTCGTTAATAAAGAGAAATTTGGTGTTTTTTTTATTACATACACAAAATTGATAAATAAAATTACTTTTTTAGTGCAATGTGAACTATTTAATGTTCAAGTTTATTTGCTTTATTTTTTCAATAAAAATTAGTTTTAAAAATTGACTATTAAAGTAGGTTAAGATAGAGGTTTCAAAATAGTAATTTTCTACCTTTTAGGAAGTTTGCAATGGCTATAAAATGGGGCCATCCTGGGTCAGGAAATTTAAATTAATTTAACAAAAGGAAATATGCGTTACTTTTTATGAAAAACTTCACTATGGTTTTTTTTATACACTGTTAAAAAGTTTGGTATCTGATTATACCGGAATCCTGGAACTTTTTAGTTGCCACCACTATTTGAATCGCGGATTTACCAATTTTTGGTAAAACCAAAAGGTTGATACACCACAAAAGTGATAATTCAACGCTCCAAATAGTGGTGGCAGCTAGAAAGTTCCAGGGTTCTGGTGTAATCTTGCACCAAAATTTTTGGCTGTGTAGAACTCTATACTACGAATGCTGTGTGTTGTAAACATTAAGCACCCATAATATACAAAAGATTTATCAAAAATACTGAGGCACACGGCTACAGTTCGTTATCTTAAACGTGAATATCACCGTGTTCAACAAACACAGCATTTTCCCTAAACAATTAAAATTAACAATGGCTAATTCCTCCCCTGTGCCCATGGATTCAGCGGATCCGATCGATCTGATCTTTGGAGATCCCTTTGCAGCATCTGGATGTTTTAATTAATTAATAAGGAAGGATTTTAGGGGTTGCTTAGAAGATGGGAACTGTGCTCGACGCACCCATAATTAAGCAATTTCAGCACAGTGTTGTGTCGGTGGCACTTTTTGTTCCAGTAAACGTGTGTTTTACTAGATATGCCTGATGTGATGTTTGTTTTATGTTGAGTAAATATTTAATTACGAGGTGATGGTTCTTTTGAGGGAATTGGGAAAAATTATTCTTCAATTTTATTTTAATTTAGTTTCACTTTACTAATTAAAGTTCTTTTATTGACCTTAAGGATTTTTTTTATTTAGCACTGACTTTTTCTATTATCGCAGATAAGACTTCTATATTAGTAAATTTACAATAATTTATATGGGTTTTTGAGCCTTTTTATGAAAATATGAAATCTTGACTGTATAAGAAGAATGTATGAAAGCTGTATTACACTTTTGATCATAGAATACCACGAAATATACAAGTTGATTTTGCATAACTGTAATTGGTTTGTAAGTTACACTTCTCCAAAATACGTAGCTAAGTAAATTTTTTTGGTATGATAATTGAACTTGTAAAGAATAATCCTGATTAATTAAAATTTGGTTCATGTATTAAAGATAATCCAAGTTAAACTAGGTGAGTGCAAAACTAAATGATCAATTGCTACTCAATAAATCAGTGCATTTAAAGATAAATATATAACCTTTAAGGTAATTTAAATTTTAAAAATGGAGGATGGAGATATCGATGGAGGCGCATGGACGATTTTCTGAATTTCTTTATAGTTCATAATTCAAAATAAAAATGACATCTATTGTCAATAACTAATTATCCCATTTGTCATAGGCAACACAGTTTGGTAGTTCTGGCGATCTGTTAAAGCTTATTTTTTTGCACCTACTCCTTTTTTTGCTTAAACATTTTATAAGATGTCTAAATTAGCCAATAAAGTGTTTATAAATTCAGTATCTTGCAATAATACCCATTTAATCTTTAATATAGTTGAACTCGTAAATATTTCTGATATCTTTTAAGCCTTCATAATACGTTTATTTACATTTACTTTATTTCAAATTTTCAAATAATATAATGGCACAAAGTATATTCAATCCACTTTTCATCATTCCTCATTGCATGCCTCTTTTAAAACATGGTAATTTTTTCGATTACTATTCATAGTATTTTTTTAGTTTACCAAGATAAAATAGTTAAGTTCTTTTGGTCATGTAGCGTGCCGCAATCTTTTCCATTCACTTTACTAAAAATATGAAGGGTATATAAAAAGTTCTTCCGATTCCATACTTTTTCTATTTGCATGCAAATACTTTGATCCTTATGCCCATTCCAGCCAATGTCCTCCACAATGGGAGAACATCCCCCAAATTGTTCTGTTCAGAACATTCTTTTAACCTGATATTCTTTCCACATTTCTGTTTGGAACACTTTGAGTGGATTAAAACGAAATGGTTTTTATGCAACCTTTTTTTCTTTAATCTTTTTTTCATCTTCTCTCGTTCCATTTGCTCAGAGATTGCGGTTGGTTCTGATAAGAAGTACTGAAATGGAGCAGAACCGCTTTCTTGGTCGACTAGGGTGATCCGAAACATATGCTGCTCGATGAAGTTTGGCTGTGGTGCTTTGATCGGAAGGTTTCGCCTCGTTTGAGGATAGTTTACATTTAAAATAAGTAGATTTGTAGCAGAATCTGTCACTTAGACCGCTTCCACACAACATTTGTGCTCAACAAGGAAAACAAGAGCCAAACGCAGGTCCCAGGTTCGGGCCCGGGCATTGTCAAAATAACTGCTGACGCATCTATGCATCCAAAAAGTCCGACGAATAATACCCATAGAGAGGGAGTGTACGTTAAATGTGCTCCCAAGTCCCGACACCACGTACGATGCCACCCTTTAAAAGTGGGTTGGATGCCTACTCAGGTATCGGCTTGTCACTTGTCTGTGGCCCTAAATTATGACGCCCGTCGCCAATAGCCCTTGTGTAGTTCTAGTGCGGCGATATCTCAACCTCACTTAACCTTATCTTATCAGGAGTTAAATTTATGTCTTAAAAAAATTGGGCTCTTTTAAATGCTGATACTACATGTTTCTTAGTAAATTCTTCAAGGCAGTTGGCGTATTCTTGTATTCATCTGGAACGATGCCGCCTGTTTGGCGAGTGAGAACGAATCCAGCTGCAGTCATACTCAAATTCAACTTGCTGCAGCTACATGAGAAGGGAACCTATTCCTTCGCCATTTCGCATTAACGATGGAATTGAAAGGAATTGAAACTTCTTTTTATGGGGGGAAAGGGGGGGGGGGTAAAGGAGGCAATTCGCCTGACTGGTATCGTCATTAGGGGGGTGATGGGAGCATGTAATAATTCGAATTTCGGGTATTATATCCTCATTGATGAGTATTGATCCTGATACCAAATGGCCTGTTACGGACTTACTGTTATGGTCATGCATCGGAGACGTTAAAAATTTTATGTATGTTTAAATTAAAGACGATTTGAATCTATTTATGAACGGGAAATGTTATGATTGGTAATATAACGGGCAAATTGCTTCGTTAAATGCTTCGCCTTAGTACACAGTTTACGAATATATTTAGCGTAATGTTCAGCTATATAGTTTATTTTATCCTTTCGTTTATTAGCCATCATTAAAGTAGTTATTATTAATGCGGGTCCTTTTCAGTGTATTAATCTTTTTATGGAATAGTTCCTTAATTTCAGTATGATCGTGGTAGTGTAGACCATTTATGAAATTGAAAGTTGAAATAATCTATAATAGACTATCTATGCATCCCTAGATTATATAGTTTATAAAGCAACGATTTCGGATTTATGTAATTTAAAATGATATGCAGTGAGCTCATAATAAAAGAGTGGAAGAAGAAGATGAGTCATTGTAATTAACTTCAATTTACGTAATATGAAACGTAAGGTAATGTAAGTATTGCGATAGGGTAAAAATCCGAAATGGAGATTTTGTGTTTCCGACATGTTTCGAAAGGGGCTGATTCTAAAATAGTGGCTTTAGCTTCCACACTACGTTTATAACGTAAAAAGTGGAAGGTATTGTAACTGTTCAGTCCGTCTAACCGTCACCCACTTTCATAGTCCAAACTGCAAATGCTACGGACAAGTGTGATACGTCAAAAAATTCAGAGCATCGAAATTAGAATACATTGAAAATTTCGGAAAAGAATTCGAATTCGAAGTACTTCAATTATTTAAAAAACGGCAAAATTTAATGCTCATTTAAAATGCATAGGAAGCCATTTTTATTGGAATTAAATCACCATTGCAATTCGCAACAATTGCTCGAGAAACTTTAATTCTTTTAGACAATAAATTAAAATAATTTATTTTTGATCAGTTTGAAATGACGTCAAATATATTTCACTACGAGATTCTTTGTACGTTGATATGAAATGTTTTTATTCTATTTAAAAGCGAGGAATATTACACATTTATTCTTTTAAATATTAATTAATTTTTGCAAACGATAAGTAATAATTATTGAATTTTCGAAATAAAATAAATAAAACTAGCCAAATTTAGCATGTAAATGTTTAATATAGAATTAATGCTGTGTTTGTCGCCTTTTTACCTGTTAAACACAACTGTTGTGTGGAAGCGAGTTAAGTGACAGATTCTGTTACAAACCTACTTGTTTGAACTTTGGTCCGCCTGTTTGAAACCCCTCTACAATCCGAACTGAACGCTACAGATTTCAAATTTGGTATACGAGTTCGTAGTACCTGTCGAACGTCATAATAAGGTTTTTGAGAAAATCGTGCATTCGCAAAGGGTAGCTTCCACCCTACTTTTTGGTTTTAAAGTTATTGAAATTACCTTATATGGTATATAATTATCTTAATGTACTGATTTATTGAGTGGTAATTGAATGTCGTGTAGTGTAAACACCCCTAGTTTTGAATACAGTAATAAATTTAATATTCATAGTTGTTAATTACATTTAAAAAAAATAATGTCATTTTAAATTGCCACTTGTAGTAATTGTTTGTAACAGAAATTAAAGGAACGTAATACATAATGCACTAAATGCACCACCCCCAGTTATCAATTGCTACCAGTTATCTATTAGTTAGAGAATTTTTCTTTTATAGTTGCAGCAAATCGACATTTTTATCTTGCTTTTATCGCGTCAGGATTTATGTTCGAACTTAATTCATACTATCGACAACACTTTGAGTTGGATCCACGCCAAAAGTCTGATCTCCTGTTCGGTCGCCCAAGTTTGGGATTTCTAATTTCAATTTATGTAAAACAAAGAGCAATGAAAATTGATAATTTAGGATGGAAACATTCGGATCTAATTTTAGTATTTTAGAGTAATTTTATCGGCTTTAACTTTCGTTATTTTATAATATGCACATTTAATCTCTTAATCAATAGTTTGCGCTTCTAAAATTGAGTTTTAGAGTTAAAAGCCCTTAGTTCAAAACATTTTATTATATCATAAAACATTTCTTAAAAATAAATAGTGAAAAAAAGACCATCCAATTATCTAAAGTTTTTTTTATAGCACAGCTTTAAATGACACTCTATAATGATTAGTTTCCTTTAAACCTAAATAAAAACTCTGTATTTTTATAAAACAATAATATTTATTTTACACTCCCCCTCTGCGATAAAACAATTAAAAATCATCAATTTACATACACCAGATCATATATCAAGTACTTAAAAATTCTTTTTTCTTCGGCCTTCGATAGCAGGAAAAGTCAGATTAATAACAACATGGGATTAAAAGAATAAAAAACTCATTTTTTCTACTCCCAAAAAATAGACGATTATTATTATGAACAACTTAAAAATGTGCTCTCGATGCTAAAATCAATATTTTTATGGGGCCAAATTATTATCTCTTGGCACTTTTAAGCCTTTACTTCATCCCTCCCCCCCCAAATGTTCCCTATTGTTTTGCAGGAGAGTGAAACCTTTATTAAAGCCTTGCTGCTTCTTTTGTTTCTTTGTAGGCCTCGCTTTGCTATGACATGGGTCCCTAATTAGGTTTTAATGATAGAGGAATTTGTTGGGGTCGTGGTGCAAGTTTTGGCTTGACATCGCTATTTTTGTTACGTACCAGGGATTGGAAATTTACTTTAAAAACAAAACTTTGTTTCTGTTACTTAACTAAAATAAACCGCTTCCACACAGTATTTGTGCTCAACAAAAAACTCACTATTTATACACCTCTGAAAAAAATTCGCCAAACAGGGCCTTCAGCTTATAATTTATTTCTAATTCAAACTTTTAAACGCCAAAATTGACCATTTTCATTAAACTTCCTTCGCAAAATAATAATTACTCATTATCGTTTGCTGAATTTGTTTGCAATTCGAAAAATAATTATGAAACTTTTTGTAATAAAAATCTTTTAGTTGCCACAATTTCCCATATTCATTAACTTTCTTTCGAAAAAGAGAATAAGAAATAATTAGTAAAATTGATGCTTTAAAAATAAAAGCGAACTTTCTCTTATTTTTTTATTCAAAGTTAGTATTCTCTATGCATCCTTTCTCATACATATATAATGAATCATCAAAAGAACTCTATTGTGACATTACAACAATCCAAACTGAATTATATATATATCACATAAATAAATATTCTTTCAAAAGTATTTTTTATTTTAAATAAAGTTTCTCGTACGTTTAACGAAATGACAACAGTGAAAATGTTGAATAAAAATGGAATTTGCATGTTATTTCAATGTAGATTAAATTTTTAGTTATTTAAATTAACTTCTAATTAAATTTTTTTAATGAAATTTGAAATGTAGCCTAATCTGATTTTTTGCTTTGAAACTGACGTATCCCACTTGTTTGTGAGACTTACGGTTCGTTCTGTGAAAGTGGGTGACAGACAGACGGACAGACTGAACGATTATAATACCTTCCACGTTTTACGTTATAAACGTAGTGTGGAAGCTAAAAGTGACTCTTTTACAGTTAATGTGAAAAGTAACTAGTTACAGTTGCATATTACGAGAAAAGTTAACTAGTCACAGTTACTTTTTATAAATTTCAAGTTATAAGAAAATTTTAAATTTAGCCTGCTTACCGTTTTTCAAAGAGAATCGCGACTAAAGAAACAGGGACAATCGGAAAAAAGTTAAGAACGAATATTCAACGTTGTTAAAAGTTAAATTCTAAACAATTAAATTAAGCCGAATGCCAAACTGAGACGAAAATATCCGTGAAGAGCGGCTTGAGACGGAAAAGTTATGAAATTTTTCGTTACTTCGTTACCGTTAAAAGTAACTAAGTGACAGTTATTTTCTGAAAGATCTAACGGCGCTACTCGGTGCTACCTGAAAAAAAATAACCTGTTACAAGTAACGCGTTACTCAAATCTCTGTTACGTACATAAAAAAATTGGGCTATTTCTTGAAATATTTTTCTAGGTTTCCTTATGATATTCCTTATGGGTGGATCCCACCAGCAAACATCGAAGCGTACTTAATATGAACATCTTTTGTTTCGAAACACTAATCTCATTCTACTATTTCTTCAATTTTTTGCTCTGCTTTGTGCGTAGCATAATGAAAAAAAAAAGGATGCCTTTTATTCATACATTTTAAAAAAATGTGTTATCGAATGAAGCTATAGACTTAGTATAAAGAGTCTGTTGTTCTTGCAGGAAAAAACTGTTGGTATGTCAGAGAAATACCATAAAATTTACAGAGAAATCTGTTTATTTTATACGCAAACCATTTGTTATTTTAACGCAAAAGCTGTGCTTTAACAGACAAATTGTAAAGAAAAAAAAGAAATTCTACCTTCCCTGCAGGAACCCTCGGTCACTCCGGTAACAGGCAGGGATACTGACCACAATACTACCGACTAATAAAGAATGCCGAACCCGGGTTAAAACCACGAACATTAGATCTTCAGTCCAACGCTCCGCCTATTTAGATATTTCAAACCGTTAAAATGCTTTTCGGTTGCAATATAACACTCTTTACGTGGTTAAAAAACACATATTTTATCTCAGCATAATTTTACATAAAAAAAACTGTTAAAAGAAAATTACAGTAATTTCCTGTAAATGTTTTCTGCATTTTTTTTTACTGTGCATTCTACCCTAGTAGCACACAATATCACGCCATTAACGTTCGACTTCATTTCGATATTTTTCTGCTGGTTTTGGTATGTAACAACATATCGATATTGAGATGTGATCTTACGATATCTTTTGATTGTAGTTAGTTGGAATTGTACGTTTCCCTCTGTTTTGCCGGATGTTTATTATTGTTCTATTGATAATTCGTGTTCTCAAATGTAAATTTAGACTAATGCGTATTGTAAGTTTACTAATTTTAATGCATATGGCGTTGTTCATAGTAAACCTTTTAGAACTTAGTATACAAAATCAGCCATTTTTCCTCTGAAAGCCAACATAGTAGCGAATTTTGCAAGCAATTACGTACCCAAAATTGCTTGACCAAAATTAGGCATGATTATTGGAAAATACGTTATTTTGTTCCTAACTTATCAAATTAAACATATGTATAAGTATGCAAGCTGAATACCAGTACATTTTAAACGTTACTTTTAATATAAAAAAGCTTGGCGAAGTCCTAATTTTTACCCATGGCAACCCTTCCGCTATGAATTCTCCTCTAAGCTTTTATCTTTCCCTCGTCCCTCAAACGTTGCCTTTTGTTTTAGAAAGTAAAAAATAGCATAAAATATAGTATTAAATATCTATAGTGGGAATACCAAATACTTTTAAGCCATCGTTCCTTATTTTTTCAAAGACCTTTGGGGCTTAATTTATTACCTTGTTTAGAATGTGTTGTCTTTGTATACTGATATCATTATTTCAGGGCTTTAACTGTGTCCGTTACTATTTGTTACTTTTTTGCTTTTAAATTAAAAAAAAAAATGTTTTCTGATATTAATGTTTAAGAGGGAAACAACCACGCGAAATAAACAACGATCACTTTTGGAAAAATATTTGTACCAGTTTAATATTTAATACTTTTTTCTTTATTTGTGAAAGGTTTTTTTTTTTCATTTATTTTTATAAAGTTGTAGAAATTTTGTCGTTTCTTCCTAAAATTATATCAATGAGGGGATTGGATAATTTACTCGTCATCTATATTAATTGCTACAAAGTAAAACTTATAACTCAATAGTTTAACAAATAAATTTAATTTATTATTTATGGTATATTCTATGAATAATATTAATGTTCATTTAATCTGTTTAATAAACTTAATTTCTAGCGTATTGTTATTTATTTTTTTTGTTAGAAATGCAAATTATTTTCTCGAGTCTGTTTTTTTTCTATTAGGCATGCCTACCCTGGCTAAAAAAAATCGCAATTTCCTTCTATAATTACAGACCAAGTTTGAATAGATTTTGAACTGAAGAATTCAGGGGAAAAAATAACCCTGCAAAAAAACTTTTGATGACTCACAAATGAGAGGTTCATTACAATGAAACCTTCCCTCAGAAGGAGCATTTTCGATTTTTTTTTTAGATTCTTACAATCTTTCCTTTAAGCTAGAAGTTTTTTTTATTCCTTTGTTCCATTTTTTTTCGCTAAAGAAATTATACTCAAGGAATTTGGGTCTTTATATCTGAAGATCGAAGAATGCCCCACCTTTTTCTTTTGTTCTTATTGAAAAGTTTTCAATGAATCCTACCTCTGAAAATAGGCGTTGCATTGGTGAATAAAACTCCTGTTTAAACCAGGATGGTTATAATTAAAGTTCTGATATAAAAAGGCTATATAGAAAATAAGAACTACTCTTAAGAGGGAAATGAGTCCGTTGGACCGAGGGTTTTCAAACCAAAGTGCCTCAGTATTAATCGAATGGGGAAAAAAATCTTCGAAACCACATTTCTCATCTGTATTGAATATTTTTACAAAAGGTTTTTTTATGTGGTAAATGTAGCTGACTTACAGGTCCCGACAATCCTACTTTTTGAGATTTGTTCGAATATTTTTTTGAATTTTCAATAAATAATTTTGCACAAAATATTCAAAAAGCAATTTCAAAAAATGGGATTATAGAAACGTGTAAGTTATCTACTTTTATCATAAAAAAACTGTTTGTAAAAATATTCAATATAAAGCTGGAGAAAATGTGGCTTATATAAAATAATTTTTTCCTATTAGATTAACACTGAGGTACTTTACTTTGGAGATCCGCGGTCAATTGGGCTCATTCTTCCTTAAGAATGAAGATGTATTTGTTAATAAAAGCGTTTTGAAATGGATTTTTTTTGTTCGTAAGCAGTTTATAGAAAGCTCATTGGAGCAATGGAATAAACCTACTAAACCTACTGAATATTTCTCGTGAGCTTGTTTTGGACACATGACGATGAATGTTGTAACTTTTCCATTACTTAGAAGTTATAATGTCTACCTTTGCTTCGTTAAACAAAATACATCATTGCTGTCTAAATTTTGAAATAATTTTGTCATTAGTTCTTACATTAAAACTATTTGAAATCCGTTTTAAGAGTACATTCATTCGCTTTAGATCAACTCTTTTTACGAATTATTATTATTATTATTATTATTATTTTTTTTTTTTTGGGGGGGGGGGCTGGGGAGCCCAGTCGGTTAGGCATTCGCCTAGCACGCGAAAGTTCCCAGGTTTGGGTCCGGGCATCGCCAAAATTACTGCCGGCCAATGGCCCGTGTAGCCGAAAATGCTCTACAAATAATACCCCGTGTATAGGGAGTACACGTTAAATATAATTCAAAGTCCTAACGCTGCGTACGATGTCGCCCTTAACGGTTGCGTTGGGTGCCTACTCAGGTGTCGGCTCGTCACTTGACTGTGGTTCTAAAATACGACGTCCGTCGCCAAAAGCACTAGTGTAGCTCTAGTGCGACGATAATTCAAACTAAAACGAAACTTTTGGAGTTTATCATGGAAGGATTTAAGCCATTAAAGCAACATTTTCAAATATTTTGTTTAGTCAAGCATTTTGACCTGTGTTAAATTTTTGCTGAAATATTATTGCTAAGATTTAAATGTAATTGTAATATATAATATTTGATCGTTTTACAAATGTGTATTAAAAATACTGTAAAAATGTCCAACATATTCTAGAAATCTGTTAACACTTTCGCTACGTAAACATTTTTTTGCCGCGTAACTTGTTATAGGAATAGGATTAACGAATCCTTACTAGTTCGGCCATCCGGGCCGTTTAAGAAGTTATAGGGTTCAAGCCGCTTATAAAGGATAAAATTCCTACTATCATTTAACCAACCGCCATAACATACAGTATAGCTCCACGATTATAAAAGTGTAGTAGCATTTTAAATATCTTACTTAACGATATTATTACTTGTATAATAAGTAATAAAGCTTTTATTAGCATTTATTTAAAAATATGAGTTTCAAAATAAATTTTGGTAAAAATTGTTGTAATTGGGAAAAGTATTTGAAGACAAATCAAAAGCTTTGGCTTAAAGCAAACTATAACTTGAAGCTCCCTTGATTTATGGTTGAATGTTATTGAAAAGAATTCTTTTGTTAGAAAATCCCTTTAAAATTTTCTCCTGGTCGCTGCTTTTTTAGAAATAGCTCGTTTTCCGCTTTGTTTGCTAAAGATGGATAGTGTTTCGTTTTAAATTCAATTTTTCTACTTCAGTATTAATTTTGAATGGAAATGCGGCTTTATTTCTGTCGCAAATGCCATTTATTTAATTTACTTTACATTGAGAGATATTTGAATTGAAAGAGATTACTTTTGAAATAAATAGAATAGCATTGCTATAAGTATCTTTCGCGTATTTAAATATTATATTTATTAGTTTAAGATGTTTTTAGAAAAGAGGCGCATAATGAAGTTTACCGAGAGGGTATGTTTGAGAGGTATGTTTAATTCATACCATATTTTAAAAGTTAAGGCATCACTTTATAATGTAAATGGAAGATTTTTAAAATGATTTGTTATGAATTTTCGTAAAACTTTTACAAGTTTAGTGTATAGTCGACCGTGCATTCATGGTAATTTGTGTTGGGCCGAAAACATCGGCAAGCTGGCAGAACGGGAATAATAAATCCTCTACAAAATGGGGTTAAAAATTTGAAATGGAGATACTAGTGTGTTTTCTACACGTTTTGGAGGGTGTTGATTCTAAAAAATGGTTTTTAAACACTGGTTCGTCTGTCAGACTGTCTGCAACCACTCTACAGCTAAAAAAAAAGTTAAGGGCTTCAAATTTGGCATACAAGTTCTTAGTACCTGTCGATCGTCATAATAAGTTTTTCAAGAAAATCGCGCAGGTGTAAATGGTAGCTTTCATAGACACCCCATTTTTTGAACGAAAGTATCACTTCAAATTCCACAAGGAATCTCAATTTCTCCCATTGCATTCAATCCAATCCAATCACCATCCTTTTGTCTGTCTCTCACACACCTTCACTTAGAGATCCGCATCCTCCTAAGAGATCGATCCTCCAGCATCCCCATCCATAACTCTATCTTGCGCTTCCGCGGTGACACTTTCCAATATATCGACACGAGTCCTCGGATGTGCAATTGTCTGCAAATAGGATGGGGGGATGAAGACGGTAATAATGCATCATTGAGGGGGGTGGCATGTCAAGTTTTACAAATAGCTGCACCCCTCCCCCCCCCCCACCTGAAGATGGTGACAAGTTGAGATGGGTATGCAGAGGGGTTTGTAGGAAAATTGGTTGATGTTCATAAAGTCTTCTTTTTTGATTGTACACTATAAACTGTTAAAATGCTTGGTGCAAGATTGCATCGGTATTCTAGATGCCTCCACTATTTGGAGCTTGGATTTACCAATTTGGTGGTAAGACAATAACTTTGATACACCGCAAAAGTGGTAAATCAACAATCATCTGTTTTATATATTTATTGTTTATTTAGATAAACTTTGCGGCAAGATTATTTTTGCTTGGCAAATTTTCGTAGCAATCGCCGTTAATGCGTCAAAGAATCTGTATATATTTTTTGACACCAAGTTGAACAAGTGTGCGCCCTTATAAGATATAACAGCTTACTCGGTTCGAATTAATTCCCGAATCTCATTTTTCAGTTAAAATTTGAAACCATTACACGGTGGGGAACAATATAAGGATGAAATTTAGTATTTTATTTTGCTTTGTATGATATCATTATTTATATTACATTGTAATGGTATTTTTTTTCCATATCTGCTTCTAATGTGAGTACTTCCTGCAAAAACATTTAAGCTGAGTTACATCTGTGTTACTACTCAATAAATTTTCAAAATGATTTTTTTTCTAGTGATCGCATTTTTGCAAACCTCCATAACAACACAATCCAATAGCTTAGTGGAAGAACGTGCTATGTAACAAAAAAGTGAAAACGAGAAAAGGAGCCTTAAAGATTTTAATTTGCACTTATATCTGTAAAAAAAAACAGTACTTACTTGCAAACGGTAAAAAAATAAACTTGAAATAAACTGATACAGGAAAAACATGTTATCATTAGGGGAGGGAATAACATGATCATTGATATGAAAATCTGAACTTTTTCAAAAATGTCACATAACACGTTTTTCCACTAAGCTCTTCAATTGTCTTTGGTCTCTATATGACTTTCTCTTTCACGTTATATTACAACCCCAACATCCCCCCCCCCCCCGTGTGCCAGCACAAACCGAAGTTAATGGAAATTAATACGACTTCTCGGTGCGATTAACTCTTTAAACCATCCTAAGGTGCTCCAGGGAAAATATCCAGCTATGTGAAGTCGTATCAGATATTCTCACAGAAATGAAAATGTCCTCAGCTGGAAACCCAGTTTTTTACGTAATGATTTTCCTTTTTCTCTGCAAATCGCTTATGCATAAAGCGAGAAAATCCCCCAAAACTTTTAATAATTTAATATTTTATTTAACTTCGTATGGTATCATTATTAATATTGCCAATGTAATGGTAAAACTTTTTTTCCCATATCTGCTTCAAATGTCTGTACAGGGTGCTTTCTACAAAAACATTTAAATGTAGTTACATCTGTGTTACTACGTAATAATTTATCTAAAGGAAAAGTGTGGTTTCTAATGGTTTTACAGACGCCTTTTTACAAATCTCTATAACAACGAAATTGTCTTTGGGTCTCTTTATGACTTTCTCCTTCACGTAATGTTACTTATCCAGTCTTAATCCCCCGGGTGTCAGCACAAACCCGAAGTTAATCTAAATTAATAAGACTTCTCAATGCCATTACCTCTTGAAACTATCTTAAGGTGCTCCAGGGAAAAGTCCCAGCGCTGAAGTCGTACCAGATCATAGTGTTAAAAAGAAGATGCTGCCTAGCAAAAATTCAATACAAAACTGGTTTGCCAAGTGAAGCCATCGATCGTTTTGTAGTAAGCCTTAACAAACGCTCTCGGCTAGTTATTTGGCGCTTTTCTTAAGTCGAGTTTGTGTAGGCCCACTACATTGAGTTGGCGACTCTCTGACTAACTAATAGAGCTATAACTACAGCTTACTTTTTTCTTATGTTTGAGGGATATCACTAACCATCTTGTATAAATTCAGATGTTGTGTTACTGACTACAACTTCACAAACAGGCATTTATTTTTATTTTTACTAACGCTTTTTAAAGTATTAAATGTTGCGTTTGCGAATGAATTAACATTGAGTGAGCGGTTAGTTTAGACTTACTAGGTTTTCTAGGCGACTTTCTGACGGCTTCACTTGTTTTTGGGCCAAGCATCTCTATCTTTTAACTCTATGTATCAGATATTCTCCTAGAAATGAAAATTTTCTCAGCTGGAAACTCAGTTTTTACGTAATGATTTTCCTCTCCTTTCTCTGCAAATTGCTTATGCATAGAGCGAGAAATTCCCCCCGAAACTTTCTGCCTTCGCAATAAAACTTTAAAATTTCACTAATTTACTTTCATTTATGGAATGAGGGGGAGTATAGAAGGGGAGAAATGACTTCCTGCTTTGCCCTTCTGTTTTCAACATGTTCGTTTTAAATCTGTTTTCGAGGAAGGGATGAAGTAAATTAGAAATTTTTAAGAAATCGAATTTTTTCTGTGCTCCTAGGGCGTATTTCAGTTTCAAAGAAGAATAGAAATGATTTTTTTGTTTTACGAGTCGGCTTTGCACTTGAAAGTAGAGAAGAGTTGGTGGGTAGAGTTTGAGTCTTTTTCAAATAATAGTTATAATTATGTTTATGTACTTCTTCGGATCAAAAGTATTCATTGAGAAAAATTCTGTTTTAACAATAAGGTTTTTTTTTCGAAACTTGATGTATTTAACTGAATTTATCAGAACGGCAAAAAAGGCTTGTACCATGTTTACATGTAAACAAAAAATATGGCCGTAAAATTAGTTTTTGCTTTCGATATTTACCTAGTATAAACGATAAGGTAATGAAAGAATTGCGATGAGGTCGAAAGTCCGAAATGAAGGTTTCGTTTTTTCTACAGGTTTATGATTCTAAAAAGGTGTTTTTTCTTTAACATTGGTCTGTCTGTATGTCTAAAACCACTCTATATTAGCTAGGACTAAAATATCTAGTAGCTATAAATTTAGTACACGAGTTTCTAGTACCTGTCGTAACTCGTACTTCATAATTTTTTTTTTGTGAAGATGACACTTGCGCAAATAGCAGCCAGCACTTTTTTTATTAATGGTAAAAAGATGCAAGAGCAAGTGTAAATAACTACATGTTTTCTCCGTATTACCTTGATGTTGAATCTGAGTAAATTCAACCCTCTTTCCACCTGCCTCTATATAATATTCCATTTTTATTTACTGGGGGTTGGAAAATATATATGAGAGAACCCTGAAAGAAATGAAAGGGAAATAAATGTTCATTATCATTTCCAAGTCCCGCTTTGTAGTTCTGTTATGCTTTGTATTTTCATTTCCTTCTTCTGAGTCGCATTTTACAAAAAAAATATTTCCCCCTAGTTTTGCCTTCCACTCATTTACGCGTTTGAGACTAAACTTCTTTCACCCTATTCTTGTATATCTTTTTTTTTAAACTTCAGTATTCTTTCAATTGAATCGTTAAAAGGAAAAACACCTTATATTTTTAAGGATTGTTTCCAGTCACGATTCCTTGTTTCCTTTGTTTAACGAAAGAAGTAGCTTTTCGGGAAATTTTCCTCATACACTTAATACCTTCCCGAATTCACCGATTCAATTGTTGTTGCTTATGTTTTATTTATTCACTGTCTGCTGTCAGGTTTCCTTGTTAAAATTTCAGCCTGCTTATAAATAGGCGATATGGTGAATATTCCTTGTGGATATGCTCCCATTTTGCTTTGTCTCTTACTCTATGAATGTATTTTTTGTCGTTTGTTATTGTTGCACGCAATTATGAATAAAATAAATGGTCGAGAGGGAAAGGTTTCATGAGATGGGATTGTAAAAATATTTTTTAGTTCTTTTCTTGGTATAATCTAGTTGTTTATTTTGGTTTGTTCTATTCTTTTTATTTGGTATTGAGGCTTTTTTTTCATTAAGGGTTTGAATCTTATGACACCAATTAGTGCGGAAGTAAGTAGTAGTGACTTTCAAGTACAAGGTCTCGTAAAGTCGTTTTTTCCATTGCGAAGTAGGAAATTGGGGAACAGAGCTCGTGTTTTTCCTTTCAAACCCTCGTTGATCTTTAAAAGTGCTTTTCCGATGCATTTAGTTTTAATGCAGTGAAGCTTTTGTTTAAAATACCTAGCTTTTGAGCAACACCCAGATCGATAATTCCGTTGACTTTTCTTTTGTTTCATTGTTGAGAAAAAAATTATAACTATTGAAGGTACGTATTTTTTTTTATTTCTTGCTGGAAAACCAACATTGTCATAATAACCCTGAGTGTTGCCTTTTCTTGGATTTAAAAAAAAATTGCAAGCTAAAAAGAAATGAAAAATTAAAAGTGAATCTATTTTTCATACATATGTTTATATAAATTTCAAGGATAAAATAATATATACACTTTTATAACCGTTCTTTTGAAATTTATCCGATCGTTAAGGGGTTAAACTTAGGATTCTCCATTCTAGATATTTCCAAAAAATTTATCTTTTGGCACAAAATAATCTTTCCTTTTCTCTCCCTGCATCTCAACTTCCCCAGGTGCCCCTGGTCAATCGAATTCAATCAAAACTGCCCCCAAAAGAGAAACCATCCCTCCGTTACATGTTACTTTTCAGGAAAACATTTCAATCTAAAATTTCCTTCCCCATCTGATATAAAAACAGAAGAGTGTATCTCCAGGAACCCCCGAAAACTCTATTCTGGCAAATCGAGGTGGGCCTAAACAGTGATTTTCCCCCTCCCAGTGCATGTGGAAATTGAGTACGTAGTGGTTGGAATATTTTCGAGCATAGTTTATCTTTGTTTCTGTATTAAATTTACGTGAATTTGTTTTTAAAAATTTTGGGCTTGATAAAAGTTGAGAGTATTAGATTGTATGGCATGACACAATAGTTTTTTACTTTTTAATGCAGAATGTAATCTTCAGAAAGTAATGTAAAACAATTCAGTTTGAGTTTTATAACCTTTTCAAGTGTCGCTAAAAGATTCCGTCTGTCACCAAAGTTTTCGTTTGGCGAGATATATGCCCGCGAACTGGAAAAGTACCTAAAATTCAAATAAAGTTTTTAAATAAATACATTGAAAAACAAAACAAAAATAATTCAATTTGCGTGCTTTTTATATTTAACATTCCTGTATTATTTCTTAAGACAGAAAATTCATAACGGTTTTATGATAAGTCTATAGCATCGTCTTTAAATAATCATAACTTTCGTACCATCGAGCGCCCCGTTACTTCATTGTTCCATTCTGCGTATTTTGACCATATACAGACACAATTCATACATTAATATTATAGATGAATCCAAAGCATTCGGATCTTATTGTTTTAAGAAAACATGCGAAACGTAAAAACCTGACATTTCTTTTCCATCTCTGTAGTGTGTATACCCCCACACACAGGGAGAAAAAGCTTTGACATGTAGTAAAGACCGGAGATTATTGGATTAGGGCCCCGAAGATCATGATGTATAAATAAATCATAAGCGTCGTTACTTTTTGGGCTGTGCAATTGGTGGGGGCGTAACTCACACTGCGCTCTCCAGTTATGGATTTCATTTCATTGATTTCGAGTTAGTTATCGATACGGGGTCGCATTCAGTAAAAATTTAGAATGGGTTATATATCGGAGAATGTATTTAAAATACTTATTTTTACAATTGTATAAAGATTCCGCTATTGAATTTACGCAACCTATTCTTTATAAATATCTGTGGTGCTTCTTCCATTAGGTAATACTTTATTTGGGATTATGAAGAGGAGGGAACATGTTTTTAATTATTTTTATCTAAGACTAGTCAAAAGATGTGATAAAAAAATCTTGTTGCTAACACTTTCTATCGTAGATTATTTCGTATAAAGACATTTCTTTTAAAAAAAAGGAAAGAATAATATTCAGTATTGGTTGTTATTATCAAAGTTGTTTCAATAAGACTTGTAATCTGCGTTCCCGTATGAAATTCTGTACATTACGTAGTGTAGACTAATATTTTTAAAAAATGTTGTTACTTTTAACTGTTCTTTTCTCATGTCGCCTTGTAAACATATCGCATCATGTTTTGCTCCAAACCTGTATCAATTGTAAACTTCGTTATAGGACACTATTACGTCAGCACACATGGCCATACGATGGGACTTTATCAACATGATCTTACGTGCGGGAAATGTCGTAAAAACGAGGAAAAATAACACATCACATTATAATTGAGTGTGGCCCCCTTGCCCATACGAAACTATTAAGTACTCTAGGTATCATCCATACTAAAGAACTACACCATATCTCTATCAAGGGTCTGACAAACTTTATCACTAAAGTAGGCGTCCCGAATGAATGGAGCTAGGAAACTTTTGGGTCTGGGATATGGTAGAAAATTTTATGCAAGGCCAAAATACCGCCTATCAGACCAACCCAAAATCGAAGAAGAACCCTGTATATGTTGCTGCAAATAACACAAGCACATGGGCACCCATCCCAACGATACCCAGTAAACCACAAAATCATTTATCTCATATTATTAATCGGCCCCCGATATTTTCCATGGGTGTTCATCAACTCGGGCCGAAATGAAGCGTGGCCTCTTTTCTCAAAGCAATCTCTGCCGGTGGCAGCTGACAAATTGGTCCACTCCAGGGAAATGCTCCTCCGTACCTGAATCCCCTTCCCTGGCCCAGAACCCTCCTTTACTTACTACCGCACACTTTCAACCTCCCCTCTCCATCCATCTAACGCGAGGGGCACCTCTTATTTATTTTGTGTATCTCCCACCTGTAAATGAAACTGGCAACACATCCCCCCCTCCTACCAAATTCTCGTCTTTTGCATCCTATTTTTCTTGGTGCGTTGTCCTATTCTTTTGTTCCATTAATCTTTCGCTGGAATGTTTTGAAGGTGATACCTGTTCGTGGGGTGTAAGTGGACCCAATGTTTTCTGCGCCTTCTGCCTGTTGCGCTTTATGCTCTCATTTCTTTGTAACGACTTCGGATAGCATAATCTCGATTGCTTTTCGATGCACTACTATTTATTATTGGATATGTGTCATTTGATACCTTGGCCATGCATGTTTCTTTTTTTAAAGCTTTTTCTTATAGTACAAAAATAAATTGTGTACAATTTTGGAAGCATAAGTTACTTTTTTTTTCGAAAGAAGTTAAAAAATTTTTTAGATATATTTCTATGTGTGAATGTTTTCTGATTACCCTTTGTGCGTATTAACTGACCAAATCTCCCCTCGAGTCACTTAAGTTTTAAATTAAAACTCACAACCTATCTGCTAATACATGTTGTAGAATGCTATCTTTCAAATTGATTTTGAGTATTTCTTCTGTAAATGAAACTCCCAAAGCATTTCTTCCCACCTTATATTCTCTTCTTTTCAAGTTCTTTCTTTTGTCTGACTGTCTCCTCTTTGTATATTGTTAAAATTTGGCACTTGGTTTCTTCAAAAATATGGTTCATATTAGCTGCAATGGCTATGTGATGAAATGTTTCACCATATTTTCTGTATTAGACGAACCATTTTTCAGGTTTTTGCAATACCATGATTATGGTGAAACAAGTACAAATTTTTGACAGTGCAATTTTGTAAAACATGAAACTGCCTTCTCCATATATATTATGATGGAATATTTTGAGAGTGAAGCGTACCCAGTCTATTTTTAGTATCATAAGCCTATTGCATGACTTCTAATGCTCTTTGAAGCAGTAATATGTATTTTTACATGTTTGTACTATGTATTGCCGATACAATTGCCATATTCTGGATTTGGATATAAATATCCTTTGTAACTTGATGTCAAGCATTCTACAAAGTATTTCTTAGGCATCATGCAAACTTCGTGACTTCGTTTCAAAACCCCTTGAATGTGTAGGTTTTGATACAGCTTTCTACTTATTTGGTGAACCATTTTAGTTTATTTAGCCTTCAGCCGCGTTGTTTATTTTTTCGTATCCTGCTTCGACTGCTTTTATTTGTTTATATTGTGTCTATTCATATTTATGATGTTCATCTTCCTTCCTTTTACAGGATTTGACAAGAAGATTCTTCCACCCTCATCTCATCTTTGGCACTCCATTTATTTATTCTTGTTGCTGTCTTGTTGTTGATTCCATCTCGTTTCTTATGTATAACATTTCTTTATTTGGGAATGTTTTCTACCTATATCTTTTGATACCTATTTCGACTGTAAGTAGGCCCCTGTCTGTTTTCTGATGCCTCTTCCTCATTTCTATGAAACTTCAGTCGATGTGTTGTAATCTCGCTTGACTTTTTTTTCGATCTTTTATGTAAAAGGTTAGCATTTATTTGTATCACACGGATATCTCTTATTCATAAACTACAAAAGATGTAACCTTATTTTTCCACTGATAGAGATGTAATGGTATTCCATTATAATCTTTTTCTTTTCTTTTCTAAATCCATTATGTTGATACTGTTCATACTTTTTTGTGTGTCTGTTTTGCTGTCGAGTTCTCGGACTAGAATTATAGATGGTGGTGATAACTAGATTGTGTTGAATAGCTATATTTTGCTTTATTGTTGAAGTAAAGCATTTCATTTATTGATAAGTAGAATATAAATGACGCATATTTATGCATTTGTTGTTTGATCTTACATAACGTATAACCTTGTTTTAGGCATAGCGTAGAATGTTTATTGCCAAAAAAATTCAAAATTTTTAAACTGATTTGTGGTGGTATTGTCTTCACCTTTCGTACTGTTATTCGTATAGAACGCCTATATCTAAATGAAAAGCTTTATGAATGCATTTTTGTGTATATTATTTATTATTTTATCTCATCACGTTCCTACCGTGCTTTTCTTTTAGTGATATAAAATAGTACGCCGTCATTATTTGGTTGGAATGTTGGTAATCGATGACTGTTATATACTAATGGTCTCGTTTTGGGTTCTTGTATCTTTATCAGGATATTGAATAAAATAGTAACGCATTATCTCTTATTTCTGATATTGGATATGTGTTATTCTTGTAATATTGGCTTTTCTGTATCATAATGCAGTATTTTCCTTCTATTAACATTCATTACAGACAAACGCATATTATTTGTAAGAACAAAATGTAAGTATCTTTGAATTCAATACTATAAATGATGCTTATTTATTTTTAAAAAAAACGCTACCTTGTTTTTATTTATTCGAATTTACTACACCAAACTAAATATTTATTAGTTTAATTCAAATTAATATCCAAATCGTGGTATCAAGTAAGAAATCATATTTTCGTTAAATCAAAATGAAACTAATTCAAATGGTATGGGGATTCTGTACCTTCGTTTTGATTATCATAACGCAATTTGGGAAAGGGTGAAACCTTCTCGTTGGAAAGCAAATATTTGCTTAAACCTGAATTTACTGTCGTACCCGGCGGATAAACTTCCAGATAATCTGCATTTTATCTTTAAATAAGTTAATATCAATATTATGCTATGCATATTACTTGTCAGAGGCTTATTAAAGTTCAACTTTATACATTTTGAAATGTTTGGTGTCTTAGTATAAAGGAATCTGGAGAGCCTTGGCCATAGTATCGGAATTTTATTTTTAAAAAAATTATTTTTACATTAAACAATTCATATAATTGCTCATATTAAAGGAAATTTTAATAGCCACGTAAAGGAGTGCCATGTAGGAGCTTGGCCCATACAAAAAGCATAATTTTAAAGTGCAATAATAATATTTCAATTATTTTTGTAAGCATTAAATGTCAAAATTATATATAATCGACACTCTGGAATCCATTTAAAATCTGTGCACCATAATAATTAGGAGTATACTTTTAAGTATTATCGTATTAAATTTAAAGTGTCCACAAGTAATTTTTATTATGTTAAATTTTTTTGTGTTGCTTCAGATGTGTGCAAAAAAAATGGATCGAAGCTGTTGTAGACACTTCCATTCTTCGCATCTCGGAGAAATTAAAATTCTGGTTTCAAGCCAATCTGAAGAGCTGCTTGATGCTGGGAGCCAAAGTATATGCTGCTGAACAGTTGGAAACATGACAGTTGGCAGGTGAGAAGTTTTTTCTTCGTTTGAGATTTATATATATTTTATTCAGTTTGTACACACAATAAAATGCACAATATATAACTGCCTTAGTTTGAATTAGTTTAACAGTACAATTTGGAAAAAGTCAAAATCAAAGCGCACTTTCAAAGCTACTCGTTCAGTGCCGCCCCCTCCCCAAAGAAAAAAAAATTAGATAATATCTTGTTATTAATCTGGAGTGTTATTATACTTGAAGTAATAATTTAGGTGTTTGCAGAAAAAGTTTGATATTTGTCATAGCTGACATAAGTTAGTTTTGTTGAGGTTTTGGTTTTATTCTAAACAAGTACAAATATTGATAACCAATCTATTACCTTCACAGACTTATTATCATACTTATTATAAACATTATTTATAGATTTCCATAACTAGTTAACTTAGGGGGCCTTGGTCCAGTGGCCAACCCTTTCTTACATAGAGTGGCCAAGCTCCCCACCTAGCCTTTCGTAAAGAATCTCACATGGTGATATGAAGCCTACTTCATTGCAAAAACTTTATAACTTAAATAAAACCTTAATATAACAGTATTCATAAAATACCACATACTTAAACTTAATTCAATTGGTTTGTCTGAAAAAGTCTTACAAATTATGTCTACAATGTTTACTTTTAGAGATGAAAAACCTTTTTTTTATTTTCTCCTTACTGCTAAGAAGTTGCTCAATGAATGTCTGCTGACAACAGTAGCTTTGTGTACCACCTATTGAGCAAATGCTAAAATATTTTTAAATACTAAAATTTGAAGGTGGGTCAAGCCTCCCTTATGGCCTAGGGTCCCCAGATTCTCTTAATTCTACTTTATTTTTTACCACAAATAAAATTTTTTTTAAAGATTATTTAACAGCATGATGTGATAGATATAATATATGACTTTCCTAATTTTTTGCTTGCCTTTTATTAAGTTAATATTCAGTTCTTGATGAAGCGATAGATTTCAAGCGAAGATTTTTCTTAAATTGTTTTGCATTGGATTTATATTAAATTTTAACTTCATGGTAAATTTATTTTAAGAGGTTCAAACTTTTGAATGTAAGAAGAATTTTTCAACCTTGCATTAAATTGATAAAACGTAATGGCATGACTATATCATAAAGCTTTCACGTCAATTTTAGACGTCAAATCTTACTGAAATATTACTCAGATTGCGAAATAAAATCTTCGGTTCTTTTCGGTTCTTGATCATCAATTACCTTTTTGCGTTTCATGTACCGTAAAACATAATTTGAAAAACTGGCTCTGTTTTCTTAAAAGTAAAATTCATAAATTACCTTCCTTCGAGTAGTTTGTAATTTATTGAGTATTTTAAGCAACTTCAATTTCAACTATTTCGGCTCTGTTTGACAAGAAGTTCCACGATTGAATGGACGCACTCTGGCTCTATCCCAAGTGGGTCATAATGCTTTCCAACATACGGTGTTGTCATCCGTATGCCTATGTGGCCGTTCATCTTAAAAAATGAATTGTAAGATTTTTTTTCTAAGAAATATTTTTTAAAGAATTTTTTATGGGTTATTCTAATTTATCGCTTTTGATATTACAATGTAGAAACTTGAAGTGTTGGTATTTTATGAGTATTTAAGCATGCTTGAAAACTAAAGACTGGGGATTCCGCGTGAGGTTGACCACCTAACCGGGACATATGCCTAGCACCCCAGAGCTCTTGGACAAGTAGGCTGAAGTGGGCACGGCAAGCCTTGTCTCACTAACGGGCTGTTCCGCATACGAGTTTTTCTTTTTAATACACAGTGTCAAATTCCTACACTGTTAAAAATGTGGCGCTTCGTATCACCGAAAATATTTTTTCTTGTAGCTGCAATGGCTGTGTGGTGAATTGTTTCACTAAATTTTCGGTATTTGGTTAAACCATTTCTCAGGTTTGACACTAGGAACCATTTTTCCAGTGGAACTAAGCAAAAAAATGCTCGACAGTATAACACCTTATGGAAAATATTAATAAATTACATAGGAAGATTCCAAGTTTCAAATGCAAAGATAAAAATGTTTAAATAAAAATCAAGGTCCTTAAAGCTATTAAATAATGTCTTTATGATCAAGGAGTTAGTAAAACAACTTATTTACAATAACTTATAACACATTTCTGTAAGAAAAAGGAAGGCATATTACGATCCGCTGTATTAATGCACCTTTTCCCTGCATTCTCATACAATGTACTAGTTACATGTTCCAATTAACATACATAATTCTATTCAGTATTAATTCAAACAACTGCAATCTCGAGCTTAATCACCAACCAAGCACAATAAAACCTTTAGCACAATAAAAACAAGAAGCGACATTCGAAGCAACCCCACCATAAAACATCTCTGTTTCTGCCCGCATCAGCGGAATACCTAGACTTCATAAATTTAGAGACCTTAGGACTTACGTTATCTTTGGAATTCAGGAGGAAAGCAAGGATGGTAAATAAAAAGGAGTTGTTGCTATTTCGTACCGTATTGTACCAGTAAATATGTTTAGGGAGTTTTCTTAAAGCCTTGGTTTTTAAGAACACAAAATCGGCAGCTGAGCTGTGCGTCCGACTTTTGTATTGGGTCTAGTTGTCACGTGGCCTCTACGCCATAAATAACGTTGATCTCGGCGTTCGTAAAACTTGAATCAGTCGTGGTTAGATTAGAGCGTTCAAAACCTGCGAAATGGCCGATGTATCTACATATTCGGAAGACATAACAGTGGTGTTCGCTCACTACGCATGTGCTAGATTAGGACGCATCGCTAAGCGCGATTTGTAACAAGCCACCCAAGCGAAGATAAAACTCTTACATCTAATCTAGCTACCAACCCATTTTCACTGTGTCAACTATACCAGGTAAAAACCCTAAAAGTATTTCATAATTTATAAAAGCATTTATCTAATTCAGAATTGTACAAAAATGGGAATATCACAATACTATTTTCAGCGCAATAGGTTGTAGAAGGACGTTTTCATCTGAAACTATAATTCTTTTGCGTCCATTATTTTCAATTACCTATTATGAAATATATAGTAATGAAAGTTTTGCAATGGGGTCAAAAATCAGAAATGGGTATTTTGTTTTTGTTTTCTACACGTTTTGGAAGGTGCTGATTCTAAAAAGTGGTTTTCGAACATTAGTCCGCCTGTCTGTCTCTCACTCTGAAACCCCTCTCCATGTCAAACTAAAAGAGCTGCGGGCTTCAAGTTTAGTACACGAATTCGTAGTACCTGACGGGCGTCGTCGTACTAAGGTTTTCGAGCACATTGGGCATGCGCAAGAAGTCACTGTCATAGATATTTGAGGTTTTTTAATTTAGACAATAGTTCCCTTCACCAAACTTCTATGCGACGCAGAATTGCAAACAAGTACAGATACAAACAATTCTTTGCAAAAACCGCAGATGTTTTTACCTGATGGAATCTGCTTTCTACGTGAAGGATTCCCCTCTTTAAGCATTTATAAACCGGAAAAATAACCTCTTGGCTTCCCGGAGTCAATTGTAGCCTGCACGAGCGTAAATAAAACCCAATCTTGTTTGTTGCTGGTGGCTTACGACTCCGGCCGCAATCATTTATGTATCTGAGTTGCTGTTTCACTTACGAATCGGATCACGAGGCTGCTTCGTCTCTTTCTTGGAAAAAGGTGTCATATAAAATGTTTGAATGGGCTCTTAAGTTTTTACTTTCAATTACCTGATATGACATATAAGGTAATGAAAGAATTGCGATGAGGTCGAAAATCCGAAATGGAGATTTGGTGTTTTTTTCACGTTTCGAAGTTCGCTAATTGTTAAAAAGTAGTTTTTGGACATTGGTCCGTCTGTCAGACTGTCTGTCTGAAACCCTTCTACAGCTCGAACGAAAAGAGCTACAGAATTCAAATTTGGTACACGAATCTAACATCCTAATAAGGTTCAATCGAGAAGAATTGCGCATGCTTTTTAGGTTTTAAATGTATTTAAATTATCTTTCATGGGGTATATAATTAATTACCTTTAAATTCTGTTTAAAGAAAATTTATTAATTATTCGACTAAAAATATATTTTATTAATATAAATCTTTATAAATGATAAAGTTTCCACTTTGTTGCTACAGTTGCTTAAAGAGTAAGCAACGTGCAGTGTACTGTAAAATTTGAAACCGGTTTTACAGTGTCCAAAATACTTAATATTAATTAAATATTAAATTTTAAAAAAAATACTATGTCGATTGTATAACAGCATTTATTATAATTATTTTTATTCTTTATTTTAGGTAAGTGTTTGAAGGCTTTGATATCATTTTGTTTTGGACTGAATAATCTATGAAAAGTTCCAGGTATATTTATTATATTATTTTACAAAAATTTAGTTGTGTGTATCTTAAGTTTTCACAGTAGTTCATTTTACCTTTTATGACATGTTTTGATACATATAATTTTTTTAAAGTGATTGATGAGCTATATATGTTAAACTTTGAAAGAATTTCTACGAACACGCCAAAAATCTATAAAAAAAATTCAATTACTCGATTAGGACCCAATCATTTCTTACAGGGTCCTATGTCTTTGAAAAAATGCATTGAAACATTAACTTGAGAAAGTTATTGAAATAGACTGATTTGCATGATTAAAATGTGTTTGCTCTCTCGAACCAGAAACGAACTTTATACATAAAAAACTAACTCAAGACTGTCGTGAACGCATGAATTATTTAATTCTTTCTCAATTATTGGAAAGCAGTACATTGGGGTTTGCGCTTGGAGGGGGGAATGCGATTTGTCAATTCGTGGCAGGACATTTTTTAAAGAGGACTGTTCTTGACGTTCCCGTTGTTCTTTTTTTTATGTAGAATACATTATCTTTTTTTATGTTGCTCTCGACATGTTTCGGAATTGATCAGAATACATTTTCCTTCTCCTGAACGGAAAACAAGAAATGACCGTTTGATACACATCCGTCTTTTCTTGCGTTGTTTTTTCTTCACTGAAAAATATTTTACACCTAAGTGTAAATATTGGTTTATGTTGAGAGCTGGGCTTTTTATGGGACTATGCTGCTTAAGTACAGTTTTGGGGACGTTTTGTAAAACATTGACTTGAGAATAATTTTGAAAAATACTGATTTATTATTATCATATCTGTGGATAATTAAATCGTGTCCATGGACAATGTTCTGTCGAACACCTCTCGAAGTTCTGAAGCCAGTGGCACCATACATAGTTGTAAAATATATGGGCTGGGCACTCGAGAATGTGATCCAGGTTAAGTGAGGCATCGGTGCAGTTCTTACAGGGAGTATAATTCTCGTTGTGTTGGGAAGAATTTTCATCTCTTTATAGTGGTTTGTTCTTAGTCTTGTAATTGTTCATGTTAATATTCTGGGGCAATTTAATTTAATGATGAGGGTTTTCTTAGAGGAATCGGACATAAGTCACTATCAAGTGACTAGATTACTAGTGACTTGGAGAAAGCTTACTCGAGGATCGAAAATCGCCACATTCAACACAAACCCTATAAATAATTTTCAGAATCAAAATGACCATTTGCGATAAAACTATATGCAGTAAAACTTCTAGAACAGACCACCTCTATTAAGCGACCACCTCCGCAAATGGGCAATTTTTCTAGGAACCGATTTTTTCCCCTATACGCTTAATTATGTTAAAAATACCTCTCGAACGGACCAGACCATACCTCCGGTTACGACCGGATTTAAGGTCTTATCTAGAGGTCACTTTTTCCAAAAAGTAAATCTAACTTTCCCGCCGCAATACATCATTTGCCCTTTTCGTCCTTTGAATTTACCTTCAACCATTGTTAACGCAGAATAGTTCACCAGCATGAAAAGTTCGAACAAATTCAGGCAATGGCTGAGTTGATAAAGGTTGGTCAGAACGCCAGCCTTCTTTTGCTAAGGAGTCGGCACACTCATTTCTCTCATTGTTCACATGTGCTGGGTATCCATTGATTTGCATGATTTAATGTGTTTGCGCCTCAAATGAAGATTGTAATACAGCATGAAAACTTCAATATCACAACGATATTTGATCCAGCGTTAATGATTTCACACATTTGGGTTTGATGTGAAAATGTGAAGATAAATGTGATTTCGGAGCAGAATCTGGACTAAAAATCACCAAAGCCACATACAATTAATGCATTGCTCTTATTTTTCATTCTTCTTCCCTTGCTTGCAGAAGTTCCCAGGTTTGGGTCCGGGCGTTGCCAAAACTCATGCCGACCTGTAAACGATCTGTGCAGCCAAAACGTCCGACAAATATCACCAAATCCACGTTTGATATGCTCCAAAGTCCTGACGCCGCGTTATGATGTCCTCTTAAAAGTTGCGTTGAGTGCCTACAGAGGTGTCGGCTCGTTACTTGACTGTGTAGTTCTAAATTTAGACGCCTGTCGCCAATAGCCGCCGTGTAGCTAAAGTGCAATGATAATTCAACTAAGCTCAACTCTAAGACCATGCAACTTATTATACAGTCCTCAAACAGCATAACGTGGAGGGGAAAAACATTTCCTGAAAAGAAATGACTCTCCCTTTGACCAATGGTTTTATATAAAGACAAAATCCAAATTCATCTCTTGCCCAGTAAAAAAATCCGATCCCTTCCTTATTTTCCAGTCGTGTTCTTCGATTGATCTCAGAAATAGATTCTAGGCTGGCGGATACACATTTGTTTTTTACACTGACAATCGTGGCATCAGTGTTGTTTCCTACATCATTGTTGGTTTGAAAAAGTTTTAATTCAGTCTCGGGGCTGGGAAGCCCAGTCGGTTAAGGTGTTCGACTTGCATTCGGAAGGTCTCAGGTTCGGTTCCGGGAATCATTAAAATAACTGCCGTTAGAATAACTGCCAGCCCGTGCATCCAAAACATTTCCGACGAATAATACCCCGTGTCGAAGGAGTGCACGTTAAATATCCTTCTAAGTTCCAACGCTACGTATGATGTCGCTCTTAACGGTTGCGTTGGGTGCCTACGCAGGTGTCGGATCAATCGTCACTTGAGTGTGGTTCTAAATAATGACGCCTGTCGCAAATAACCCTCGTGTATTTGTAGGGCGACCATAATTCAAACTAACCTAAAAATCACAGAGGCTGTATTCTAACACCTACAAATTTGCTATAATTTTCAAGCACTTGTGCCTGAGCCACGAACCCGTTTGAATTCCCGATTGGTAGAAACGAATACTGACGATCACGTCGTGGTCACGTCGCGTGCGCTTGCTGATAAAATAGAGTGCAGAGATAGAGATAGTATAGATATAGTTGTGCTGTATAATTGTGTTTACTGCAACACCTGTAAGCAAGTACAGCAGAAAGCGCTGCGGATCTGTAGTAAATGTGCTGTATTTTTACAGAAAAAAATTTCAGTGCAGATATTTATTTTTAGCTGTAGTTCCACATTTTAACACAACGTTATAATGTAATTATCTTTAAATTATTAATTTGCGAATTTTAGAACGCCATTTTTGACTTATTGTTGGCAGAAGTTTCCTTAACCAGAATCAGTCTAGTAGCAGTTAGGTTTTTGTCAAACCTCCGCATCAATACCTTATTAGGATATCCCGAGCACGTCTCTTCGACGTCAGGAGTCATTTTTAGGCATGTGGATCACGGCCGTCTCAGAAGGGAGGCTTTGATGAGAGTACTTCCGAACCGACGCTTGTAGCTGTCAGGTGAACTTGGTTTAAGGCATCATTTGGCGGCGAAATTCCCCTTGTTTCTCTTGAAAGCTGAGAATTCGGATTGTTTTTTTTATATGTATCTTTTTCCATATACAGTCGCTTATCCTATTGTCGTCTACACAAATGTCATTGAAAGTTTAGACGTTACGTCCCGAAATAATCTTTTTGGATGGCCTTGTATAGATTTTGTGCGATTGAAGCGCATTCTAAGCGACAGCATACTTCTGTATAGATATCAATTGAAGGGGATCATTTTGTTAGGAAATACTCTGGTTATATATTTTCTATTTTTTCCTTGTTGTCTTTTTTCCTGTCGTTCCACCAAATATCGCCGAAATTGCAGAGAATACGTCTTCATATCATCTTTTGGAATCACCCGTTTTGAATATCTTGAATGTGATTTGAGCAAATTCACACTGATATCTTACGTCTATAGCTGTCAATTAAATTTGGTTGAAGATATGATATGAAGGTGAAACTTTCCTGGGTTCTTTTCTTGTTAGTTTCTCTTGATACGTTGAAATTTGGTTTTCTGAAAAAAAAATTCTTTTTGATGTTTCTTTGTTCCTCCACAGAAGATGTTTAGTTTAGTTTAAAATTCGATCGAGTATAAATGTGTTACTCTACAATATGAAGTAGAAATTTATTATTTTTTGCTTAAATGATATATATAGCTGAAATATGGTTTTTATTTTAAATATAAAAGGAAAACTTCGATTTTTTGAGAACTGAAAATATTGTAAAAGTTTTTTTAAGTATTTGGGGATACAAAATGATTTTATATTTTCAATAATTTTTTTTTAGATATTTATACATATATTTCCCATATCTTCAGTTTGAAATGATTCAAAACTTTTCTTTAGATTTTAGGTAGCTTCTCAATTGAAGGACGTAGTTGCAAATTCTCCAGCCCGTTCATTGGAAATTTCATCTAATTGAAATTGATCACTATCAAAAGTCGCCGTTGAACGGGTCGGACTCTATATCTTAGTAATAATTTGAATAACGTTAGTTTTGCAACTGCACCCTTCAACTTTTCTGTGCTTAAAATTTATATAGTTTTAAATAATATTTTTCTTTTGAATAAACCCTTAATAAAATTTGATTATCTTCAGATTACTTTTTAATTTGCCAACGTTAGAACGCCATTTTCTACATATTTTATTGGCAGTACTAGTTTTCTACTTGCCGTTTATAACTTGACATGATTTTAATGAGCATTTGCCGTGACAAGTTCCAAGTAGTAGCGTTAGGCTTGTGAAAAATATAATTAAGCATTCCGCCCGCTTACTGTTAATTAAAATTCGAGCCATCTGTTAACCATTATAGATTATTTATAAAGTGTTTTAACGAAGTCGCAGGTGATGGTGATAGGTTTTGTATGTACATATACATAGTGTTGTTAAAACTTAAGGGAAAAGGATCAGATACCGAATGCAGTTCAAAGTTTAATTAAAATCAGAAATTAAGAATTAGGATAAGCCCACCCATTAATATCCCCATTTAAAAATAAAGTAACTTCTTTAAATACGTCACTGGTCGTTAATTGGGTAAATTGTAGTAATTTGTATATTTTTTAAATTTCTATTTTAAAGAAGTATGGTTTATAAATTTCGATTTTTGAAATTTTTTATCTTTTTTTTATTCGATTTCCTGCTATAGCCATAAAGTTTTAACTTTTTTTAATGGTAATATCTTTTCAAGAATGAATAATTATTTACTATCATGACGAAAACGACAAAATTAACTATGTGTATCGACAGTAATTTTAACTGGATTTCCGGGGTATTGATGTGTGGGAAATAAACATAGCTATTAATAACTGATAAGTCTAAACTTTTACGTAATTTTTAATATATTTTATATTATTACAATGCAAAATGCATATAGTTTTGTAAAAACAACTCTTATTGTAACTTCAATCGATATTATTGTCTACACTCTCAAAAATTCTCCCTTCATTCAACTGACATTTTCCTGGAAATTTTGCTGCTGGAATATTCCCGTTATTCGACGAATTGTTTGCGGTTTTGAAGGAAGTCTTTATTTAGTTTAAATACCAATTGATATGTAGCATTCGCGCGTAAGCTTTTAACTTAAAGCAATTCGAGTATATTGCGATATTATTTACGAGCATAGTCCATTTCGCCATTGAACTATTTGGAGAACTATATTGGCGTTGAATCGATAACTATAGTTATATTCTTTGATTAAATTTATTAGAAAAACTGCAATAGACATTTTTTTGGGATAGATAGCATTAAGACTTATTTTTCTATGGCAATTTTCGAATTAAAAAAGAAATTAAGGTATTTTGGTTTTAGAAGAGTACATTTTTCTTGTCGGCAAAATATGATAAATTTATACGGTTAATTGTTTTTGAAAATTTTATTTGAGGGTTTCATAATTTTTTTTACAGTTTTTGTTTATTAAGTTTTTACAATAAGATGTATTTATTTTGTTTTTGCCTATTTTACTATAAGAACCAATTTACATCATTTAAAGTTTATAATTTTATTGAAAAATATATCATATTCGTCTTTTAAATTACTAAGTTAAGGTACTAATGAAAAAGTCACAAAGCCTTTTTTTCTTGATTAAAAAATATCTTCATCAATGCTTTAAAACTTTAAAAGTTTGAAAGAAATCTTTCCACCGTGAAATAATATTTAAAGACGTGTAACTTTTTTTTAAACTACAACGGACCTTCACAGCAAAATCGTCAAACTGCTAAGTGGCTTTAACATTAGAAAAAAAATACAGGCACTTAGTTTTTTCCTACTTTATAATTCAATTCACCCCTAAAGGTAAATATGCTTAGAAGAAGATAAAAAAATATTTTTTTAAAATGTATTTTAGTTGGGAAAACACGATTAAATATCAAAATACGGCGTGGTACATTACGGCGAAGAGTTACGGAGTCAATAAGGCGTACATTCATAAGTATATTCGTACTTCAGAAGAAAACTGTACTGATTCCTGTATCAAGTCTACGGACAGTGGTACACTTTACCTTTGAGGCACGGATTATAAAATTTATATGAAAAATCTTTCCACAAAACTCTTCATGTGACTTCGTGGAACCATAAAAACTTTCACCGCTGGGTACGGGGGAACGTTCTAAAGTTCCAAAAGGCGGTATTTTAATGTCTTCTCTCTCTCGTTAGAGTTTATGCCACGTATTTTATACTTGTAAGTGATGTTCGCGGTGTGATGAAAATAGGTTCGACGTGCCTCTTTACGAGCCTCTATAAAGTTTTTAGCTGTCTCGCTGCGTTTTTTTATAGGGGATTTTTGCATTTTTTGGTGGATATTTTTTGTTCTTCAGGGGATTACGTGAAATGCAAATGACAGAGGAAAAGAAAAATTATCGCGTACGGGGTTTTATTGCGAAGTATTTCCTTCTGCCAATTTGGGCGTTCTGTGATGCCTAATGAAGCATATTGTTTTGCATTATTTTGTAAGTGAAAAGAAGCCATTTTCTTGTATTGAGGTATTTGTTTTTTTTAAAGGAAAAGTTTTATTCGACGAATAATATTAAAAATCTAAAACTATTTTCGATAAAAAAAACTTTTTTAAAATGGGCTTGTTTCAGCTCTCTAGTAGCAATAGAAATGCTTGATGAAAATACATTATTTTTCGAGCCTCGATCGGTGAATCAATGCCACGCAATCATGCTTCGATCAATCTTGCTTCGAGTACTGATCGAATGAAGTCCAGGAATAAAAAGGCGGAAGAAAATGCCTAACCTGAAACAAGCCAATTGAAAATTTTAATATTTATACCGTAATAGCCAATGTTTGAAATGACAGTTGTTTTACGTTCAAAACAAGTAGGTTTGTAAAAGAATCTGTCACTTAACCCGCTTCCACAAAACAGTGTGTTTAACAGGTAAAAAGGCGCCAAACACAGCATTATTTCTATATTAAACATTTACTTGCTAAATTTGGCTGGCTTCATTTATTTTATTTCGAAAATTCAATAATTATTACTTATCGTTTGCAAAAATTAATTTATATTTCAAAGAATAAGTATGTAATATTCCTCGCTTTTAAATAGAATAAAAATATTTCATATCAACATACAAAGAATCTCGTAGTGAAATATATTTGACGTCATTTCAAACTGATCGATGTCTCAAAATAAAATTTATTTTAATTTATTGTCTAAAAAAAGAATTAGTTTCTCGAGCGATTGTTGCGAATGGCAATGGTGATTTAATTCCAATAAAAATGACTTCCTATGCATTTTAAACGAGCATTACATTTTGCAGTTTTTTTTAAATAATTAAAGTACTTCAAATTCGAATTCTTTTCTGAAAAATTCAATGTATTCTAATTTCGTTGCGCTGAATTTTTTGACATATCATACTTGTCTGTAGCATTTGTAGTTTGGGCTATTAAAGTGGGTGACGGACAGACCGACATACGGACTGAACGATTATAATACCTTCCACTTTTTACGTTATGAACGTAGTGTGTTAGCTAATATTTCAAATGAATCTAGGGTACATAACCCCCCCCCCCCCCCCCCATTAGAAACACAACTTCTGCACTTCTTACAATTACAAAGCAATAACGTTAAAATGCAATGGATGTTCCTTCTTATCGGGAGAGCTAAGGCGCAATTACAGTGGCCAATGAATTGCTCTGTGGAACTGTAAATAAAAAAGTAATATTAGCAGCACCCAGGGGAGCGATGATGAACAAGACTGTTATATATGGTTGGGGGCACCTTTGGAAGCAATAAAATTAGTTGTCATGGGGACTACGCTATAGTTGCCGTTTTATCCCGAATCAAATTGTGGAATGGTGTATGGCTTCCTTCCGCGTAATGCGTTTAGTGGATGCGGGGAACTTTATGATGGGGGCTAAAGTGTTTTCTGGGTTTGGGTAACCCTTTAGAATGCTCCATAGGAATGTTTGCCGTTTTTTTTAAATACTTTGTCAAAGTTGTTTTGAAGTGTTTAAGAGGGTATCTTGTTTGAGTTCAATGGAGCGTATGGCGTTGTTGGTGGTGTGATTAAATGGAGAGGGTTATGACACATCGGAAGAGGAAAAATAATTCTAAATTTAGCTTTTTTTCCATTGCATTTGAGTGTAAGAAAATATTATATCTATTTAACTGTTATACCGGTGTAAATTTGGGGTATCTATTATTAATTAAAAAAAGGGGGGTTGAACTTCTAACTATACGAATTCTTGAAATAGACATTAACATTTATTTAGTTTGGTTTCGTTAAGATATTAAATAGCTTTCTTCTCCTATAAAAGTTGCTGATTTATCTAAATCTCTTTTATTATCTATAATAAAAAAACTATTTCTTTTGGTTGTTTAATGTTTGAAGACAAAAAAAAATAGCATACAGCTTTTTTTTATTCAACTCATGTTTTCAGAAAATGGAAACTTTAAAGTGCGAAAAACTGTTTTATAAACATCGTAAGAAAAAGTAGCATTTAAAAAAAAAGATTGATCCCAAAATGTTAAAATCTTTGGCTATACTTTCGTTCTTCCATTTTTCTCATCACGCACTATTAACATTTCCTTTCTCCCGTGGTGGAAAAAGAAAATATTCCGTGTTCAACTCGAGTTTTTTTGCTAACAAACTATTCGGAACAGCATGATGATTTTTTTTTCTTTTTTGAAAACCAAAATCTGTTTAGTTATATATATTTTTTTTTCTTAATCTTCAACTCGCATTTGGAAAGATTTAACGTAGCAAAATAATTAGCAAACTTCTTCATTCACGGAAAAAGATTAAATTGTCATTATTGTTCTCCGTAACTGTTTTTATCTCCTCCTTTATAACGTACGTAAAGTAATTTCATTGCTTTCTGATAATATTTGAATAATTGGTTTTACTAAGAAGAAATAATAAATGGAAATTATCTAAAGCTTTTGCTTGAAATTAACTTGAATTTGATTACATGTTCTTTTTTTCTTTACTTAATCTGAATTCTTTATCAGCATTTAGTCCTTATTAATCAATTTAAAAGTCAGGCAGTACAGTTTTTTTCCAACTGCAATTTTGAATTTAATTTCTAGAGCGTAGTTTATCTTATCTATTTAAAGCATCTGTATATACATTTAAACTATCGAATAAAATTTTATAACTGGATTATAACCTTTTTTTTAAAAATGAATTTGAAAGTTTGAAGATTTTTCTTTTGATTTTCCTAAATCTTTTTCATTTATTAAATTTTTAATCATTTATTTATTCGTAATTTTTTTTTAAATATTCCTTGGGTATATATAACTTTTTATCGTGCAAAGTTACGGTTACTTTTGTCCGTAACTTTTAATTGTCTAAATAGTAACTCAGTTTACATATTTTAAAGCTGTACATCTATTAATTTTTATTTCCAGATGTTAATATTTGTAATTTTATATGGTTTTGTTGTGTTATTACCACACTAAAACATAACTCCTGACCTCTCAAGCATCTCTCTATCTTTAAGACCATTTTATTTTAAGGAATATAAGTCCTACTTAAGGACGACTTTTACTTATGGACTTTACTTAAGGGCTATAAGACTTGCGAATTTCCTTCAGACTATTTTAATTCGAATATATATTTTTCAAATGTGAATATTTTTTCGAAATTCAGAAAGGGGATATTTGCTTGAATATTTTTTTATCTATGTTATAGTTTAATAGATTTTAATGTTAAGGTCATAGAATTTTTGAATAATTGCTATAACCCAACACCATTCAGGTTTCCCAGGAATCGTAAAGAAGTCTGTAAAAGAGCAGGGCAGTTAACCGAAAATCAGGTTGAACCGGGGAAGTGAAAATAAGGTTTGGAGGCACATTTGATTGCACATTTATACATTGATAATATTTTTCTTAATAGCAAATACACAATTAACATGTAGCGCCATTTCATGCAATGCAATTTAGCATTACAAGTTATTTCCCATCAAAAATTATAACTTCAAAAAAAACCCCTTGAAATTCGGAAACCTGCCATATAGTTTTGCTATTTTTTTTTAGCATCATCATCTTTTAGATAAATACTGAAACAATTACTTAGTTAGCTAATTTTAACTTTTTAACGATAGAAAAAATCCAGCCGGTTAAAGCGGAGATCCGTTTAAACGGAGTCCGTTTAAGAGAAAGCCCTGTGTATTAGAAAACAAATTGTACATCATTCGAAAACTTTTATATTCTCCAAATCGTTGGATCGAAGAATCTTCTGTCGAAATATCAAATGTGAAATCCCTTCCTCTATATAGACTGATTCACTCTGTATCGCTTCATTTTTCAAAAAATCAGTGCATGAAGTGGCCAGTCGTGGAGAGAGGGAGGGTGGGGGGTGAGAGAGAAGCCCTAAAAATGAAAATCTTTTCATGTATTGGAATTCGGAAAGCGGAATGTGTTAGGGGCGTGATACAAAATAACTGTTTGTTCTCATCCATTTGTTTTTCAAAATAAAGAGGAACATCCACTTATTTATTTTAAAGTTATTATTGACTGTCTATTGTTATAATTACTTATTTAGTACTTTTACTTTAAAAGTTTTTTTGGTCTTGTATCGTGTTGAAGCATCAGGTTGGTTGTTACAGAAACGTCCTTTACTTTAAAAACAAATAAAAAAAATGATGTAAGTTTTCTATTTTTTTTTATGTTTCGATTTAATAAATAAAATGTATTATTGATTGGATACTGTACAAGAAATAAAAAAATTCCATTTACCATCAGTGTCCAATTAACGTTTTTTGGGGCAAATTTACTCCATCAGGTTACTTAAGGTTAATATTTACTTTTTTGTGTCAAATTCTCCAGCATGTAGTGCTGTATCTGTATCTATATGTTTTTAATCTATCAGTACAAGATAAAATTTCCAGATAAGGGGTTGAGAGTGTTGCCTCTTATATCAATATAACTTTTAAATGTTTTTTTATGACTGCGACGTTAATTCAACGTAAAGTTTTAATTCTGGCATGGATGTTCGTAACCTTTTGGAATATGCTTTTAGCTGTTAGTTTTGGCATAATTATCCGTACGTAAAAAAATGACCGTAGCACTCGGGAATAAACCAAAATATAAAATACTAAAATACTTTTTAATGGTTACAATACTATGTTTAAAAAATAGAAGCTTGTGAAGATCAGTGGGAATAACAAGAACTTTAAAATATCTCTATCATTATATGAATTTCAAAAGAATATTCTAAGGTTACAAATTATATTTCAGGTTTTTTTTATTACGTTTTAAGTGAACCATACAAAAATCGATGTTTTACCACAATAAATAATTTTCAATTAGTTTTAATACTTGCCTCTTATATATCAATGTTATTTCAAATTAAAATTCAAAAAACCATCACGATTTTCTTGAATACTCTTCCCTATGAGGTTTAACCTAGTACAAAGTACATTATCCCAAAGCAACCGCTTCCCCAAACCTCCTTTAAAGTTTGCATCCCTGCCAAAGCATGTGTCGGAATCTCCCCACACCGTTCTCTTGCAGTCGTTCCACGTTCGATAGGGGGGCTGTCCTAGGAAAGGATGACTCATCCTCCGCATCACGTGACGCAGTGCTTCGAATCGATGCCCCCCCCCCCCCATATTTTGGGCATTGGTTTGGCAACATGGTATGTGACATTTCTTCCTAAATAGAGTCCGATTACCGATTGGCGATTATGTCCGTGAAATGTACCACGACAGACTCAACCAGAGTTCGAAATTCACGATCGCAAAATGCGAATTCGTACAATTTTACGACTTCAAAATAAAATAAGTCGCAGTTATCGCTACTAGTTTTAATAAATGTCACTATCAACCTTTTAAAGTGGTTTCCAAAGATCTTGACGAAAATAATAATCTAAAAATAGCAAACCTTCAACCATCTGAAATTTGTCAAAATTATCTATACTGTTATCCTTAAATCGCAAAACTCCGGCGATCGTTAATTGTGATTCCTAAATTTTAGGAACTCAATCTCTATTGAAATTGCAAAACTCTTTTGATTCTATAAGTGCGCAACTACGGCAAAGAGTTTGCGCATAAATTGCATGAAACTAGCATTTTCCATAAATATTTTACTCAAAATTGCTCCCAGAAAATGTGCATTTGCTTCTAGATTTTTTTTTTAGTTTGTAGCACAAATTGCTCCTTAATTTTTGCACCCGATTTTTAACACTGGACTCAACTAATAAGGCCAGAGAAGCTCTCTGTGACGGTACACTATCCTTCTGATTCGGGTTGTCGCCTGTTTTAACCCTTTCAGTCTCAGTGATGCCATTTGGCATCATGTTTCTGATCATAATTAAGAATAATAATAGGGCTGGCCATCTATTGGGATTAATAAAAAATATTTTATAATAGAAAAAAGTTTGAAGAATCGAATGATGTGCTTTTTGATATCATAAATGGCTATTGACGATCAGAAATTTTTTTCTAAAATGATGATGCCAAGTTGTCATTGGGACTGAAAGCAGAGAAGAAGGACACTTGATCGCATCCTGAAAAGTGCGAAATAGGTTTCGTACTTTCCTTGGGAAAAACCGGCATTCCGAACCGGAAGGATATCCTAACGTTACGAATAGCTTCTGTGCCCTTGAAGTAGAGACTGCCATGACTTAACCGTACACATTTTCAAATGGCCCTTGTATTTTTTGTTTGTTTTTGGTTTGGTAACATTGACATTGGTTACAGGAGATTCTTACTTCGTTTTTATCATTTTTTTGTTTTCCAAATTTAGGTTATTATAGCTTAATGTTCTATAAATACTAATTCAAATTTGGTTTTGATTTGCTGCGTGTGCGTGGAAATTAGTGACCATGTCAGTACACACGTATAACAGAACAGATTTCTTTATGCTTAGGTATAGATTTGGCGTTAAAAATAAGTATTTTTTTTTGCAAACACACTATTGAGCGGGCTGTTTTACTTTAACAAATGGCCGATAAAAATTTTAGCTAATATTTTCTTCTTAAGACTTTACATTATTCTTATTTCCAAGCTCGTGTTTAGCTATCAGTATCAAAATCTATTTCGAATACCACTTCTGGTATTACCTTCGTAGCCGATTAGAATTGGATACAGACCTTCCAACTTTTCGGATTAAACCAGGCAATATTAGATTTTTGACTACTTTCTGAATTTCTGTGTCATCTATACCAATTGCCAGGTTTTTGAAGAGGGGAAACATTAACCTTTCCCTTGGTGCCCGAAATCTGGTAAATGGTTATTACCGAGTTAAATCCTTGGAGTTGGCAGGTACGTTGAATTAAAGTCGCAATACACCCACATATGGCTCGTCTGCTGGTCTATAAGCAGTAGGTCTTGAAGTTATTAAAATTCTCGTGTAGCAAAAAAAGCCATAGTGCTCTTCTATACACCAAATCCTACTCATTTTACCCACTCAAAATCAGTTGGGTTGCGAGGTTGTCAAATCCAAGTAGCTGTTTGCCATTCGTTTCACACCTTCTGTAGGAAGATGCTATCGTCTCGCGTTATGATTGTAATTAGAAGTGGTTCCTTTTGGCCTTTTATGTGTTGTTGGATAAAGGTGTTTTCTTTTGAGATTGAGGGGTGTGTGTGACTGATAAGATATAAAATTGTGTTTGGGTGGAGGAGGGTTGAAGTGCAGGGTTGTAGTTTTGATTGCAAGATTGGGAGCTTCTTTGTGTGATTGAGGGATTTAGGTACGGGGTATTTGTAATGGCTTTTATGGTGAATGTATGCTAGAAATAATGGTGGAGATGCCAGAAGTACTTTGTGGGATGAATTTTACTGCTTGCTTTTCTTATATCATTGTAGAACTCTCGCTTTTGGTAGTTTTTGTCGTTTAACTATATTCATGTATTTTTTTAGTTTAGTTATTTTTCCGAATGAGGCAACCTTTTTTGGCTTTTTTGCAGGCTCGCCATATTCCCATTTTAAACATTCCCATTTTTAGATCTTACATTTACAGATCACGATTTTCTTTAGATTATGTGGTGATGCGACCATTTTTTAAGTTAACCAAGTTTAGTACCATTTCTCCAATATGTTCCCTTTATGGTTTATTGACCTAATTTTGTTTTATAGAAAATATTTTTAGTATTGTGAAATAAGAAAGTAAAGATAATGTTGTGATATCAGCAACCCTTTGTCTTGTTATTTTATCTTTGGATTGCACACACAAAGCAAAGATATAATTAATCTTTCGAATCAGACTTTTATTGTTTTAAAAGATCCGATTTTATAAAATTACATTTGTTGACCTTGGAGCTGTTATCAATAACATTTTCGGCATGGAAATTCCATTCATTTATCGACAGTAATTGTTTCATTTATCTTGAAACACCTTAAACATATCAGGCAGAACTTGATTATTTGTAGCTTCGCTTACATTTTGATTTTCTTCGCGTATTTTATTTAACCCATGGATATCTTCGAAAGATGTTAACACTTTTTTAATTCTTAGTCTTGGATGACTGCTTATTATTTGACCCCTGGACAATGTTAGAACTTAGTATAGATTGTTCTGCAGTATCTTGACATCGTACTCAACTGTTAACTGTACACCTAAACGAATAATCAAAACCAAAAAAAAGATGGTCGAATCGGAGCTGAACATAGAAGAGGCCGGCGATAATAGTTCTGTGGTTGTGCCGGTCGAAAACCTTCGGAATACCCACCTGGCCACGGTGTCCGCATTGCTATTCATCGTCGTAATGGGGATGGTCACATCGTACTCTGCACCCGCGACTGTGGACATGCGGGCAGAGGGCAGCAGATTGAGGGACATCACGTCTGACGAGATCACGTGGATAGCCAGCTTGCCTCTGTTTTCTGGTATCATCGGAAATACCGTTTCTGGTAAGTACGCATGCTTTAGTAGCTTATTCAAAGAAAAACTCAATTCTGTATGCCCTTGAATAATTAGAATGCATATAGATCACTATAGTTCAAGCCGGTTTTTTTTTGTTTAAATATTATCTCGTATTTTAGAGATTATTATTCATCAAATATTCTTGTTATTATTTTAAATGAAAGGCATTTACTCTTGCTTTTAGTTCTCGATAAATAGTTAACAGTTGATTTTTAGGTTATCAAATTAATTCAATGGTCAAATTAATTCAATAATGTAAAATTTAAAACGAATGTTTAAAAGAAAAATGATAAAAATTAGAATAATAAGAAAATATTTGTTTCTGAATTCCTAATGTTTATATCTCTCATATGAAAATAAGAACTAGACATTTAGGGTTTATTTCCTACTAGCTTTAAAAATATACAGTTGTTATAAGTGTACTTATTTAATAGATTTTTGTAACATGAGCTAAAGCCAGAAAATGGCTGAATTTAAATTTGTATTATTTACATTTATAGGTTATGCTACTCATAAGCTTGGCAGAAAAGCCGTTCTCATGCTTGTGTCAGTCACCTACGTCTTGAGCTGGTTAGTTATCGCCTACGCCCCGACGGTGTCAGTGGTCTACATTGGTCGCTTGCTATCTGGTTTCTGCCAGGGCATGTGCAGCGTCACTATCCCTGCTTACATCGTCGAAATAGCTCCCCCGGCTATCAGGGGCCTCCTCTCGTCCGGCTTCCAAGTGGCCTTCAGCTTCGGGGTCCTCGTAGTTATGAGCTTGGGCACAGTACTAAGGTGGTCGTGGCTGGCAGTTGCCGGCGCTGTCATCGTCACTCTCGGATCATTTCTGATGTTGTTCATGCCCGAATCTCCGCCGTGGCTCATTCGAGAGTCGAGAACTGCAGAGGCCATGAGGGGCCTGAGGTTCCTCAAAGGACCCAAAGCGGACACCAAGAAGGCCTTCAGTGACATATCCGCTAGTCTGGCTTTTCAAGAAGTTGGTAAATTCACCATCAGGCAACTCCGCGAATCGTCCTTCTACAAGCCCGTCTCCATCGCGGTGTCCCTGATGTTCTTTCAGCAGTTCTCCGGCATCAACCCTCTAATGTCTTACACCGTGGATATCTTCCAAGATACTGGTACCTCTATCCAGCCCAAGTACGCTTCCATCGTGGTTGCTGTGGTACAAGTGGCTGGTACTGTTATCACCAGCTTCCTCATGGACAGAACTGGGCGACGTCTCCTATTCACGACATCGAGCTTCTTCATGTCTGTCGGGCTCATGTCTCTGGGTGTCTACCAGTACATGGCCAGTAAAAATCAGGTGGACATAGATTCCTACGGGTGGATTCCTCTGGCGAGTTTTGTCGTCTACATATTCGCTTTTTCGTTGGGGGTTGGTCCTATTCCTTTTGTGATGACGCCAGAAATCTCTCCCCTTCGCAGTCGAAGTTTGATCATGGCCATCGCGTCACTGTTCAATTCTCTGTTTGGGTTTGGAGTGACAAAAGTATTCAATGACATGAGGAACCTTATAGGGTTGTATGGATTATACTGGACCTACTGCTTTTTCTCTTTCGCCAGCGCGCTGTTTGGGTTTTTCCTCCTTCCCGAAACCAAAGGAATGAGTCTGCATGAAATTCAGCGATCGTTATCTGTGTCCCGAAGCTGAAGATATGAAATTTCAACTTTCAAGCTAAAAAAAATCGTTAAGGAGGAATGGGAGCGGGTCTCCAAACCGAAGCATTCCTGTGCTAATCCAGTGGAAAAATAGTTTTCTGAGCCAGTATTACTCCAGCTTTTTTGAATATTTTTACAAAAAGTTTTTTCTATGATAAATGTGGCTGGCTTACAGGGCATATAAAAAGCCTTTTGTAAAAGTATTTAATACAATCGGAGTAGTTTCATAACCTACAAAAATAACAACGTTATGTTAAAATATTGAATACAGCCGGGGTAATTTGGCTTAGAAAATAATTTTATTGCATTGGATTTACACAGAGATACTTCGGTTTGGTGATCCTGTCTCATTAATACTTATATAGTGTCTAACGTGTATTAGTTTGATAATAAAGTTCCCATTTACCAACTTTACAAAAGTTTATAAAAATGCAAGGGAACTTTTGCTCGTCCACATAAAGCAATGGAAACTATTTCTGCATGCAAAATAGCAATAAGGTGATACCCGTTTTTTTTTAATTAATACTTTTCTTGTTCTTGGGTGCAGTTTATAATTGTTAGCAGTTTATATTTTGATGTGAATGTTTGACTAGTTTGTTACATGTTTTGCAGTAAAAATGGTTAGATTACCGCTCCAAATCTGTTACAGTGGTTAAGACTTAGATAGTCTTTATTGTGAAAGATGACCCAAAACAAATAACGGATTGCGTTGAGAAACCTCTTTTAATATTGCCACCCTGTATTATATTGTATATTATATTAATGTACACATTGGGTGAACTTGTTCTTTAAAGCTAACTTGAGTCTAAGCTTCAAACCTCACTACTAACAATCTAGCTGGTCATTTTTTACTTTTCGTTTCCTGATGCTATTGATTAAAAAAACCAACGGTATTTTTATCAAGAAGCAAAGCTTTGCTAACATTGTTGTCCCATATTTAAACGCTGCATCTATAAAAAAAGTTTTTAATAAATTATTTCTTAGAATCATAATTTAAAATTAAATTGATAATAGTACTTCAAATGAATTTTTTCATTTCATTTTAAAGTATCTGTACTTTAAAATGAAATAAAGGCTTCTTTATACATATAAATAGATTTATCCAACTATAATTAGATTACTACATTTTCCTTTTCGGGAACCTACGTTTGTTTGCTTTTAAAATCTATTTCTACCTTTAACGAATAGTTTCGACTTGAAAGAAATGGCCTTAAACAGATTTACAATTTCACTACAACATTACTGACCTTTGCAGAAAATAGAAAACTTGAGTTGTTGAAGTTTCTTAAGAAAAGTAAATATTCCTTCAGCATAAAAGAACATTTTAAAAGTTATTTTTTCCAAATATATTTTTCGAAAAAAAAATTGAACAAGTTTTATTTTAAAGTAGTTTTATTTGTGTAAGACAAAATAGATGGAATTACTATAAAAGTGAAATGTATATCATTACAAAAAAATCCATTTCTACCTATCTTCCTGAGACCTGCCATCCATTTAAACTGTTTGTTTTGCGTTCATGCAATTACACATCGTATTTTAAACTTTAAGCACTGAAATGGTTTGATAGAAGAATACTGAAAATAAATTTTCAGCCTTTGATTACTTGTATAAAGTAATAAAAACACTAAATAGAGGTTTAAAGTCTTAAAATGCTTTTTGTTGAATTTTCATATGTAAGAGTTTGTCAAAACATCAACAAAATACTGTAACTTTTTATTAAGATTTAATTTAATTTCTAATGCTCAATATATATATATGCATTGCTTTATGATACTGTGCATTTTTTGACATAATGAGATTTCTTCGTCACCTGAGCCTTGTTTAAAATTTGTAAATGAATCTATAAATATGTATACATTTTGTGTTAGGTTGAAAAAATCGTCGAATTAGAGCTACACGAGAGCTATTGGCAACGGAAGTCATAATTTAGAGCCACATTTAAGTGACGACCCTTCACCTGAGTAGGCACCAAACGCAACTTTTGAGGGCGACATCATACGCAGCGTTGGGAGTTTGGAGCCTATTTAACATGCACTCCCTACTCAGGATATTTAGTGCACTGACCCGGGGACCGTTTATAGCTCGGTACTTATTTTTGCAATGCTTGGACCTAAACCAGGGACCTTTCACATGCAAGGCCAGAACATCACCTACTAGGCTCCCCAGCCCTTATACCTTTTGGAATTGACCGTATAGCAGTATGTAAAGCTCTTAATGACACCGATAATTTAATACATCTACATATCGTTATGAATCTGTCATTTATGATTTATATGGTCTTTAAACTTTTAAACCGTTCCATCATTTACTAAACTTGTCAATTATAATTCAGCATATCACAGCTCCTTTACCAGCTGCACTATTAAAAATTCAAATTGCATATCATGCATCCAAAGTATTGAGCTTGAAGATAGAGCTCTCACGAACAGCAACTGCCTTCTCGATCATGCCTCTAAGCATTCCTAAAAGCGAAACAAATTTCATCAAGTGTCCCAATCAATCACAACTTTAGCAAGTCGACGTCAAGAAAGTACTCCGCTTTCAATTCAAGATGTAGAAGGAGACGTAACTCCTAATAGGTTGTTTTGGGAGTGCAGTTAGCACAGTGTGCTTTAGTTGGAAATTGTTCATAGAAAAAAAATCATTGTCCTGATCTTATCATTATTCATTGCTTTCAATAACTATAGATATAAATTCATGTTGTGCTAAATCATATGTAACGATATATTTGTTTACGAAGTGGTGTTCCATTCTGCCGTAGGCAGTAAATTCCAATTACAACAAAAATTAATTCTACTTTTTTTGCCCTGAAATATCAGTCATTTAGTTTACTTTTTTGTAGGTTACAATTATTCAGTTCTTAATGGTCCAAGTCATTGGTCTAGATACTGCAGTTAACCTGCCCACGGCAGTATTCCTTGTCGTTGTTCAAACTGAAGCATCATACAAAAAGAAGAAAATAAAGTGCAGTTTATTAAGTTAGAATTTGTATTAAATTTTAACGTGTTTTTAGCACGTCTATTCTTCACCTTATCTTTCGAATATCTTGACCTAAATATTTTCTGTTCTTTTGAACAGTGAATGCTAAAATCATCTTTCAAAAATATAGTAGAGTTATAAAAAGAAACAAATTGATTTTTTAACAGTCCTTACACACCAGATAAATTTAATGTCATATAAATAGGTGCACAAAAATACTCTTGGTTTCACCAAAAATATGTTACACCTTATTTTCGTTATAAGGTTTAATCATTTCTCAGGTTTTTGCTTCTAACACTGAAAAATGGTTCAACCGAATACATAAAATAGGTGAAACATTTCACCACACAGCCGTTGCAGCTACTTGTAACCGGTATTATGGTCAAACCAAGAACAGCATTTTTAACTCTATCTGTAAGTTTTAAAACAACCAAGCATCAAGGACAACTCGTTATTTCTTTCCTCCGAAGAAGTGAGATTGATTCCAATACCCCCCTTACATTATTGACTGGGAGATTGGACATTTTGTTCGTCGGTCAACGTCCCCCCCCCCCCTCACAAATTCTTTTATTATTTTAACTTTTCGATCCATCGAACATGTGACCCACTTCGGGCCCCCCTCCCAAGAAAAGAGAATCGTTAAAATCGATGGTTTGTCGACAATGAGGGAGTGAGGGAACGTCCCGATGCACATTCACAATGAGTGTGTGGGGACACTATTAGCCCAATCAGCGGCTCTTTATCGTTCGCTACTATAAATTTTAGGGGGGCTTGTTTTATTGTTGGACGGGTTCTGATGGTCCTAGGTAAATCTTTTGGTAGTTTTTTTTGTTTTAACATTTTCGCTCCGAAAGGGGGACAAAAGCTTGGAACTTTGTAGAATTCACTTCGCAATTTACTTTTTCAGTTTTTCTTAAAACTAACTTCTCTGTTATAAAGCTAGAATGTTCAAGCTTTCTAAAAATCCCAATGCAGCTGATTTATTAATTGTTTTTAAACAAAAGGCGTAGCAAGAGGGCCCAGCACAGTCTTGCAAAAGTTTTTCCGCGATAAATTTCTGAAACATTCATTAAAATGAATGTTAAAATGTTCTATATTAGTTACAAAAAACTGATAGAGCTTATTTATTTATAGAACACAAAAATGTGTATTTTTACTTCCAAGAATCTCTAATTACATAATTGACGCACCCCCCCCCCCCCCCAACGAATGTTAATCGTTAATCTTTTTTTTTTAAATTACTTGCATCAATACTTTATATTATATGATATTTTTAAAAATATGTTTATTTAATTAATATTAATATAAGTGTAGGATTTTTTACAGAAATGAAGAGGTAAAATGAGGTTAAAGTTTTAAACTGTGAAAATTTTCTAGGGGACTTACAATTTTGAAATCTCGATCTGCATCAATTAACTGATAATGTATGTGTTTATTATTATCTGTTTTTTTTATAAATAAGCATAGTTCCTTTCTTCCGTATGTATAATTTTTTTAAACAAAAAACAGTTATGTGAAACCCCTTGTATAGGAACCATTATTTCCTTATCAAAATGCATCAGAAACCGTTTACATAATGCACCCCCACAATTCCCTTTAATATTTCTCTCCATCCACCAGACATTGCCGCTATGCCCGAACGAAACTCACACCTAGAAATATCCATTTGATATTCCGTATCGCGCCACTACAATAGCATCACTAAAAAACGAAGTCTGTAGAAAAATGTCCGTACAAGCTTCTTCTGAGTTACAAATATTGATAGGATGAAGCGTAGTGGAAAATTCCCCAAAGAACAAGAGCCCTTTTCATACCATAGTGGTTCCATATTATTAATGCAGCCTCCAACATTCGCCTTTCCTATCTTCTTGAAAAATGCCCCTTGCTGACAAGATAGTTGCCACTCCTTACTTGCTTATTTTTTCAGCGCTATCTCGAGGCCCGAGAAGTGTCAGCAAGACGTATGTTCGCGGCTCAAGAAACCGTAGAAGAAAATAGCATCGGAATCGAGTTATCGAGTGTGTTCTTCCCTTGGCCCCATGATACCTGGATTACGTTTCCTTGTATTCCGGTGTATGTAGTTTGGGGTGGGTTTTGTGGACGAGTTTTTCGTTTCAGTGGGCGAGTTTTTGTTGCCTTCGAGCCTAAAACAGTTGATGGCTTTATTTGGACTCGTATGATACCTGGCTTACGTTTCCTTGTATTCCGGTGTTTGTAGTTTGGGTTGGGTTTTCTGGACGAATATTTCGTTTTTGTGGACGAGTTTTTGTTGCCTTGGAGCCTGAAATTGTTGATGGCTTTATTCTCCAATGTCCTAAAAACATTTTATAAAATATCGTTTATAAATGTTATAAGAAATTTTGTAAGAGTTTTCAGGACATTGGATAATCCATAACGTCTGATATCACCAATATATTAATTCCTTTTGATTGAAAAATTCGATAAAACGAGAGATTCTCTTTCACTGTGAATCCGAAACTGTTAGAATTTTTGGTTTTACAGATATTGATGATAAACAAAAGAGATCCAGACTTCAAATTTGGTACACGAGTTCCTAGTTCTCGTCGGACGTCATAATTAAGTTTTTTGGGGAAAAATTGCACCTGCACAAATGATAACGTTTATAGGTATTAAAGCCTTAGGTATTATAGGTATTATTTACCTTATTATAGGGTACATAATTACATTTAAAAGTATTGATATTTTGAGTGATAATTGAAATTCATGTAGTGTTACACGCGTAGTTTATTCCGTCTTCGTTATGAATACCTTTTTTTTCAAATATTCTATGTCATAAACATTTTTAGTTAGTCTACTAGTATAACAACTATATCTTTACTGTACATTATAAGCTTATCCTTCTTCCATTAACTATTTTTCCTGGAATAAGCGTCTTTTCTCGGATGCCTTTATCCGAAAACCAAATAAGACGAATGACGTGTATGAATAGTGACCGGAAAGATAACTTTATCTCAGTCCCTTTCCTTTTGCTTTCAGCATTCCTTTATTTCTTCGCTCTCTTATTACTTCGACTGGAAACAAAGAGAACAAGTTTCGGGATATGTTTTTGATTCGAGAACCAAAGTAACGATCCTGTCCCATTTTGATCATATTGACGCGCCTGATTTTATTTTATTGCACGAAATAGTTTGAGCAAAGTATTTGTATTTTGGTGATATTTCACTATGTTTAGAATGGAAAAAAATTAAGTCATTCTACAGTGTTAATAATTTTGTGCTAGGTTTCAGCTAAAATATGGTTCCAAATAGCTGCAATGGCTGTGGTGAAATGCTTGATCATAATTTGAACATTGCTATTCTCTGAAAAGATATTCCATCGTTGACATGAACGTGTTCTTTATTTAGACAAAATGTATTTCTAAAATGAACTTTAACAATTGTATGAAGTAGTAAGAAGTTAATTTGTGCATTTGTGCACTTTGACAAGATGATGGATGTGTTTAGTCGTTCGTAGGAATGATTTTACATGCACTAGTCTCCTCTACATGGCATATTGTATAAAAAAACCCCACTTTATAAATACATTTTAAGGCAAGCAGACCCACTTACGTATTAAAACTAGTATGTTTCTACTGCCTTTGTTTCAAAAATATGAAAACATTTTTTTTACCCAAACTACTAGCTTTACTTCCTCCAACTATCATCCATGCTTTCCATATTTGATACCAAAGTATTAAAACCATTTGCAAAAATAGTACAGAAACTTCTTTAAATTTTTTCTGTGAATCATGAAGCATGAAAAATACTTCCATATCTTTTTTATTGATAGGTTTCATATCAGAACTATACGAATTCATATTTGTAATGGCTTCTGAAATTCAAATTTCCGTTTTATGCGCTTGGTATAAATGGACATCAATGCAAATTTATTCTTTTGATGCCATGCATACGGGAATGCGAAAACTCGGGCTGATCGAGACGATATGAATTATTGAAGGTGATTGGTTGGCGTCATTTTCATTGTGTTTCTTATCTTCATTTTTTTCATGAATACATAGTTATTACCCGTTAAATAATAAAGTAATTATGATCTAATATTTAAAAAAAATTCCCTCCTAGGTAATGTGTAACATGTAGGTATTTATCATGTTTTTCAGTTAAATATTGCAGTTTATTGTAAAAGGTTTGGTTCTTTTACTTTAATTACCTAATTTAAAATATTAGGTAATGAAACCTTTGCGATTGGGTTGAAAATCAAAATTCGTGATTTTGTGTTTCATACACGTTTTAGAGGGTGCTGATTCTAAAAACGTAGTTTTCGAATCTTGGTCCTTATGTCTGTCTGCCTGAAACCACTCAATAGATCGAACTAAAAAAGCTACGGACAACTAGTTCTACACTTTTGGATATTTTCAAAATAATTCTTTGAATACATTATTATGGAGCAGATATTCTGATAAACGATTCTTGCCAATCGAATTGAAGAATTCGCTTACAAAAGTTCCTTTACATCCTCCAGATTGTGTCATTAGCAGCGGTAATTGCCACTCACATTAGGAAAAAAACTCCGTGGTTCATTAGCTCAATTTAAACCAACCTGCTAAACGAACACCTTAACCCTAAACACCTTCCTTAATTTGCATAAACCACTCTCCTATTAAAAATTCTTCCTCTAACCCCATTTTTAAATCCCGCAACATTTTTCCCAATTTTATTTTCTCCGGAGTAAATAAATCTTAAAACAGTAAACAAAACTCAGTTAAAAATAAACTCGAACAATATCGATCGAGTTCTAGAAGTGCTTCGTAAAAGAGAAAACTCTGTTAGCGCGAAGGCATCATTTTTATTTCGGAAACAAGTTTCCGTAATAGGGGCTGACGCGCCGTTGTTTCTGTTGCTGTTGCGGGGAAGACGCAAAACAGGCGCTGAAAGGGTGTCAGAAGAAATCGGGCTTGGAATACAATCTTTTGCGAAATGTTTCAAAATGTGTTCTTTTCTCGTATGCAAAATAAAACTTGTGACAGTTTGGGAAATGTTATGAGGGTAAAAGATTTGGTTGTTTATAAGTAAAAAGTAAGAAATACTTAAAAGGCACTGTTTTTGAGGATGTGCCCTTTGCAAAAAAAGAAGTTTTGAATGCAATATTTTGGGCTAACATTCTTAAGAAAAAATGTAGAATTTTTAAATTTCTGGTCCATAGATATTTGCTGATAAGCTTACTAATTAGCGTTGTTTCAAGCACACTAATTTTCTTTTTTTGATTAATGGTTATTTTCGATTATAATTTATTTAATTCCCTATTTTCCTCTAGGCATTTCCTCCAATTGTAACAATCTTGGACCCGATTTGTAAACGATTCCTTCGATTTCCAATTTAAAAATGTAAATATGGCAGCAGCATGTTTTTGTGTTGTGAAGTATTTGGTTGGTCAAATACATATTACGTGATTAATGAACGAGTTCGTAATTTTTTTTTTATAATTGCGTGAAAAAATCCGATTTTTACACCATAATTTTAATATCAGACGCGTGCGAAAAGTTATACTTTTTAGAAATAGTGATAAAAAATTACTTTTTTTCGCCCAAAATCAGTGAAAAAAAAAGTACTTTTTTTCACTCTTTTCATAAGATGCCAACATTTCAAATAAAATTTCTATTTCATAATATTCATAAAATCCAGAAATTTATTGATCTGCTTTATATATAAATATTATGCGCGTGAATGTTATTATTATTTTTATTTTTGAATCAGTATCCATGTTCAAATGTTTGACTTGAAACTAAAAATATGTTTGCCTTTTGTAGTTCCAGAGATTTATCGATGCCGATCTCCTTTACGTAAAAAAATTAGCACGTGAATTATTTTTGAACCAGTGAGATTTGATTTTTTTCACGTAATTATAAAAAATAGTGTATGAAACACGTGTGAAAAGTAAACTTTTTAAAACACGTGTCATTATTTCACTCGTTCGTACCTCGCTCGTGAAATAAAATCCACTAGTTTTAAAAAGTGTTACTTTTCACACTTGTTGCATAAATAACTATTTATTGGGACATCAAAATAAGTTTTTTTTTTCGTTTCATAGTTTAACTATCTATGTAAATGCATGGTTAACTATCTATGTGAAAGCATGAAAATTTATATTCGAACATCTTATCTTGAGACTTAACTAAAACAACGTATTCTTATCACTTGGAATGCAGGGATTAATGCTATCAAACTTTTTTTTCTAAAATAACTCAATATATGTAAACTAAAATAATTAAAATTAACAAATTCAGTCAATAAACAAATAAAAAAACGTTAAAATTTAAATCATCTATTATTTTTGTACATTTCATGAACTGAACACACGGTTTAGTGAAAAGGAAGAGAGGAAAAAGTTAGAGGATAAGCAACAACAAAAACATGAAATTCCAGTAGGTTTTTCGTTTGAGCCATTGTCGCGTTACCTCCATTGCCATTAAATATCTGTCTGTTTAATAAATATTTATATATTTTATATACATTAATTTATGGTTTGGTTTCCTAGTTAGTCTGCTAAAAACCATCACTTTTCTCTTGTTCTTGCATGACATTAGTATTCGGATTCTAGTTGAAGACCCTTATCCAATCGCCCATTGTGTGTGGTATTAAACCAAACAACGATCACCTCCAGGCTAACACTGTTACCACCCACAAATTGAAGGTGAAACCCCAAAGTCCGCGGCGTATCCGAGTGAGATTGATCATCGGAGGTACGATTGTCAGGACCCATGACGTCACAATGTCCAATTTGATAGATATGACTGAAGGGAGGTCTTCGGGAAGAAAAAGAACGTGCCCTCAGGGAAAGTGCTTCCACTAGGGATGGGAAACGTTCTTTTGTAGAAATAGCTGTACTAATCAATAATTTTTTAAAAAGGCAAGACCAATGGACTTGCTTAACTTTACTTTTGTAAGTTTGGACGGACTTAACTTTTTGTAAGTTCATTTCTAATGCTTTTTTTTATCATGAAGATACATCCAGATATACTTCTCGGTTTAGGTCGAGTCGAATATCAATAAGTTTATTTATTTTCGTGTGACGGTGGCTCATAATTGACCCATTAACGACGACTTTGTAAACACCATAAACACCTTCATTTCCGAATTAAGACGCCAACATAATTTTTTTTTTTATCTTTTGTTCTGTAAGTCTGTCAGTATCGTTTTTTTTTTGTTTCTTTATTTAGAAAAACTTCATCACCAAGCTTATTTTCTCGTGGCACAATTTCTTGCGAATTGTCGTTAATGTGTTAAGAAACACTTTTCCTTTTAGAAAACGTGCGTTTTGCATGTGGAACCGAAACAACCAATCTATGTTCGTTGTGTATGGATTATTTTCATGGTTTTAAATTCCACCGTTTTCTCTGTCGCAGACTACCCAGTGAATAAGGCAAGGTTAATTTGATAGGAATTGGGTGAAGGGGTGGACTCATTGATTAAAAAAAATTGGGAATTGTATTTTCTATGATAACATTTATTTCTAGATTTATAAATTGAACCATAAAGAAGCTATGATTGACACTGAATTCATTTTTGGGTCGTTCTCTGTAAATGAGAAAAATCAACGTCGAGTACTTTTTTCTAAATTGTACATGTTGATTAGGTATAAAAAAAGCTCACAAATTTGTTTGCTTCACTTCCGAAATGGTAAACTATCAGAATTTACATGCAATTATGTTAAAAAGATGTTTCCTCAAAATGATAAAACACAAAATTATTATGTTGCCTACGGTTGAAATCGTAACTTGGAACTCCGCAAAAGTGGTGCACCCACGTTTCAAATAGTGGTAGCAGCCTTGTAAGGTCCAGGTTTCCAGTGCGGACTGGGGAGCCCAGTCGGTAAAGCGCTTGCCTTGCATGCGAAAGGTCCCAACTTCGGACCCGGGCATAGCCAAAATAACCCCCGACCTATAAAAGCATGTGAAATAAAAAAAAACTCTTATCTTACCCCGTGTAGAAGAAGTGCACGTTAACTGTGCTCCAAAGTCCCGAATCCGGGCACGATATCGCCAAAAGTTGCGTTGGGTGCCTATTCAGGTGTCGGCTCTTCACCTGACTGTAGTTCGAAATTTCGACGCCCGTCGCTAATTGTCCACGTGAAGATAACTCTATAAAACCCTGATTCCTCCACAGATCTGACACTCTTTAGAGTCCAGAAAGCAGGTGGATTTTCGTGGTTTAAGTTATCAGAAATGGTAAAGATAGCGGAGGAAGAATCTTGGTAATCTTAAGGCCAACATAAAAAAAGTGGAAATTATAATGCTTCCTTATTATAGTTCCTATTCCTTATTATAGTTCAGATTAGACCAACTATGAAGAAAAATTTGCAGGTATATCATTGCATTTTATTCTTTAATGTCCCTGTTCGCAACATCCTTCTAATGAGATCTCTGTGGCTTTGTATGTGGCGGAGATTTATGTAGTGGAGGTCTCTGGGCATTTCGTAGCCCCTTTTCCTTGTTGGAAAAAGCGGACGAAAAAATATCCTTTATTTTTTTTTCTTAAGTACGTCTTGAGATGTTGACTCCATGTTTCGGGATTAAATTGGACAAATGAGGGGCCGAATGTAAGTAAAAGAATAAATATTGATGAAAGTAACGTTAACTGGATTTGTGGGATTAGAAGTTAGAGTGAAAAAAATAAAGAATTGTATTGTAAGTAGTATTTTGAAAGTGAGGTATGATATTAGGATAAACGAAGAGGGGAAAAAATCTCATTAAACAAATGCTTTTAAAATTGTTTCTTATTAAGTTTATAATCAAAACAAGACTGTTTTGTTCACAACGATTTTTAAGTAAATGCTTAACTACAGCAAGCAGCTAGTAGCTATCGCAAATTTTGAATTAAATTTGGCGGATTATTAATTATTTATGGGTCATTTTTAGTGCTAGTTTAAACTTTTTACGATAACTCTGCATTAATAAAACATTCTGCTTGTACCGAATAAAAATCTGTTGTATCAGTGTTAGTTATTATTGAAAGTTGATTGAATATCCATCGTAGAGTTAACTAGTTATTCAATAGACATGTTTCCTGTCTTCAGTCAAGAATAATAATAAGGTCTAGATTGGTTAATAAATGTATTTTTTGGAGCTTACCTTGTCAAACCACCAATCACCGAAACCACCAATGAAATCTAGGAAGGAAAACAGGAATGATTTATGTCACGTACACTCTTAAAACAAACGAGCGGTTTTAACTCAGTCTGAGTTAATTTCCACTCATTTCCGTGCCGAAAATGCACTTCTCCTATAGGAGTGAATTTCACTCTTTTTCGGAGTGGGTAAAAGAAATAACAGAAAACAATCTGCGTTCTACACTCTTAAAACGAGCGGTTTTAACTCAGTCTGAGTTAATTTCCACTCCTTTCCGGTGCCGAAAATGCACTTCTCCTATAGGAGTGAATTTCACTCTTTTGTTTTAAGAGTGTAAAACATGCCAATTCCAAGGCCCGTCTCCAATAGACCTCGTGATCTATATTGGTGGGCCATCAGTAACAAACATTCAAAAATTCCGTGGAACTATAAATTTCATTTAATATTATGAACAATCCAAAACAGAACAATGTGGCTTTAAAGTGAGACCCGATGCGTAGCTCTAATACGATGTCAATTCAATCAAAACTCAACATATTCTATATTAAAATGTGGTATTTGTATTTGGATTTCTTTACACGTAACGTACGCCCTTTAATTCTACCCGGAGTTACGAGCAAATTTTTTTTCCTCGATGGTTTTTTTTTAAACAAAGTTGTTGACTGTGTGTTCCTGGATTAAATTGGAGAAATGATGAGCCGTTCGAATGTAAGCTAAAGAATAAACATCACTGGTGGAGGGAAGATAACCTTAACTTGATTATGCTAGATTGGTTCTGTTGTTGTGTTTAGTACAATTTTTTTTTATTTACGAAGTTTTTACTTTAATAATATGCTCAATATGAAATATAAGGCAATGAAATTATTCCGATGGGTTCAAAAATCTGAAATGGAGATTTTGTGGTTTCTACAGGTTTTGGAGGGATTTGGAGGATTATGAAAAATTGGTTTTCAAACATTGGTCCGTCTGGCTTTCATTCTATCTGTCTGAAACAACTCTACAAATCGAACTAAAGGAGATGCAGAGTTAAAATCTAGTAGACTAGTTTTCCGTACCTGTCTGACGTCCATAGTTATTGATATTTTCTTATAGGGTTTATAATTATTTATCTTTAAAAGTATTGAGTTATTGAGAGTTAATCGAAAGTCCTGTAGTGTTACACAACACAAAATTTGATCTATATTGGTGATCGATCATGTCCAAACATTCAAAAATTCTAAGGACCTATCAATTCCATGAACAATCTGGCTTTAAAGTTATTTCCAGCACAAACAAATGCGTTTATTGAGCATTATCCTCCCTTTCAATCCTACAAAGGGTTTCGTTGTTTCAATGTCATTTCACCTGATTTTCTTAAGTGGAATATTCCCTCCTTTTTTTTTTCTCTGGAGCACACGCGATGCTCCCTTCCCGTTTTTATCCTGTATTCCGGAGACACAGGAACAAATCGATCCTCCGGAAAATATAATAGAAAAATATCATCTTTAGGAAAGTTCCCCCCTTTTGATAAATGTTTCTTTTTTCTCTCCTGACCCTTCTTCGCTGAATGCCTTTTTTGGGGGGAGGATCTTCGTGCATCTGTGGGCGAAAGTGGTTCTGTATTTTAATTTGTGCAGTGTTAGAAATGTACTGTGGATTTCCCTTGGGAATTTCTTCAAAAAGTGGCGTGGTGCCTTTGTAACATTTGAGTGAGTTTTTTTAATAGCTAGGGATTTTTAAAAAAATCATTAAAATAGCTAGGCATGTTTGCAAATTTCATTAATAGATATGTGCGCTCAGAAAAAATCTTGTGTTTGAACAGGACAAGTGGGACACAAGTATTGTGTAAAAATGGCAACAATACAATATTGTGTTATTTCAACACAACTGACGATCGTGAGGGGAGACTGTTATCATATCCATGCGCGATTTACAAAAAAATTAAACTTATTTTCTACAATATGCGCAACAGATTTTTAATATTAACTTTAAAGTACCCCACAGTAATATATACTTTTTAAGCTTTAGTATATAGTTATTTATCCGAAACATAAAGAGTAGATGCTGAACTATATTTCGGAAGAATGACACGCATATTGTGCCTTCAACCCAATTTTTTTGCTAACATCACTGAAATAATCCTGATGTTCAAAAACAAAACTGTTGTCGAAAGTAACCGACCTCGTTCAAATTTATTACTATGAAACTAATTAGAACTATGCTCAAAGTCACAAAGACAGTAACTTATTTTTACTGTAGTTTCTAATATAGATAAGAACGTTCAACATATCTTAAGGAAATGCAAAGCATTTTTATTAGTGACTAAAACCCGTCAAAACTCAAAACAGTAAAACAGGAAAGTGTTGCTATTTGGCAGTTAGCAAAATTTGCAAAATAAATATACAGTGGTGGCCAAAAGTGTGGACATTTTTTAAAGTTGCAAATCTAAGATAGATCTTACTATTAGTTGCATAATTTTTTTGTAATACAGATATTGTAATACTGTATTTATTATTAAATTCTACACTAAATTACCTTCAATTTAATATATAAACGTTTGTATTTAAGGGAAAATTAATATATTCTACAAGCACAAAACAACAAAGTTGAAAAACATGAAACATTAAAAAAATGTCCACACTTTTGCCCACCACTGTATGTATCAGTGAAAACAGTAATCGTCATAAATTCTCAACGCTGTAAACTGATCTGCAATATTAAAACCTCACTTATGCCAAATCATTTCCGGTGTCTTTTGCTGTTTTAAATTACCGAAAATCTTTAATCTTTCTAATCTGCATTATATATTGTTGTCAATAAAAATTGTTTTTGTAATAAAAGTATTGTTATGCAGCTTGAGTTGATTAAAATCTATATGCTTTCATGTTTGACATATACGAATAACATTTTTAATGCCCTCTGTTAGAATTGAAAACCGTTTTTAGTAATGTATTCAAAAAAGAACCATAAAACAGTATTATACAGAAAAAAACTGTTTAAAGTAATTCCAGTATTTTTCTGTAAATTTAACCGAATTTTTTTACAGTGCAGGATTGTTTGTTTCTATCTTAGCTCGTCAATGAAATACCTAGATATTTATATTTAAAAAAAAGTGTCTTTATCAATTTAACTAGCTTGAATATTTAAACAATACAAATACAAACTACGATTGCATCGTTCATCGAGATAAATCAGATTTAGACTAATTCCATTGATCCTCTGACTGTATCTGCAATGACGCCATACAAATAGCCGAAAACTCGTTTCGATTACCGGACGCAATCAGTCACTGATCGCTAAAACATCTCATTTATGACGACGATATTTTTCTTTTGTGAACATTCTTATGTGTTTGTGTGTCGTAGAAGCATTAGCCTTTTTGTGATTGCTTTGCATTTCCATAAAGAAAGTTTTAATACTAGCCTTGTTATTTATACTAAAAATGTAAAGTAAAATGGTATCTTATATGTTAGCGCATTTGGAAAGTTTTTATTTATTAATTCAGCGTATAAGTAAAACGCTTGTATTTTTTTATCGATGAGTAGCTAAAAAAGTGAACAAGTAGGTTTGTAACAGAATCTGTCACTTAACCCGCTTCCACACAACAGTTGTGTTTAACAGGTAAAAAGGCGCCAAACACAGCATTAATTCTATATTAAACATTGACATGCTAAATTTGGCTAGTTTCATTTATTTTATTTCGAAAATTCAATAATTATTACTTATCGTTTGCAAAAATTAATTTATATTTCAAAGAATAAATATGTAATATTACCTCGCTTTTAAATAGAATAAAAATTTTCATACCAACATACAAAGAATCTCGTAGTGAAATATATTTGACGTCATTTCAAACTGATCGATGTCGCAAAAATAAATTTATTTTAATTTATTGTCTAAAAGAATTAAAAGTTTCTCGAGCGATTGTTGCGAATGGCAATGGTGATTTAATTCGAATAAAAGAGGCTTCCTATGCTTTTTGAATGAGCATTAAATTTTGTAGGTTTTTTTTTAATAATTGAAGTACTTAGAATTCGAATTCTTTTCTGAAATTTTCATTGTATTCTAATTTAGATGCGCTGAATTTTTTTATGTATCACACTTGTCCGTAGCATTTAGTTTGGGATATGAAAGTGGGTGACAGATAGACGGACAGACAGACAGACGGACTGAACGATTATAATACCTTCCACTTTTTACGTTATAAACGTAATGTGGAAGCTAAAAATTAAGGTACCCTAATTTGACATAAATTTAAAATTTTTAAACCTGTGGTAATTGATATGAAATGTTTAAACTATAATTTAGTAAATGGTTGAATAAATTGGAGTCAATTAAACTGGGTAGTTGCAAGTGATAAGTAATATTTATTGAATTTCTTAATGAAAAATAGTCTAGCTAAATCTTTTTGCTTAATTTTTTAGACGCATAAATTTTGTGTGGGAGTAGTTCTAATGACAGTTTCTGTTACGACAGTTTTTGTTTCTTACAAACGTACTAGATTTGGTAAATAATATTTTTAAATTTAGAAAAAAATTTCGTATTGTGTTAACATAGTATATCCTTAAAAGTAAATTTAACATAAACCTTTTCATTTTTATTTCTCTTTGAATATATACATTTAGTTGGCGTTTCAAAAATTTATATATACTTTATTTGTTTCTCATTTTAAATCCAGAAAACATTTCTCCTGCAATTTCAAATGTCCTCCTTTTATGAATTGTAATTTTTAGTAAAATCGATAATGTTACAACATATTTCAATTTAAAGTTTCTAATGTTGCTTAAAAGGAATAATATTATTCAAAACACGTAAAGAATATTTCCTGTTAATTTCAACTTACTTGGATAACGTACATTTCGTGTAGTTTTAAAAGCCTGTCAATCCATCTTCAATCGCAACATTTTTCGTTCTTTCTTCAGAAATATTGATTAAGTGCTACTTGTTTGAATAACGGTTACTCCATTTTCCACTTATCGAATCAAAACCTGTTTCATTTTATCCAATGCCACCCTTAGAGCTGGTATTTATTTGGCTTTATTAAAATAAATACTTTATGTTGTGTTCACTTTAACTGTTATGTTGAATCGAGCTTCAATAACCTCTTGCGACCTGGCGTCCCCATTTGGGGACATTTTTTAAAATATCCCCACAAACAATTAACACGTTAATTAGTTCCGAAATTGATCTGGTCCGATAGAAGAAGATACAAATATCAGTTTTCAGCCTTTGATTACAGGTATCAGTCATTTTTTTCTGTATAAAAAAATGAAGTTGAGGGTCAATACGATATTAGAGTTCTTAAAAAAATTATTTTAAACTTTTTTCAAACTTTTCAAAAAGTTATTTTAGTAGTTAATTTTAAAGTCATTTTGCATTAAAAACAATGTTAAAATAATCTGTTAACTACGAATAAGTGATACAGCCTTTTTTTGCATTTATAGCACAAAGAATGTGTATTTTTAGTGCTTAAGGCGTGTCTCTCAGTAACCATTAACCATAATTTTTTTTAAATAATTACTTTGCAAAAATACTTTTTAGCATATATTTGTATGAGAAGTATGTTCAGATTAAGAATATATGTGTAGGATTTTGCTCGGGTCTTTAGAGTTTAAAGAGCTGACTGTTCATTGGAAGTTATGAAGTGATAATTTAAATTATCAAATTTTATGTTGATACTTGATTTACCCATTCACGACGACTGTGTGATTATCATTAACACTGTGTGATTATCCTTATTCTTAAATTTTTAAGATTCGTTTTTTATGTAACTTAATTTGTCCTACATAAATTATTTAGGACTTTGATCATTTGCGTGTGGATCTGAATCAACCAATCTATGGTCGTTCCTTGGTAATTTTTTATGGGTCTTCCTGCAGTCTTCATTTGTCTTAGATTGCGTTTATTTAGATAAACTTAAGCAGCAAGTTAATTTTCGCGTGGCAAATATTCTTGCTAATCGTCAAGAGTTTAAGGTATAAATGGATTAGGTAGCTTTAAATTAATTTAATTATTTTATGGTTATCATTATTTTATTTTTTATTAATGGAGATGTGTATAATGTAACTAGAAATGAACTAAGTGATACTTATAAGTATCTTATGTATCATTAATTTCCACATTATATGAAGTTGTTATATGCGTAATGTGAATTATAATAAGAAACCTTGTATTTCTACCATTGATTGGAAAGCTACTTTTAAAAGTAACTTTGTTACAGTTACTTAATATGAAAAGTAACTAGTTACAGTTACTTTAATTTATAAGATTACTGCAATTACAGTTACTCTAAGTTATAAGATACAAACAATTTAACCACTTTACCTTTTTTCAAAGAGAACCAAGATTAAAGAAACATAAGCACACAAAAAAAACACTGCAATTAAAATTAATTGAAATACAAATATGTAATTTTAAAGGAGTTGCATGTCAAAAAAGAGCTTGAAATTATTAATTCCTTTTTAAAATTATTATACCATAAAACAGTTCGTAGCTAAAGTCATTATTCGTTTTATTAGAGATAGATGCGAGTAATTATTATTAATAGTTACTTACATCAACTTATAAACTTGTTCGTTTTTAATAATGTGTATAAAAAATTATAACTTTTTTAAAATTTGTTTTTAAGAATGGTTTTGACCTCAAATGCTATTCATTTCTCTCCTGCTAAAAGATTATATAAAAATATCGAGATGGTTTTTTTAAAAAAAATATATGCAGCAACTGTTCCTGTTAAGAACCAAATCTATCTCCATCCCATTGAATTCTTAAAAGAAAAAAAAATACCCATGAAAAACATCGCCCGCATCCTATTTATCCTTCTTGTTTGGCCACCGAGAATACACGGTGTACGTCATCACGAATACCTTTTCATATATTACTCAGAGGAAAAGAAGAAAAAAAAGAGGAAAAACTCCGAAAAGAAGATGAGGAAGATGAAACGGAGGCGAGGAGGGATGGGGATGCGGCGTAACCATGGCAACCGAGGGCGGGCCGTGATTGGCAGCGCTCCCGCGCATCCTGAACCGAAGATCTAGAGAAGATCGAGAGGACTGGATGCCTATTTCTCTCTCACCATCCTCATCTTGCTTCTGGAGAAGAGGCAGCCTGCATCTCTCCATCCTCTCTTCTCTGCTCTTGAGCTTCCCTCTCTCTGATCCCGCACTGGTGTCCGCAGTGACCTCGGGGACAATTTTGGAGGACACGTGGTTTTTTTTTCTCGTCTGCTGAAAAGATCGATTGGCGGGAAAACTTGTCTTCTGGAAGTTTGAGAATGTTAGTTTTGACCTGCTGCGTATTAAGAAGAGGGTCATCGCTGGTCTGTAATTAAGTTCAGGTGAGCTGACATGCGTTGTGTTTTAGTCGAAGTAGTTATGTTTAGATGTTGTCATGTCAATATGCCATTTTTGTTGTTATCGCCAAATTACACTGTAAAAATCTGGTAATTTTTTGCAGAAATAAAACATATATTTACTGAAAAATGACATTTTCTTTGAACAGTTTTTTTTTCGGCAAAAATAAACTGTTTAAAGTAAAAAATGTTTTTGTTTCGGTTTTTAACTGCGTAAAAAGTAGTAGACTGTTACCGAACACGCATTTCAACTGCCTATGGGAACTCCGACTGCCGGAACAGCTCTGTTGGAAGATCGTTGGACGTAAGATCTAAAGGTCCGTAGAACGAACCCGGGGTCGGTCGTTTTTTATTCCTCGGTAGTACTGTGGTCAGTATATCCGCTTGTCACTTGGGAGGTAATTTTTTTTATATATTTTGTCTGTTAAAAACAACTTTTGCGTTAAAATTTTAAATTGTATAAAGTAAACAGACTCTCTGTAAATTATGAAGTATTTTTTTTCTGGCACACCAGTTGACAGTTCTTTTTCTGTAAAACAGTTTTTTTTTACAGTGTATGAAATCCGTGTTTTAATGGAATGACTGACAAAGTGTTATATGGGGGAAAGAAACTTGTCGAATTTTCGATTCGAATTGACACGATTTCGGAGTTCTAGCAAAATACTAAGTGTCTTCAGCTGTAAACTTTTAATAAATTAAAATAAATGAATTATTACTGATGCCGTTGGTTTTTGCATTCATAGTATTTAAAAAATGTAATTTTATGGCTTAAGATCTCAAATTTCAGAAAATTCACGGGCAAACACTAATTTTTAAAAAATTATTGCTAAACACGCATTTTAATATGTGGTTGTTTGAAAAATATTTCGATGAAGAATATGTGTGTATATAGGATTTTAGTGGTGTTTCAGGATGATAACATCAACACTCAGTGCTTATAGGTGTTTATTAAAAACTTGCGTTGTAGAATCGTTGGGGTTTACTGATATTAATATTGTCGAGATTTCCGATAGTTAGTATAGAACGCTCGACATTTCCGATGAAAGAATCGCTGGGTTTTTGATTTTAGAAGTTAGCTGGAAATTTCTGATATTAAATTCGCCTGAGATTTCTGATTTTAGAATCGCCGGAGATTTCATTTGTGACATTTCGTGACTATATTTTCTACTTTCTATTTTCTTTTTAAGTGTTTAAGACAAACCTCAAAATTTAATGTCTTTAAACTAATTCTCACGGGTTCAAGGCCCTAAATAGATAACTAACATGTTATAAAAGTTGGTGGTACCTGAGTATAAACTACAGATTTCGATATTAATAGAAAATATATAATAATAAAATTTTTGTAACCAAATTCTTCTGGGTTTATATGTTTTCGGAAATTAAACTTACGAGTAAGTAGATCATATTACATACTTTGTGAACTATAGAAGTTTTTTAGATAGAAAATGATACATTAGAATTTAAATTTTATTTAATTTTTTCTATTTTGAATTTTATGGAGAAATTTGATGAAATAAAGCGTTGTAATATTTGTGTTGATATTCAATAATTATATTGTTAGATAATACTAAAAAAATAAATAAAATCTATTTAGGATTTAAAAACATTTTCATTAAAATGTTCCACAAACATCTAAAGAATATTTATCTAATACTCTATTTTGGAATTAGTTGGGTGAAAGTCACATATGTGTTCTCTAGTTGCAAAATACTTTCATTTATTATTTTATACTTCTATGACAGGGTTTTTCAAGTAATCTACACGAGTTTTTGTTATTTGTTAAGGAAATATTTGATTTACGAAAACAATTCAATTGAAACTATGTTTATATCTTAATTATGAAATGAACATCATCTACACATTTTGAAAAATCTGTTTTTTTTTATATGATTATAAAGAGTATACTTTTGCGCAAATAAAGTAAACAAAACTTGTTAAATTGTGTATGTTGTTAAATTATGAGTTCAAGTACGCGTTATTTAGCTTTTAGTATGAATAATGTAATAAAATACTTCAAGAGTTGTTAATGGTACTACTAACAATTAGCCATACTTTATTTTAGCGTGTTGCTTCAAAAATCTGACAAAATTTCGTTATTTATTTCCTGAAATTTAACTATTTATTTCGCTCTATCTACAGTTTTTTGGTTCAATATGTAATTCATTAATAAAACTTCAGAAAGATATTCTTCAAATTTAATCTTCAAGTGGTTATAAAAATTGTGATAACTTATAAATAGTTGTTAAAGTTAGATTATTAAATTTATAAATATTTTTTTGAAAACGAGATTGGTTAAATCCGTTTATTCGTGGGTCATTTTTTAATTTTAAAATAAGAAAAAAATCCAGTTTTTAATTGGTATATTATAAAAAGACAAATTTCTCAAATGTTTACAACAAAATCCTTATTTTTTTCTCCACACAGATAAAAAATTATTTTTGGAAAAATAACTTAATTTCGTAAGAAAAAATATACTTTTATCTATTTTGTGTTTTCTTACTAACTAAATTATTCATTCGCAATAGTAAAATTTTTCGCAGCACATTTTTGTTCTGTAGGATTGCATGTGTTATTTCTTGGTTTTGGACTTGTATACGTAGTTTAATTTTTGCCATATTACTTGCTTGCCTACAATTATGATTTTTTTCTATAAAACAAAAACGAAACTAATGTATCAATGTTTATGAAAAAACATAATTGGTAAGTAAAGTTTTAACTTTTATGTATTTCTTTGCAGATTAGATTACAGATCGATCTCGGTACCTAAGTATGTCGGTTCGAATCTCCTTTCTGTAAAAAATTATATATTGTATTATCTCTTCGGAATCATCTATCAAGCCGTTGCGATCTAAGAATTAAATAACTTAGAGTTCACAATTTCTTCAAGAGTATTGAATTTTATCAGTTATTTTTTTTCAAAACCAAAGTCAGACATATACAGCAGCATAATCACAGTTTTAGGCAGGAAATTTGAAGAGAGTAGCTCTTCAAAAAAAGTTTTACTTTTATTAGTATTTATTTGGCTCACTTCATATACGATTGAAAGAAAATAAAAATAATTTTTAAAAACGTAATTTCCTTCATATATGTTTATGTAGGGGGCTGACGAGCCCAGTGGGTAAGTCGCTTGCCTGTGCTTTCGATAGGTCCCAGTATCGGGTCAAAACATTGCCAAAATAACTGTCGATCTATAAACGAGCTGTACAACAAAAAGACCGACGATACCCGGTTTAGAAGGAATGTACGTTAAATATTCTTCATACGATGTCACCCTTAAAGGTTGCGTTAGGAGGTGCCTACTCTAGTGTGAGCTCGTCACTTGACTGTAGTCTAAATTACGACGACCGAATCTCTAGTGCGACGATAATTTAAACTAACACTATGCGCCATTTAAAACGTATGTAACACTTATTTTTTACACATTTTTACGTTATTTCTCTTTTAATAACAATAATCCTATTAAAGACTCTCATACTCCCGATTTAGCGAAAAAATAATAGTAATGACGTTGCGTTTTATGCCTCTTTTTGTTGTGATATTTTATTGCTTCTAGGAGATCGTAATCTGGAATCTTTCGACATTCCTTTTCTGTCCTCGGAACTGCGTTGCCATTCCCAAAAGCAAATATATTTTTGCAAGCGATTCCAAATTCTCTCTATAAAGCTATAAAATCGCTTACGTGAAATTGGTTAGATTATGTGCTCTTTATTGCGGATATGAATCTGAGAGGATTTTTTTCTTGCATTTGTTTATTAGTTGCTTTGAAGATTTCGTTATGTTATTATTTTTTTCGTTGATTCTCATATCAAAAGCGATTCCTTTCGTTCCTACATTAACAAATTTGCCATTGAATTTTAGGTTTCAACATTTAATCTGAGTTAAAAATGGTTATAGAAAGATTCAATTTTAATGTAGGTGAATTGAGCATAAATGATTGAAGTAGCAGTTAATATTTACAAATTTGACTATGTCTAGAGTTAATGACGTAATGATAGAAATCTCACAATGATAACTTTGAATGTTGGAATATGTAAATTGAATGCATAAATGCTATATTTTTACAAACCATAAACCAAACATCGTTCAGCAAAAGTGTGAGATTTAATGTTACGATATTAATTTTAGAAATGTGTACTATTAATATTTTTAGGTAATATCGTGTTAAAATCAAAATGTTAGTTAAAACTAATTAAAACTCGGCGAAGGCTTTATTTAATTAAATACCCATTTTGGACTTCTATGTACCATATTCATATTAAGTATTGCAAGTGCTATGTCATGCTTGTAAGTGCAAAAGTGGTATGCCATGCCTGTAGAATATCCTATTATAACCTTTGTACAAAATTAGTTTTTAGCATTTCGAAAATACATTATCAAATCTATATACAAAATCAAAAGAAAACTATATTATTAATATTGCCTTTTTATTATCTAGCCTTAAAATCCCATTTGATATTCCTAAACATTGCCCCTTCCCCATACTTCAAACTTTTACGGCAATTAAACGAGCGGATGACGTCACCTTTTGTTCTTAGCCCCTCTCAACCCCTTATCGATCCATACCATAACTGTAACCATCTTTTTCCCTTCCATCGGGTCCCGAGTGTTTTCCCAAATGCGACACTGCTGAATACAATAGCTATCCTTTTAATGATTCCTATTTTTTATGTCTTTACCGGTAGGAATCCTTTCGGGAATAAACAGGTCGCTTCTCATTCGTTTGCTCAAATAAAGCCCTTGGTACATTTGTTCAAGGATTAAATTGGAAATTCTTCATTAGTTGGATCGCTTCCCCCTTTCTGTGTATGTTTGTCGAGAATTTTTATATATATGTTGGAATGCTGTATAGATTTTTTTTTAGATTTGTAGTTGAATGTAAGATCACTTGTAAGGATCAAATTATAAAGGGATTTGTGTTTATTTCCGCATTTTTGATATACTTATTTGCAGAGTTGTGATTTATTTTGCATGGTAAAACTACTAGTTGCGCTTCGCGCTGTAAAAAAAAATATCTGTAAACGCATTTGTGTCTGCACATTTTGCGATTACTTTTTACTTCACAGTGATGTGATGTTTGTTTGATATCAAATTGATGTTTTCACGACGTTACAAAATAACTGCAAGAATATTTGTAAGGATAAAATTATAAAGAGGTATTTATGTTTATTTTCTGTGGAATGGATTTATTGTATTAATTATTTTACAGAGTTATGATTAAATTTGTGTTTTAAAACATTATATCATTCTTGGTTTACCTCATTAATAAACTATAGAATTATAGTTTGGGCGAATACAAATCTTATTTATTTCCTTTGATATCTATTCAAAATAAATTTATTAAATTGTTAAAATCTCAATCTAGTCAACCCTCCAACTTCATAAGCCTAAATATTTTTTTTTAAACGACACAATGCTTTTTTTCGTATAATACTCTTTCTATATCATAATAAGAATATTTGTGATTTAAAAACAAACATTCACAACAGAAGACCCTCAATACTTTACAATATCTCTTGGCTTCCACAAAGAAATTTTTTCTAAGCATTTTTTCTATTTAGCTCCTAAGTTATTTAACTGTTTGCCTGTTGATTTCCTGTCAATTCCAACTCTTAATTTATATAAACGTTATTTTTTCAAATTAATAATCTCTATTAATAATTTAGAAGCTTTTTTCTATTGATACCATGAAGCATAATTTAAAAAACCTGCTGTGCCCTTTTTTTATTTAATGAAACTAGAAAATCAAAATCGTTAATTATATCGCATCGTTATTTCTAATTATCTTTCATTGTATCGGATCATTTATACTCCTTAATGTCCAACTTTTAATCTAATGCTATGTATTACGCCACGAAACCAATTTTACCACTGCCTTTAATAAGAAAGTAATGGCAATAAAACTAGAAAATCGTTGTTACTCTGTATGAATTACAATTCGACCTATGACCTTTTAGTACACATGGGGGCTTTCAGCAAAATGGGATGGTCATAAACCCGTATTCCTCGTCTTTAATGTACAAAATTGCTTTTACAACCTCCCCTTTAACTTCCTTCTTAAGTTTAACTTCCTAAGACCCGACATTCATTTAAATTGATGTTTTGTTTTTAGTTCCTGTTACTAAACTATATATTTTTAACTTTAAATGATGCAATAGATTGATTGAAGATGATCTGAAAATCACTTTTCAGCCTTAAATTATTGGTACCAGTCGTTTATTAGCATGTGAAATGACGTAGTGCGAAATTTGGTCAACGCGATTTCGAAGCTCTTGCAAACAACTTTTTTTTAGCAGACAATTTTAAAGCATTTTGCTTTAATTGTAAAAAACAGAACACAATTTATTTTCTCCATTTTACCCTATTAGACGACTTTTGCTTCCAAAACTGAAAAACTATATATAATTTTACAAAAAAATATTCAAACCAATTTCAAATGGTTATAGAGCCTTGTGAGCCAGCTACATTTTTCATATGTATAAAAAATCGTTTGTAAAAATATTCAATACATCCGGAGTATTCGGCTTAGAAAATAATTTTTTCCCATTGAATTACAGAGATACTTTGGTTTTGAGATCCGGCTACCGCTCCCAATTACCCTTAATCGGAAATACCGCCTCTACACAAATACAATGCAAATGGCTTTTAGTTTTGTCAAAATGAATTATCTTTTATCCGTTTAAAGTTAAATTTTGTATTGTATTTACTTTTATAAACTTTTTTTACATTAGGTTTTGGGAACCTTTTTCTTTTCTCTTATACGGACGTAACCTACCTCCTTGTTAACAACTGTGTATTCCTCCCGAAATAACAGGCACATCGGCAACTATTTCCTAAAAATAACTCCAGTGTATTTCACCCCTAGCCTAAAAGTTGTCATTGCCGTTAAAGCGTTTGCAAGAGTCCTAGTGCTGACGTAGGGACGTCATTTAACGGCATTATAGTCGAGGAAAATGATTATGATCGGAAAGACGTAAACGCGGCTGATTGCTGTGAAGAGTCCAGCGGAGGCATATTTGTTAGGGTTGGGAGAGGCCCCGCTTCCGTTTATGGTTCTAAAATGTGTTCGTAAATAAAACAGATGAGATTTCTGTCTTTCGAAATCGTTAAACTTGATTAAATAGGCAGTGGGATTATTGTTGGTGAATTATGACCCTTATATAATGGGTAAGGGAAACTGTTGCAAGTTTTGCTTCGAGTTTTGATTCGATGTTGGTGTGTATATGTATATATTTATGTCTTCATGTTATATATGTTACGGGCAATATGAATAGTTGGGCATTGTTAATTTGACATTCCTAAAGGTGATAAAGTGATAAATTATAAAGAAAATATCACATCTCCTGGGCATTATAAAGTTTAAAGTTGAGTGGGAAATTTGAAGATATTTTATTTACATTTTCTTATTTTTTAATGTAAATAAATATGTATTTTCAAATGTTTAAGTAACTAACTACAAAAGAAACATATATAGTATGTACTTACAAATACATATAATGACATGTCGTACAAATACGTGTTAATTCATCAATGTGCCCAGAGGAAAAAAATCATTAATTATAATGATCGTGTAATGTGATAAATTATTGTACACAAATACTACATTATATAATTGCCCGATTTTATCGAAATTTTTTAAAATTGCTTTTGCATTATGAATAATGCCCACAATAATCAAATTGCCCTTAATGTGTATAGCTTGTTCATTTGTTTTAAACATATGAATTTAAAAGGACTATAATAGTGATATATATTTTGTTTGCATTATTTTCTTTCCCTAATTTTACTGTAAATAATTTAAATAAATGATATGATTGTATCTAAATGTAATTTTATTGTGAAATTTTTATTCATAGCTGCTTTCGTGCCTTGACATATGTCTTTTTATGTGTCTCTAAAAAGATAAATAAGCTCGTTAAATATTATTATATCCGTTCATTAAAAAGAGTTTTTAAACATTGAAAACTTGAATTTTCTTTACATTTCGAGAAATAAAAAAAATATTAAACTTTAAAAAGATTATCCCAATATTTTGGAATTATATTAATTCTCTGCGCATATGTTTATTATGTCCTTTTCACGACCTTTTCTGTGAATATTTTTTTACAACAATTGCTTAAGGATAATTACTATAGAATTATTTACGCCGGTATGTTAAATGTTATAATTAGATGTAAATATGTGTGGTAATTACTGTTTTCTTCTTTAAAAGCTTCTTTGAAATGTTGTAATGCCTTCCGCGTAAAAAGTAAAAAAATAATCGTAGTTAATGATGTTTGCTGTGTATTTTGTTCGTGCAGTTATTTCATTATAAAATGAATATATATATTTTAATTTCTTGGCGAAGTTTTTTTTTAAGGGAAATGCATATCGTGCTTTAAAAAACGTGTTATTTTGCATCTGAATTGGAGTATCTTTATTGCAGAATTAGATAAATTGTAATTTTTCGTGTCTTTCGTTATTTTTGCGATTTTTTTTACCTGATCTAGTTTTTCATTTTCTTTTTTGAATGGATAAGATGTTCGTTTTAAAAATTACTCTTAATTGTTTAAAAGACAAAAATTTAAAAATCTTGTTGCTGCTGGATATGAAGATCAGATTTAAAACGATTTAAATTTCATCGTTTGGCAATAGAAAATTGTACGTAGTTTTAAATATTTCCAATATCATCTAAATTTATCGTGGCTAGAAAAACACACACATCAAAATATCTACTAACAATCAAAAATCTTATTGTTGGAAATATTACACGCTTTAATATATTTAAACAATTCAACTCTAATTGTGATCTTAAAATGCTAATGATTATTCACAACCTAACAAACATACGAAGTATATACTAACAGTTAAACGTCTCATATTTAAAGCATGTAATATTTTCACTAAAGTCTGAACAATTCAACTCTAATTGTGAGCTTAAAATGCTAATGGTCATTCACAACCTAACATTCCCATCTAGCTGTCAGCGGGCATCGGACCCAACCATGAAAACTTGGTCTATTCACACTACATTTCAGCAGTGTTGCCTTGTTACATTGTTACATTAATTCCTGCCATTGCAATCCGCTGCCAAGCGACAATGACGAATGGTCGTACTTTGTTGCACACTCTGCAATCGATTGCGCACGCGCAAGACTCTTTCCACGATCCTGCTTTTGAACAATGTGACTGTCATGACAGTCAATACCGAGTGTAGGCGACGTGTTATGCAGGGTTTGTTTCAATAGTGGTACAGCTGTACTATATATTTGTGCTATAGCGTCTGAAATATTGTGAGGGTATCATCCCAGTTAATAAAACATTGTCTTCCAAAACTAGTGATCCCAGGAGGCTTGGGATTGTAACGTTCCGCCGCACACTCACACACAACCTCACACTCACACACACACAACCCAACCTTATACGCGGTCATGTGGCATTTGAAAATGACAACATTTGAGCGGGCACTCAAAACGATCCAACAGCTACTTAGTATGGAAATGAAGCTGATATTATCAAATTGCCTTGTTTTAAGTGACGTAATTCCTCCCAGCATTCATTTCCGCTCTTCTTCGGATTTTTGCTATGATAGGTCTCTGTTCTCACGTGGCAACGGTTCATCAAACGGGGCTCAAAAAAAGAATTCATTTTCATTCAGTACTTCTATTGCCACTTAAGACATGAAACACGTCTATTGTTTTACAAATTTTAGTTACCACTATTGAAATAAGACTTCTACCACTATTGAATAGTTTTACACCACTATTGAAATAAGGCCTGAATATATTAATATATAAAGATCGATTCCCTTGTTTTGAACTAGATTTCTGAACATTCTTTTAACCTTATCGCCCTGAAGTGATGATGTATGGGAAACAATTTCGGTCGCCAATTTATCTAAATTGAAGAATGATGGCGCGTGGATGTGGCGATCATTTTTCTTTGTTCTCTCCCGTTTCCTTTTGGTGAGCTTTGTTTGTCTTGAGCTTTGTTTGCGAGCAGGTGTCTAGAATGAGCAATCGTTCATGTTTGCCGCCAAAAGCAAGTTGTTACAAAGGGTTTTGCTCGTTGGCACGGTGATGATAGGAGCGTGATGGAGCAATTGTCGAAGAAAGTTCGGTTCAGTGTCGTTAAATTGGTTGTGAACGTGGGTTATAAATTATTGAGGTAAATCGAAGGGTTGAGCGCACAGGGGAAATAAGTGATTTTCCGCAAAATGTAAAACTTTTCTGATATAATGAGTTTCTATTGCGAGAAATGCAAAATATATTTTCGTGCGGTGTTTTGAAATTACTTAACTAGATACAGGGCAGTATAGCGATTTCAAACGGCATATAATTATTTAATAGAAACGCGTTTATCGATGAGATTAACACAGAATGTAGACGGAACTTCAAAGTTTTGTATACATGCGTCATAGATGTTCTAGGTGACTTCCCTTGGCAAGCCATGTGTAGGACGGGCTTTTTCTCCATAGGATTAGCTATTAAGACTAACGAAAAATCCTGGTTTGATTCTTAACTGCATCTTCACCTTACGCACAAATTTTTTGAAGGTCCGTCTAATTATGTGTTAATATTATCGACAATTTCTTTTCCATTAAAATTGTTATAGTTGTTTGTAACCGTTATATTCTTTGTTACCTACTCTGTATACTAACATTTTAAAATCTATTCAATTTTCGTATTTTTTAGGTGCTAATAAAGTTGAATTTGTACTGTTACTATTAAAACGTATTACTTTGTTGCGTAAGGAAATGTCACCAGTCTTTGATTCTCAAAATCTGGTATTCAATATCAATCCTAGTAAATGAAAATGACTTATGTTTCTTGTTATTACATTGGAATTTGCTATTTTTCTCTACTAAAGTACATAAATACTAAACTAGGCAATCTTCCACTTACAACAAATTCCAAATCTTAAAAAACGAAGAAAAAATTTCTATTGCGTATTCATATTTTCCAAAAGAAACAACTCTTTCCGATCCTGCAGTATTTTCTTTCTCTTCGATGTAATGGAAAGCAAACACAATAACTCGACTATGGTAAACTTACCGATGAAAGACCGGGAGTTGAAATCAGTTTTAAATGTATTTTATGATGTGAAATAATACTGTAAAATAACTGAAGGGGGAATAAATAAAATATAATACTATAAGAGAATAAATAATATTTTTTTTAGAAATAAACTCTCAATAGAATCTTGGGTATTATATTTAAGCTTATAAATTCAGATAGAATGGATTTATTGTGTAAATGTTTTGAATAAAATATTAGTGATTCGTTTAATCGTTTGCGAGTGGAGCATTTAGGGCATGTAAGTGTGAAATCATTTTTTGCTCTTTAACTGATAGAAAACATCTTAAAGAAATTTTATGCTAACCTTATTGAGTTCAATATTGCTAATATGGCCCAAAAAAGTAGGCTTGAGAAGCCTGTTATAACCACCTATATTTTTCTAATTGTTCAGAAGTAAGTTTCACTAATGAATATAGCTGATTTATCCTATCCAAAAGACCCATTTCATAACTTTCAATCAAAATATTCAAAGGCCATACGCCCTCTTTGACTGCTTGAATCCAAGTTTGACTGGAAGTGGTCAAAAACCTTGTGTTATTCAAGAATAAAGGATGAAACGGGCATTAAACTAACTTATCTGGAAACAAATTATGTTCATAATTTAAAAAATGTTTATCGAAGACCGTTATTCACTAAGTACGTATGTTCATTTTTATATATTTGTAAGATTTCCTCTAATTATTGATGAACCCATACAATATCTTCCATTGAATTTACATTCAAATCCACCTTAAAACTTTCTTTAGCACCTTCGTAAATAACTGGTGCTTAATATACTTTCTATAGCACCATAGTAATTTATTTTCCATCAGTAGCCATTTGCATGCGAAAGGTCCCAAGTTAGGGCCCATGCATGGCTAAACTAATTACCAACCTATAAACGTGCAGCCCGAAATTCCTACGATTTATACCCCATGTAGAGGAAGTGCACGTTAAATATGCTCCAAAGTCCCGACGCCGCGTACGATGCCACCCTTTAAAAATACGTTGTGTGTCTACCCAGAAGTCGTCTCTTCACTGGTTTGTGGTTCTAAATTATGACGCCCATCACCAATCTCCCTTGTGTAGCTCTAGTGCGACGATAATCAACCTTACTCTAACCATAAGTAGCCAAGTGCATGAAGAGATTCATGAAGTAAACAATGTAGTGGATTATTGGCGCAAATAGTTTATTGGTACAAAACTACATGTTTCAATGGGATTCAAGACGCCCAATAAGAATGGCACACAACACCAATAATCTACATTTCAATAATCTTCATGAATCTTCTCATGCATTAAATCCGTTAAAAAAAGGTACTTGCAAACGCTAAAAAATATACTTAATTTTAAGTTTCTGAAAAAGGGAAGACTGGTTATCATCAAAGGATGAAATAACATGTTCATTGACATAAAAAATCTCAATTTTTTCAAAAAAGTCACTTGGCACGTTCTTCCATACTAAGCTCTTCGTGTATCATGCGCAAAGTTGAAGATGTTGTTGTCGTGCCCATGGATATTTTCGAAGAGGTTGGACTTCTTGATAAACAAATAAAGACGAAGACAAACATATATACAACTAAGGTTTTATTGACAAGACAAACATCCATGCGCTTACCAACCGGGATTCGAACCCGGGACCTACTGGTTAGAATTCAGAAGTGCTATCCACTATGCCGAGTAGTCGGTAAAGTTGGAGATATTGTCTGAATATAGCCAGTAAGAACCTCAAAATATTTCTAGCGTGTCTTCTGCACTGTGTACCCACCAACTAATACCGCATAAGGTCCATAAATTCCTCCGCCACTATTGATTGTGGGCTGTGCATTAGCGTTGGCATTTCTGGGTCATTTCCTCCAGAGGTCGATTCCTCCGGCCTTATCAGCGATAATCTGCGGTAATCCCGCTTTTGCTTCTTTTGCCTGCGCCTATCCATCCTCATAGTTTTCGATGGACGCTAGAGCAATAAGGGGTTTTTGGGCTTTACCGGTTCTTTTATGTGATATAGATTGGGATATTATTGGGTTAAAAATGAAGTAAAGAAGAAACTAGGGGCGTGTACAGTACATGATCAATTACTAATCAACTACCCAATAAATAACTACATGATCAATTACAACTCAATAAATAACTACATAATCAATTACAACTCAATAAAAAAGTGCATATTTAAAGGAAATTGTGTTTCATGTAGTTTCAATAACTTTAAAACCTATACAGCTTTTGCGTTATCGAAAACCTTTTTGTGATGACCGTCAGGTACTAGATACTCGAGTACCAAAATCGAAGTTCGTAGCTGTTTTAGTTCAAGATGTAGAATGGTTTTAGATAGAAGGACAGAAAAATAGCAAAAAACCGAAGACGGAACAATTTTCAAAAAATATTTCTTTACAATCCTCACCCTCCAAAACGTGTAGAAAACACAAAACCTCCATTTCGAATTTTCCACTTTATCACAATGCTTTCAGTACCTTATATTTCATATTAAGTCATTAAAATTGTAAACCAGATAAATTTAGGATATACTTTTTTTAAATAACGTGAATGAAAGAACAAACTAAAAACTAAAGCATCGTGATTTATAATTAATAAAAAAAAACCATTTCCACATATCCTTAAATTTTAAAAATGTTTTTCTTCTAAAAAATAAGGTTATGAACATTTTTTGTTGGGTTTTGTATCCGAAATTAAAGAAAAAAAAACCTATTACAAAAGCTATCGAACTTTTTTTAAATTTAATCTGTATATATAAGGGATGCTTTTCAATTTTAAAATGTTTTATACTGATTTAAAAATATACACTACCCCAAACAAGTTGATCACAATAAAACAAAAATAAGGTTATGAACATTTTGGATGGGTTTTGTATCCGAAATTAAAGAAAAAAAAACTATCACAAAAGCAATCGAACTTTTTTAAAAATTTAATCTGTATAATATAAAGGATGCTTTTCAATTTTAAAATCAGGGTTCGTACGCCTCCTGAAATTCCTGAAAAAACTACTGAATTTCATTATTTTTTTTCTAAGGGGCCCTTATAACTCCTGAAATTAGTGTCTTAACTCCTGATATTTTTTTTCCTCTCCTGAAATAAATTACAACACAATTGTTTTTTCTCCGTTTACTTTATTCAGAATAAGTTCGGATAGAGTAATAATAGAGTTCGGACATCGTGATACTAGTTATTGTCCCATAATGCACCGCAAAACTATTCCCTTCTGTTTTCCTCCCTTCTGATTTTTTCCCCTTCTGTTTCATCATTTGAAGTCACTAGACTAATACGATAATAAACAAATGTATTTAATTTTATCCCCCGTTACCTCCTGAATTTCCATTGCTACACTCCTGAAAAACTCCTTAGAAACTCCTGAATTTCACTATCATAGATGGAGTATGAACCCTGTAAAATGTTTTATACTGATTTTAAAATATACACTACCCCAAACAAGTTGATGTTTACCAAACTTGTGTTCATATTATCTAAAAACTCCGATCCGCGATTACAATTAATAAAAAAAAAGTAATACAAAAGATAACTGTTCTTGGGAAAAGTTTATAAAACACTCTTTATAGTCTTGCATGTGGGACCCAGGTGCTTTTCTGGATTCTGCTGCTCTAGTCCTCTGCGGACATCATTTTTTGGGATGATTGCTATATTTCCTTTCATCAGATCTAAAGCATTATAAAAGATTACACGGCTAAGTCATCATTAGGTTGATGTATGACCGGGATAAATTTCTTGATGTATACTTTTCCTGTTATGGAATTCTCCTGCCTGGTTGTTTTTTCATTTTGATGTTTTAATGCTTTTCGTGTTTGGCCTTTTTTTCTTTTTGTTTCGAAGATATTAAAGTCGTTACGGTCCAAGAAATGCTACACTGTTAAAATTTTTGTTTTTGGTTTCACAGTGGTATTGGTTCCTAGTAGCTGCAACGGCTTTGTGGTGAAATGTTTCACCTTTTTTTCGGTGTTTGGTTGAACCATTTTTCGGGATTTGGAAACAAAAACCTGAGAAATGGTTCAACCGAAAACCAAAAATATGGTTTACGTTTCACCACACAGCCGATGCAGCTACTAGGAACCAATATCATGGTGAAACCAATCACAAAATTTTTAACAGTGTAGTTTACTGAACTACGGCGCTTGTTCCTATAGTAACATGTTAATTAGTGAGGATGGTGCAATTTTTTTTTTTAATTCGATGGCGTTCAACTCTCTAGTGAGTGCATTCTGTTGCCGTTTGCCAACATACACTTTAATCCACTTTGTGAGTTTAAAAATCTTATTTATGTTCGTCAACTTTAGCAATTTGTCATCGATTGGAAGCTATATTGATGTTTTAGAATGGAAAGTTAACTATTCAAAGAAAAATAAATGGTTTTATGTGTATACAATTAAAAAGATACAATTTCACAAACTTAAATGCATCGTTTAAAAAAATACAAATAATTGAGTTCCAGTATAAAAAATTAAAAAAAAATTCTCCTAATGTATGACCATTAAATATCGAAATATATTTTTATGGCGTAAAAACCCAAAAAATATTCACTCAGTCGAGGTTTGGGGTCGTGGAATGTTGTGTAATTTTACTAATTTTATTAGCATTGCAGCTCTGTTTAAAAACCTTATTAATTTTTTTTCACGCATAAATCCCTTTTATTTCATGACGTATGATCTACTTTCTAAAAATCAATAAGATAATTATAGAAAAGTTTGCCATTGCCAAACTTTTTTTTCGGGTAAACGACATCACCACTAAAAGTTTTTCCCTCACGAAAAAAACAAAAGTTAAATCTGAAGTGGGTCCAACTCTGAAAGGTTTATAAGAGTTAGATCATGAAATACGAACTTTCCATCCAAGACAGCCGACTTTATTTCTTTTCAATAAACACATTTCGATTGGATTCGGTTACCTTACGACTCCCGGCAATCAATTCGAGACCTCGAGAAGAATTCATTCCAATTTTCAGGCAGAGAATCTTTTTCTACTTTTCTTGTGGCACGTTATGTATGACGTCCGTATATCACTGCAGAAAAGATAAGACACGGCAGAACTTTTTCTTTGGCGAAAGTGGGGGACGGGAAAGCTTCTTTTTCAATTTGTTGCCCCGAAAAAGGTTCGAAATTGAAGGATTCCCGTCTATTGGCGCCTTCTTCAGTCGGTAAGGTGTCGGAAACTTTTTTTTTTGTGTGAATGCTCGACGAATCGTGAAAGCTCAACTCTTGCTAACGTCCGCTGCTTTCTTTTCTTTAATGCTTTTTTATTGAAAACAGTCGCTGTACCTTTCGTTAACTTGTTTACCTTATTAACGAAAATTGCTTTGTCGAAATAAACGAAATATAAAACTAATGAAGACTATAGCCTTGCTCAATTTATTTAGAACAATTTAAGTTACATTAAAGGGATTTTTTAAAGAAAAATCATAAAGTTAACTATTTTATTCGAAAATGAAGGTGTTAATAGTATTCACAAAGTTATGAGAAGTGTTCAAGGATATTCATTAATAAGCTTTTTTACTTAAACAATTATTTAAAAAAAAACTTTGGTAATTTCATTAGTGGTTGGTCAAAAGCTTTGGGTGTTTTTTGTACATTCAATATTTTAATTATTGCTTATTCTTTGTCACAAAATTTCTGAAATCATCATTTTAATAAAACTGAGTATGTAGTAATCATAAGTTTTTGATAGATAATGTAAGCTTACTAATGGCTTAAACTAAACTGACGCAATATGACGAGGCGTGGTTTTAATATAAAATTTTAACTTTCTGCTTGTAAAATATTATTTTGGCAAAAGTATCTAAGGTTTTTTTTTCTCTCTCTCAAATGAAAACGCATGTGTCCCCAATAAAAGATTTAACTATACTACTAGTACGTTATTAATAATTAACTATTATTTGATCGAATAATTTTAATTTTAACCTTTGAAATTAGGCAAAGTTAATATATGTTTTGAAAACAATTTACAATTGTAACATTTGTACAATTGTAACATTTTAAAATTCTAACCAGATTGCTTTTTTTTTTTTGAGTTTTTAAGAACAGAGGTTTTTGAAGAGCAGATGAAAAGAAAGATGCTTTCTTCGCTCTTTCCACATCCCTGCGTTCTTCGAAAAACGATAGATGGCTTCTTACGCTTCAGCACCCTTGTCTATGCTTTATTTTCTATTGCTGATTGCAGCTCCCTCTCTCTCTCTCTCTTACGCTAAAATCTTCTTCATTGGCTTTTTTTATTGCTTTATTTTCTCTCAAAGAACAATTGGGAGGATTGACTGGGTTGGATTTGCTACACAGTGCGTCAAATAAAAGCAAATTCATGCTAAAAGGTAGACGGGATATTTTCGATTGGGAAATGGATTAAAATAATAAAATTGCTGATGCGGCTGTTATTGGTAAAAGATAAAGCTTCTATATTTCTATTCCTTAAAATATGAAGTATTTCAATATATATTCGGAAATTTCTCCTCTCCTCTTCACATTTGAAAAATCATAGTTAGTGATTTCCATAAATATTAATAAATAATAAATATTACTTTTAAATTAATGAGGTCCTCAAAAAGTTTCGCTCCTCGTTAACTTGATTCCTTTTTTTAACGTTGAAGTACTTCTTTACAGTATTTTTCCACATTTTAATAAAATATTTTTAAAATTATCCACTTATATTTACTTAAATTAAAAATCTAAAATTAATTCGTGTATTTGAAAACCTAAACTATGTAATTTTTTCAAATGTATTAAAAGAGTACAAAATTTTAATGACTCATGCCTTTCGTTTTGATATGGTATTGATGTATTTTGGTTCGGTTTTTATTCACCAAATCGTTAACTTCACTTACATTTTTTTTATTTTAAAACTTATGATTTATTACCCATTTTAAGGTTAGGTAACTTTTAAAAATATATTACCTTTTTATGTTTTTTAAAAAATAATTAATTTGAACTTCCTGTAATTGTAAAAAAAAATGAAACATAGAAGAAATTATCCAATTCAGAACATCCGATTAGAGTCAATTCTGAACTTTCATAGAAGGTCCCGCCCAACCATCACTGGTAAAATGCAAACACCCTGTGATCTTCTCTACCTTTTAAATGCGATAATGCCTCTCAAACGGCAATTTCCCGATTCAAAAGCGGTAACATTAAAAGTCTTAAAGTTTTTTTTAATGTCTAAGTCAGAGGGCTTCTCCTGATCATACCGCAACACACAGAACACAAACAATTATCGTATCGTATAACAGGAACAACCACTTATTTATTTACAAAACTTGAAGTTACTACCTGTTGCCAAAGCGCATTATGAAAAGAAAGAAAAATGCAAATTGACTGCAATAGACTACTGTCCTACGTCACAGTTTCTCCACAGACTGCTTGGGACTTTCAACGGAGGATCTTTACTTTTCTCCCCTTTTAAGTACCAGATTTTTTAAAGGTCACTGGTCTAATGGGTCTTGTCGCTGACAGACCGAGGATAAGTCAACAACAACACAACAGCAATGGTCCTTCCTTAATCCAATATGGTTATCCTTGCGCCTTTTTTATGTGCAACTATAACTCTTTACTTACAACAAGGTTAGAGTAATCTCAGTTCACAGGAAGAAAACACTTTCTCCGCCTCCATAGAACCACATAAAATACTAGATGATCCATTCTTAAAAACTAGAATAACTTTTCGCCCATCCCTTCCGAAACTCACCACGGGCATATAAATTCCACTCCAAAAGGAACAGTGCCTTATGTCCATAGAGTTGAGAAGAAGATGGAGATTCTTGGCCCAAAAAAGTGAAGCCGACAGAATATCGCCTTGAAACCCCAGTAAGCCTAAACAAACCGCTCGCGCAATGTTAGTTCATTCGGAAACGCATAATTTTATTCCTTAAAAAGTATTAATTAAAAATTTGAAAAAAATGACTGTTTGCGCTGTTGCAAGTCCTTCACAGGTAAGAACAATAAGAAGTAATTTACAGTTTTTAAGAATGTCATATGAATTTTCAATTCATCTGCACCTTAAAACCTATCTTCTTCGTAAAAATTCAATTTTTTTTTCATAGACTCGCCAAACTATCCAGTCGATATGTGTCCCCATGCTACGAGTAGTTTTAACGCATCCACACCATTATGCTCTTTTTGGAAATTCTCAATACTCTATAGATTTCATACCAAGAGCATGAAGTGGCCCATGTTACATCAAACTGTACGCGGAAAAGGGGTATATTGGCAAAAATATTTTTTTTTGGAATTAAGCTTTTCCATTTCATTCGACAAAAAAAAGTTTTAATTATATCACAACTATTATACCGATCAATTTAATATTTGCTTTAATCATTTAATTTTCAAATTTCGAATATTTTAGTGTTTTGTAACTCGGAGGTCAAAGAGAAAGCTCCGCATTTCTTAGATTTTCGATTTTGTATTTTAGAAAAAAAAGTTCGTCTAAAACCTAATTTGCAAACGAAATTTCGAAAATAAAATATTCGTCAGGTTATAAAAGTAAACAAAAACGTCAACACAAAAAGGCGCAATCACAAATCGTTCCCCAGGCCTCAAGTCGCAGTTTTGTCACGTGTGCTTAAGAATTTTGGATTTCTGTATATTCTTGGATTTCAATGTATGTATTATTGGTAAATTAAGAAATATAAAACCGCTGTAAACTCTTAGAGGGAAAGCAAACCGCACAGGTGGAACAACTTGGGCATGTGCTACGTCATCAGGTAATCCTCCTTTTTGCGGACTTTTGATGAGGTACTAAAAGGTAGATGAAATTGAGTCAATATTACGCAGAATGAAGACATGTTGGCGAAATAATTATTGTTCATAATATATGCAACTGTTAACCGCATCAATAAGTATATATTATCTGAATTTTTAGTTGTCTGTCTTGTATATAAAGATGTGTTCTTCTGATCTCAGCAATAATAAATCCGGTCTGCTTTAGCCCAATGCTCTCTGCTTTTCCTTTTTATTCAGTGGCTAATCTGTGCAATCAAGTTAAATGTATTGACAAGAAATATATTAGATTTGGGAGTTTCTCAACATTCTCATTCCATTTGGAACATGAAAAAAAAACCGCTGAACTTCCTCATTTCGCCCAACACACCTCTCAGGTGTCGGTTCGCCACTTGACTGTGGATCTAAATTATGACGCCCGTCGCTAATAGCCCACGTATAGCTCTAGTGCAACGACAATTCATACTCACCCTAACCAATACACTACTTTTCTTCATAAAGTTTAAATATGAATTCCCAAAGTATCTACGCCATTGTGACCCACGTGTAAATTCCCCTGCCCCGCGGTTCCCCTGCCCCCGCGGGCGCTAGTGCTTCGGCATCAACAGCAGTTGATGGATAGATACTCGACCGGAGTGCGTCTAAACAGAACTTGCCATGCCCCTCGGGCCACTTTAAGCGAGGACCATTGATCACGGCCACCTTTCAAATGGCCCACTTCCTCCTTTCCAACACCGGAGAAACTGGTGACGTATTTATGGTGCAAGAGTGTTTATAATGCGCCATTCCGGGAGCTGTTTTTCTTCGACCCAAAGTGCGTTACAACCCCTGGAGTTCGGTTTTTCCTTATCAGTTACTCCATAATAATAGGATTTATCGGTTTATTTATGTAGCAGGAGGAATTTTTCTGTGTCTGGATGTCCTAGCCATATTTAGAGTTATTCCATAATGACGACCTTTTTTTATCGGTTTATTTCTGTAGCAGGATTAATTTTTCTTTGTCTGGTTGTCCAAGCATATTAAGTGTTTCGCATTTAACCCTTTAATGCCGACTTTGTGAATATCGTCAGAGAAACTTTTCTACATCGCCAGAGAAACTTGCGACGTATTTAAGGTGGATAGTGTTTATCATAATTATATTATGTACGTAGTTTATATCTAACGATCAGATACCATCCCAAGGTTGGCAGACACCAACCCAAAGTTGGCAGACCCCAACCCAAAGTTGGCAGACACCAGCCCTATCTCTTAAATTATGTATTTCATTCCATTAAAATAAATATTATTAACTCGACAGTACATCGACTTCATCAGTACATTTTTAATATTCGTGTACTTACTTTTACTTGTCTTTCCCTAAACTGTGAGAGAAAATCAGAAATATAGAGATGGAAAAATCCTGGAATGCGATTTAATTTTTTTCACTACTTTTTCTAAAAAAAAGAAAAAATTCCGTCTGAAAATTACGTTTTTATTTCCTGCATTTTGCTGCTTTCTTCTTCTGTTAATCTCTTCCTCGTGTAAACGGGGGGGGGGGGCGGCGAGAAAACTGCCTGCATTCTAATCAATAATAGTGTATTCATTTCTTTTTCCTTTTCACAGAGACGTTTCTTTTCTCGGTATTTTTCTTTTTTACTGTTGCGAAATGATGAAAACAACTACAAAAGAACTCTTCCGTTCATATTTTGGTCTTTTTTTTTGTGAGACTGTCATAAATAACAAGTTTGAAAAAAAATTTAATGTAGTAAATTAAATGCTAAAAATAGAATGGAAAAAATTGTAGCGCAAATATGTTTTTCTTATGTGAGGAATTATTTTTGTATCAAGAAAATATTTCTCGCTCGAGGGACAAGTAAACATATTTTTAAACATCTAATATTTTTTGTTATTTTTGCTTCAATAGCGAGTTAAAAATTTAGGAAATGTCTTCCTAAACTTAAATGTATCCTAATGACTTACATTTGGAGGAAAGGTATTGTTTACTTTTTTAGTGATAAGCGATTTTTTTGTGATAAACGATTATTTTTTTTTCGAGCATTAGCCATTTTATAAACTTAAAAGAAATATGTAGCTTTGTTGGGTCTTTTAATTATTTTTTCACAAACACACGAAAAAGTTTTACGATGCGATTTGGGCGAGAATATCACGAAAGAAACTTTTAATGAAATCGATTATCGACGGAGACTATTTTTTCGACATTAGTAACTATCTGTGTGAAGTAATGATTTGTTACAGGTAGACACTGTTAACTGTCAAAGTTGTTTCTCCTTTAATGTACATTTACTTGGGAGAAAGCAACCTTAAGGGGGCCATTTTCTATCCCGTGTTCTGGTGTAGTTTGTGTTATTTTTTATTATGCGCTTAACTGTTTTGAGGTCGGTTGGTGTAATTGTGACTATTATTTTTTTTAAATTTCAATTACTATTATGAATATATCAAAGATAATGAAAGTATTGCGATTTGATCGGAAATCTGAAACGGAGATGTTGTGTTTCCTTCACGTTTTGGAAGGTGCTGATTCTAATAAAAAGGGTTGGTTTTGAAACGTCTGTATGCCTATGTCTAAAACTACTCTACAGCTTATAGTTTAAATAAAAACAGCATATATTGTAATATCTTCATTCAAAATTGGACATTTATTTATAAATTAAGACTTTTGCAATAATTTTTCATAATATGTATTCCAACAAAAAAGCCTTGGTTATTTTAACCAAATACAAAATTTGTCCAATTTTCAAAAACCACAAACGGTACTTTTTAATGAATTTGAAATATTAAATTATAGAGAAAAATTCTCGTCGTCGAAGCCAAATTTTTAATTACTCAGCTCATTAAAACACATTACGCTTATTTTCTTTAAAAGTATTATCACTTTCACTTTAAGAAAATTGCTTTTCCTCTAAAGCTTTGACTCTTAATATTTTTCATTTTAACTTTTTTTTACTCGTTTTCATTTTCAATTTCCATGTCGCAGCCTGGAGCGATTGGAGAGTTTCTTATCAGTCAAAAGTCATTGCTATCACACACTTGCACCCTGATTATTTGTTGTCGAGGTCCCCTTTCCCTTACAAATTCGATTTACTTTTATCGTTCTTTTTAAAAATGTGTATTTAAAGTTGACTGCGGTTATCATTATTTTTTTGTGTGCCTTTTTGCAAACTTTGTTGAAACTTTATTTTTTTTCTGTAAACTTTATTTGAAAATCGTGTTTCCCTTTTTTCCGCAACTCTTTTGTAATATTACCTTATAAATGATGAGTTTTCGTTAATCCTGAATTCTGTAAACGAGTATTTCGAAAGTAATAATGAATGGATAAAAAAAGCTTTTAAAAACTTTTTAGAAATTAATAAATGATTTAATAATTTTAATTTAAACTTTTTGAAATAAATATTGCACAATCTTATTTAATATAGAGGCGTAGAGGCCCGGTTTTTAGGGTGCATGCATTTGCGTGTGAAAGGTCCCAGGTTCGAACCCGGAGCAATGACAAAATAACTGCCGACCTATAACCGGTCTTTGCAGTCAAATAGTCCGACGAATGATGCCACGTTTATAAGGAGTGCACGTTAATGCCTCCAACGTCCTGTCGCTGCATACGATGTCGCTCATAAAATTTACGTTTTGTGCCTACTCGGGTGTCGGCTCGTCACTTGACTGTGTATCTAAATTATGACGCCCTCGATAATTAAACCAAACTGCTACCTAAATATATATATATATATATATATATATATATATATATATTATATATATATATATATATATATATATATATATATATATATATATATATATATATATATATATATATATATATATATATATATATATATATATATATTATTATATATATATATATTATATTATATAATAATTTCTTTCTTTCTAGAATTTTTGACTTTTTTTTTCTTTCTCGGTTTTATACAAAAAAAAATTCAAATCCCTTCGATCTCTCCCTAAACTGAATTTGTTGAGAAGAATCACTTTTCATACACTGTCAAAGTTGTTTCTCCTTTACGGAAGATTTATGTGGGAGAAAGCAACTTTCAGTAGGTAAGCTCAAGCTCTCGGCATGGATCTTCTGTGATACATGATTGGAAACAGCGAATTGGTTTATATTTTTATTTTTAGTGTTTTCGAAAGCTTAAGCTCTTGATACTACCTATACGATATTTGATATATGTGGGCCGAAAATAGTAATACACTTTCAGTTTTGTTTATAAGAGGATCAATAATAACTATAAAACTGTTCAATGTGATTTATGTCCCTTTTTTTGCTTGGTTTATCGGATTGTGTTTGAAGAAGTAGGGCAGTTTTTTTAAACACGAATAATTTATTTAAAGCTGAATAAATATTAATAATAGTAAGACTTTATAAGAATATTTTTTTAAGTTATAATTTGCTTAGTTTTGGCTTTGGATCTGAAAAAAATAGGGCTAGTTTTGTCAAAAAGGTATGAAAGTAAGCAAGATGTTAGCAATTGTGAAAGAAAGTAAGATGTTTGTAAATGGGTAAGAAAGTATGTTATGAGTAAATGTAGAAGGTTTTTACTTATTGCTGACATCTTGCAATGAAAATGTGCATCAATGGCATCTTGTGATCATTTTATATCATGTTTATAAAATTTTCTTCATGGATATTTCTTCGAGATCCGAGATCAATGTTGTTTCAGTTACACAGGACGTGGTAACTTCTAATTGTTAGACGTAAAGTCAGAAAAAAATATGTCTAAACAGCTCAAGTGGGATACAAGTATTGTGTAAAAATGGCAACATTACGATATTGTGTTTTTTAAACACAAACACTATGTTTTGATAGCATATGAAAAGACAAATTTGTGTTGTTCCAACACAATTAACGATCGCGAGAGGAGATGATTATTATATCCATGTGCGATTGATAAAAAACAGTAAACCATATAGTTATCTAAAATATGCATTAAAAAATTACGAGATAATTTTAAAGTACCGTAATATATATTTTTGAAGCTTCAATAGAGCTATTTATCCGAAACATAATTTATCGGAAAAAATTGTGTTCAAACAGCAAGAGTGGAATACATGTATTGCTTAAAATTGCTACAATATTGTGTTGTATAGGAACACAAATTTGTGTTCCAACACATTGGAACGAAACATTGGATCACGAAAGGAAACGATTATTGTAAACATACGCGATTGACAAAAACTGTAAACTATATTATATTATTTTCTAAAATATGTGTAACAAAATTAAAATTTTCATTTAAAGAACCTATCATATATAAATTTTTAAACTTTAGTATCGCTATTTATCCGAAACATTAAACAGCAGATGCTGAGTTACATTTCGGAAGAGAACATGAGTGCTGCACCTGCAACACAATTTTTGTAGTGTTTTAACAAAACTTGTAATGACTGGGGAAAACAAAAAAAAAATCTGTATTGAAAGTCCGCAAAAAATTATTCTAAGCGCAACATAAGGCACTGTGTTTGAAAAGTGACTTTTCTTTCATTGAGTTACCCTAGCAGAAGCGCCACTGTATCGTGTATATTGCTCTATGAACATATCGCACATCTAATTGAAAAAACTAACGAAACACTTTGAGACATTTGGAAAATATAGTAGTCGTTGCCTGTCCACCATATGTAAGAGGACTGTCAATCCTCTTCCTACGGATGAGGAATTAAAGGAGATAAAAAAGAAAAAAGAAAATGGGCATTTTCTCTTTAGAATGACTCTTCAGACGTCCATTTTCGCCTACTATATTGGTACTAGAGTACAAGAGGAAATAATAAATAAACGGCGCACTTTAGTTAAACCGCCAGAGGAGGGGAAAATAGGAAAAGGAAATAAACCTGCAAAGCTATTGTGTCTGGTGAAATGGCTCTGCATTGTGCTACAGTGGAAATTTTTTCCAATGTCTTTTTGGGCTTAGTTGTTGTTTTGTTTGTACTTATAAGATTAAATATTAAGTAATTTCTTATGTGGTATATATAATATTCTAGGGTTGTAAGTAAAATTATCGTAACGTGTTGGCTTAAATGAATTGGGCTAATTCCATATTACTGTAGTGTAAGTCGCAATTTGAGAAGAGCTTACAAGCATTTTAAATTTGAAAAATAAATCAAATTAAGTAAAGCCCGTTACATTATTTGGTTTTAATAAGTGTAGATCAGCTCTTCCGCTAATATTTTTTCATTTAATGTTAAAAGTTGTAGTTATAATCGCTTTTTACAAGCGTGAATTACACTACAGGAAGGTTAATTTTGCATAAAATTTGCCATTGGCTTTTTTGCATCTGACGTTGATCATTTCCGGATTTAATTGGTGGTTACGATGATTGGTGGTATGACACGGTATGTAGTGCACGGCACGCACTACATCGATTAACCAATCGATACCTTATTTACATTCCTGTGAAACTATTGTCACTCAAGACGTGAAACGTGCTCATTATATTTAATATTTTAACAAATAGTCACCAGTGTCCATTCAATTAGAATGTTTTGCGTTATGTAGTTAAGTATAAACCGCAAAGCATTCTAATCGGAAGCATGTGCTTAATATATGAAGCATGAAACATAAATCATAAGAAAATTAAACTTCAAGAGAAATAATTTATCTTTTTTCAATTAAATTAGTTCTAAAAAAATTATCTTTAGAAAAATTTTCAGTTACACAATAACACATTAAATAATGAAATTACATAGCTAATTGAAATTCAGAAATATTTTCCATATTTAGAAGAGATTTAAAACATGATCTATTACCCCCTATTACATAATAACACCCTAACACCTTCATTAGAGGATAATAACTTAAACCCATTACAACAGCATATCAAAACCCAACCTCATTTTGCAATATTACCTTCCCCGAGGCGTTTAAGCGAGGAAAGAAGTAACCTCCTGAGGCATTCAAAACTACCCCTAACAAGCAACAAAGCAAATTTCTGCAGCCACGGAGCTTATCTACCAAGCCGACTATTGGATCAAATTCGTGCGAGGTACCGATGAGATTCGTAATTCCCCAAGTAAAATTCGTGTTTTTCATTTTAGCTTCCACACTACGTTTATAACGTAAAAAGTGGAAGGTTTTATAATCGTTCAGTCTGTCTGTCCGTCACCCACTTTCACAGAACGAACCGTAAGTCTCACAAACAAGTGGGATACGTCATTTTGAAGCAAAAATTCAGATTAGGCTATATTCCGAATTTCATTAAAAAATTTAAATTAGAAGTTTATTTAAAATTTAACTAACTTAAAATTTAATCTACATTGAAATAACATGCAAATTGAGAAACTTTATTTAAAATAAAAATAAAAACTTTTGAAAGAATATTTATTTATGTGATATATATAATTCAGTTTTGATTGTTATACTATCACAATATAGTTCTTTTGATGGTTCATTATATATGTTTCATAAAGATGTATAGAGAATTCCAGCTTGGCATAAAAAAAATATGCAAAGTTTCGCTTTTATTTTTAAAGCATCAATTTTACTAATTATATATTTTTCGAACTGTAAATTAATTTAACAAACTATGAATAACTGAATTTTTGAAAGAAATGTAAATGGGAAAATGTGGCGACACAAATATATTTATTAAAAAAGATTACATCATTATTCTTCGAACTTCAAACAAATTTAGCAAACGATAAAATCTAATTATTAAACCTAAGAAAGAATATTAATGAAAATATTTCATTTTGGCGTTTAAAAGTTTGAATTACAAATAGCTAAAGGCCCTGTTTGGCGAATTTCTTTCTGAGGTGTATAAATAGTTTGTTTCCTGTTGAGCACAAATGTTGTGTGGAGGTGGTTTAAGTGACAGATTCTGTAACAAACCTACTTGTTTACTTTCAATTACGTAATATTAAATACAAGGTAATGAAAGGATTGCGATGGGGGTGAAAATCAGAAGTGGAGATTTTGTGTTTTCCTACGTTTTGGAAGGTGCTGTTTCATAAATAGGGGGGTTTGAACATTGGTCCATCTGTGTTCCTGTCTGAAACCACTCTACAGCTCGCACTAAAAATGAAACGTTCTCACGAGTTCCCAGTATTTATCGGACATCATAAAAAGATTTTTGTGGAAATCGCGCATGCACAAATGGTAGCTGCCATAACTTTTTAAGTTTAAAAGTTATTGAAATTACCTTATGGGATATATAATTACTTTATGTGCTTATCTTTAAACGAATCGATAAATTTATTGGTAATTGTGAAAGTCGTGTAGCGCTAGACACTTCTAGTTTAGATACAAATTTAACATCTGCCTGATTTTTCTTTATTTACAGTAGCGCCCATAAGTATTTTGACAGACTCAATTATCCTATTTTAAAACGATTTGTTTATTTCAAAAAATTTTTCATACTCTTAGCTATAAGCTATTAATAGCTAATATATTATATATATTATATATATATATATAATATATATATATATATATATATATATATATATATATATATATATATAATATATATATATATATATATATATATATATTATATATATATTATTATATAATATATATATATATATATATATATATATATATATATATATTAGCTATAAGATAATGAGTGAAGAGACGTTAAATGGGTCGCTAGAAAAAATACACGAAGATCTTTTTGTATCAAACATACAAATTGAATTTTATTGGAACTTACTGCGCTCAAAAGTAATTTGACACTTCTATAAACGAGGGTAAAACCCATTTTTTTTTTGTAAACCTTTGACAAAACAAAAACAAATTGTTACTCCTTGTAACCTGAGTAGCTAATACTTGGTTGCATAGCCCATAGACCTAAGAACAGCTTGGCATCGAGCTGGCATAGAGTCAATCAGTTTTTCAATGGCACTGAGAGGAATTTGGGCCCATTCCTCACGCAGTGCTTGAAGTAAGGCTGCTTTGCTGGTGATTTCACTTCGCCTTATCCTCTTGTCCAACTGATTCTACATGTGTTCAATTGTATTTAAGTCAAGACTTTGACTTCGCCAATCCAACATGAGAACATTATTTTGACCAAGAAAGCCTTTAACATGTTTGGAGGCATGTTTTGGGTCGTTGTCATGCTGAAAAAGCCATTCACCCTCAAAAACTTCTTCAGCATGGTTTAACATGTTTTCTTCTGGAATCTGAGCATATTTGGAGCGGTCCATGATGCCTTCAATGTGGACCAAAGGACCAACGCCTGCCCGTGAAAAGCAACCCCAGACAATAACATTGCCTCCACCATGCTTTACGGTGGGGACTTGGTGACGAACATCGTACCGAGTGTTCACAGGGCGTCTAACATACCGTATACCGTCTGACGAAAATATATTAAATTTACTTTCATCGCTAAATAGAACTTTCGCCCAATCCTTCTTAGTCCAAAACTTGTGCTTTTCGGCAAATGCAAGTCTGGCCTTTCGGTTCTTCACTGAAATTAATGGCTTCTTGCTGGGACGTCGGCCATTCAAACCATGGTCCGATAGGCGACGTTTGACGGTGGATACATGAACATCTACACCATGTGATGCTTTTAAATCGCACGTTATATCGACAGCAGTGAGGCGTGGATTTGCAACCGATCTCCGTCGAATAAGCCTATCAACCCTTTCTGTTGTTTTTTTGGCCTGCCTGACCTTTGTTTACTATTAACTGTGCCTCGGGGTTCAAATTGACGCTTCCATACACTCATAATTTGTCTTGAGAGATTAAAGTCTCTGGCTACACTTGCTTGTGACCGACCATCTTGTAATGCCGCAATTGCAGCCTCTTTGAGATCAGTAGAGTATTCTCGCACCTTGGGCATGTTTTTATTTACATTCTGGGATGTCAACACAAACGTAAACCACACTGAAAACACAATAAAATGGCTGTTAATTTACTGGGTAGCAAAAACACACACTTGTCAAAATACTTTTGAACCCAGTGTTTTCTAAAAAATAGTGTTTTTCTACCTGTGCTTACCTTGACAGCTTTCTTCAGCGGGGGTTAGATGTCAACTGCTGCGCTTTGCTCACAAGACTGAAATGTGACGCATCTTTCACAAGACTGCGCCCTTTAGTGGCGAAAACTGTTTTGTCAAAATACTTATGAGCGCTACTGTATAAATATTGACTAATATCGGCTTTTGAATAAAACTGTTTGAATCTCGTACTTTAAATGGGGTATTTATTTAGACATTTTGAAAGTGTATTCTTTGACGAATGCATATGGGCTTGAGCCTTGGACTTTTATGTTTGGTATTGCAAATTCATTAGACAAACGAGTTCTATTACACTTTACTGCATTCCAATATCTTAATTGTCCTAGTTTAAAGTTAATGCTTATATTGTACTTATGAAATTCTTTTTAAGTTTGCTCTGTTTAAATAATTGCCAAATAGAAAAACGCAATTAATGTTATTTTACTTTAAATTATTTTTAGTAGGATAACTTGTAATTATATTTCCTTTGTGACTTTTCTTTTATAATATTTTTCTTTATGGTAATAAATAAACCTCTATATTAATATTAAAATATTTATATAATAATCAAACCACTCTTATATTTTGATTTGGTACTCGAATACTGCCATACTAAAATTTGAAAGGCTGACAATGTCGAATAATTGTCTCGACCAGGTGGTATCGGTGTTTAAGCAGCCACGAAACTCTTCCTAAAATGCCCCGAGTCACAGACCTCGGAATGTGTGACACCAGACACCTACTTTAATTACACAGAGATTGAGAGAAGGCTTGCATTAACTGGTGGATAGGGCTTTTCCCGCGAAACTCTCTAATTAAAAACGCGTTGGCCATGCAGAAAAGGAGCGCTGTCTGCGTTCATTGTTAGAGGTTAGGGTGTTCCACAGGGTTGGGTTGTGTAATTAAAATTTTAAATTGGAATTTAAAAAAGGCGAAGAGAAATAACGTGTCAGAAGAAATTGCTTGTGTGTGTTTAATTGTGTAGGGGGGGGGGGGGGGGGTTGTGATCATTATTGTTTTTGTGTTAGTCTATGGAACAGGATTGGAATTATTGTTTGCTGTGTTTTAATGATATATTCTTATACTGCTTGGAAGTTCGAAAACTAATTAAGAATAATTGTTTGCTTGGAATATATAATTAAATGTAAATCTTCCTAGTTGTCTGACATGTAATTAGAAATTTTATTTTTAAAAAAACAGATTTTTTGTTTTTGTTTTTTTTAAAAGATATTTTGGTTTCAAGAAAAGTTCTAGCCTGGTATTTTAGTGTACTTGAGTTATTATAAACAAATTAAACGATAAAATTAATAGCTAATAATTGTGGTTTAGTAGTGTGTTATTTTCATTTTTAGTCTTTATCAAACTTTTATACAGTCGAACCCCGTTAACGCAAACTCAAAGGGAACACCGAAACATTTCGTGTTAACCGAATTTCATGTTAACCATCCGGAATTTTTTTAATTTAACCCATGAATAGTTAGAATAATTTTTAGATGTTATTTTTAATTTTATAATATAATACACTAATGATATATGTAAACAAATAGTAATTAAATTAATAAAGTTCATTTGAAGTATTACATACTATAGAAGAAATAGGCAAATTTTAAAGGTACATTAATTAAGAACAGCAATTGAATTTGAACTGACGAAAAATGGGCTCGTGATTTTCTCAGAAGTAGAAGACAAAATTTTCTTATAATGTTCGTTTGCCGCTTTTTTATGTTTTTTTTTATTTATTTTTCGAATTACTAAGAAAAAAATTCAAATTCTGAATTTTTTGTTCGGGTTAGGCGGAATTTCGCCAAAAGCGATTTCGCGTTAAAAGATTTTTTAGCATTAGCTCAAGGCTTTATAGGCTGGGGAAATGCTTTCAGTTCATCTTAAGCGGAATTTCGTGTTAAGCGAGTTCGACTGCATTTCTTTTATTTTGATGTTGATTTCCTTGATATTATTACAACAAAAAAAATTATATTAAACCATTAAAACGCTACTGCTATTCAGCATGTCTTTATACGGACTCCATTCACATTTCTTTTTTCGCTCTATAAGAACATCCTTTTTTTATATACCTTTACTTTTGTTGAGATCTCGACCAACCATCGCAAATTGGACGTCAAAAAGTGGACATTGGTGGTACAAACAAGCTGTTACCGTTATCCGAAGCTCAAGGTCTTTGCGACAGTTTGAAGTAGGTAGGTGAACAGAAAAAAAAGTACCCGCATTTGAAAGGGGAGAGTATATACCGTAGAAAACCTCACCGTATCTTTCTGCTCTCTTTAGTCTGTATTTTTAGTTTGTCTTTTTAGAAAATAAAACAGATCCTGTTCTTCTTTTTTCTCGTTGGATGGAAGATATTTTCCGCTCCATTTATCCTCGGGTATAATTTCTTGTAAGGGAGACTGCATTTTGCTCGGGATAACGTGGGCTTTTCGAGATTTTAACGAACGGAGAGAAATAAAAGGTTTTTGTTTCTTCTGCGTGGATTCGCTTTAAAAAGAAAGAAAAAGACTTGCGGGGGTTAGTGTTTGTATGTCTGGTCTTTGTTTCGAAATAAAATCCCCTTGAAATGTTTTTTTTTTTAATATTGAAGCTCGAAATTCAAACAAACTTGTTTTTAATGTACGAAAATAAAAGTTGTTAAATGCAAGAAATAGTGTTCTATAGTGAATTCGTATAATATTCTCCCCGAAGTATTTAGGTTTTGCCTTTTTCATTTTAAATGACATTCGTTATTTTTATTTTAAATGATATATTCATTAAAAACAAAGTTTTTCTCTAAAGTAAAATATTTCCAAATTATAAAGGATTATGATTAGTTTCAGTGAACTACTTTCTAATATTTGTTTGACGTTTGTAAACAGACACAAAAACAATTTAAAGTAAAAAACTTGAATCTAAGTGAAATGCTATGCATTTTAAAACCTATTACATTTTTTAAAAAATATGTATTTTTTGCCTCCGCACACAACATATTCGAGTGTTTGTTGTTGAACCCAAATTTTATTGGAAACAATTTTGAGTACTTTTTCTGTGTTTATTTTTTAAATCCTTTTTTTTCATTTTCCGCAAATTGTCGATTTTCTTGAATACTAATTACTATCTCCAGCGCTATAAACCTCGAGGCCAAAAGTTTGAAGAGGCCAAAAAACAGCGCCAAACACATACTTAGAGATGTCGAAACACTTTTTGAGCATCAACCCACTTTACGATTCAATGGCTTCCTCTGTTCGACTTTCCCCTCGAGGCTCCACTGTAAAAGTGTGAAATCATGAAAGAGCACAAAAAAGTCCTAAAAATCGCATTTCGTTCCGGTTTGTTGCTGATACTTTGAAGCCTTTTCGATGTTTAGGCAAAGAGGAGCGAAGTTTTTTTGTTAAGTGTGATGGTAATTTTGTGTTGAAATAGTTTTGAAATTTTTGTCGTGATAAAAAGCCGATTTCGCCTTTACATGCAAAATTTTCAAGTGTTTGTGGTTTGTTAAGGAAAAAAGTGGATATTTTTCAAGAAATTGTTCAATTGGTTTTATGTTTGTTTATTATTAAAAATTGCTTTACGAATTCTCGTATTTTGTTACAAAACTTTTTACAATGTGTTTGAAGAATTTCGGCTAAATATAAGTATCCACTTATTTTCTTGAGAACTCGAAATATGTCTTGTTCAACGTGAGTTGAAACCCTCGTAAAAACGAAAAATGAAAGAAGCCGAAAGAAAATATTGAAAATCAAAGGAAATTATCTCTAGACAAAATATTAAAGTTTAAACATTAAATGAACATAAAAAAGACGCTGCTAGAATATATGCCGCAAGAACCAAATTGAATTACGACTATGTTTAGTCGAAAAGTGCAGCATGTGTTATGTAGTCAAGAACTAAGCAAACTGGAGTCAGAACATCGAAGCATGAGTATAAATACAAAAGATCAGCTAGAAAATTTGCATGTTAAAGGGTTTTAGGTGAACGGCAGGGTTGGTATCTTCGTCAAAACTTGCGCTATATTTTGTTATGGAAAAAAGAGGATTCTACGCTATTAGAAAGCTTGTGACGTAAAGTGCGTCAACCATATCTACAAAAATACTTCGAAACGTTTTGCTGTCTTAATATTACAATTGGTCTTCTATAAAAATAAGTAACTATTTGTTTGAAAATTAATTTGCAACGATAAGATATTAAGCTAATTTAGTAAGAAGTATTAAAATGCATTATGGCACTAAAATTGTTTAAGAAGCGACAGAGAAGTTTTTTTGCAAAAACATTTTTTACTTTCAAATATATAATGATCATGTATGATAAGTTTCAAAGTCAATTTTTTTCGAGCAAAAATATTATCAGTTATTTCTGTACTAAAATATATATATATATATAATATATATATATATAATATTATATATATATATATATATTATATATATAAATATATATAATATATATATATATATATATTATATAATATATATAATATATATATATATATATATTATTATATAATATATATATATCTGCGAAAAAAGTAATGAAATAGTTGATTTTCAGTAGTTTAAAACTAGCTGATGGCCATGTTTGGCGATTTTTTTTTTATCTAAGGTGTATGAATATTGGTTGAAAGTGGTTCTAAATAACATTTACTGTTACAAAAACTTACTTGTTCATCATCGATGTATTTACTTCGATTTATGATCTGCTGAAAGTCAAATAATAAAAAAAAAACTTCCCACCGTAAAGAGGTAATCAACTTCCAACTCAACTAAGCAAAAGGAGTAATGAAACAGCTCCCGGTATAAAATTAGATCTCAAAGGGAATCCCTTTTTCTCGATATAACCAGTCCCCAATAAAACTCAATCCTCGATCCCCCCAAGGGTTGGCCCCATCGTTACTCTCTCTACTCTACAAAAGTTTACGGTTCGAAGTCCGCTTTAATGTGCGACTAAGATTTCGCCGAGGTCCTTTTTCTTAATGGCCACTGGAGAGGAACTCACTCATTAGTCGCCAAAAAGAGAGACTTTTTGCCGGCTCTGCTGCAATCTCATTCATCTTTGGGACTTTTTCTTGCTTCTTTTCCACTGGATGCTCCGCATCTCTTTTCCGGTGTGGGGTCGCCAGTTTTGGCGCGGAATCCCCGCTTTGGATATTTTGTTTTGCACTTGCGAGGTTTTTTTTGCATACGGCTGTATAACCGTCAGTTTTATATATACAACACACTAGCTTTATAAAATGACATCACGTTTACTTTTATCTAAATTTCGAATGAATTAAGTGGAGTTTGAAATCACTTACTAGTGAAATATACTCTATACTATTAAACATTTGGCGCTTGGTTTCACTAAAAATATGGTTCCTAGTAGTTGCAACGACTGTATGGTGAAATTTTCATCATATTTTCGGTATTTGGTTAAACTAGTTTTCGGGTTTTTGTTTCCTAAACATGAAATATGGTTCCTCCTAATACCGTAATTATGGCGAAACCAAGCACAATATTTTTAAGAGTGTAGTATTTAGCCAATTTTTGTAAGTTTAAATTAAAGTTTCTTGCAGTGAGAACTAGCTAACGGTTAACATTTCTACTAATATCATACATAAATAATATTGACATATCGAACTGTTGCATATTAAGTTCTTTTGTGAAATTTTAGTAGTAAAAAAATTTAGCACAAATCATATGTTCGGCACAAATCTAACTAATAACAGCATTTTAAAGTTATATAGCGAAAATTATACTAGTTTTTTTTTAAGAATGATAATTTTAGTTCTAATTTTTCAATCAGTCACACTATCAGAATTGCATTTTTTGAAAACTGACACTTTTTATTTTTATAAAATATGTAGATTTATCACTCTGGTAAATTTAGCTTTATCTGATTGTTACCCAATGTCCTTCATCACGGCCTACTCAACGTACAAGGCCAGAGAAGATCTGTCAAACACGTGCGTGGACGGAAAGCTTGATGTCACTGTTCCGAGTGACGAAGATGAAGAATCCTGTTCGGGAACCACTCGGAACACTAAAAATATAGTCGGCCGTGAACGAATGGTTCCGAACAAGTTTCGAAATAAGGTTTCTTCATCTTCGTAAAACAACAGTCGGAATCAGTGACATCAAACTTTCCGTCCAAGTGCATGTTTGGGAGAGCTTCTCTGGCCTTGTAAGTTGAGTAAGCCATGCCTTCATACATGAAATGTTCTATTCATTTGCTAAAGTAGTAAAAATTTATTTTCCACTACTCCGAATCTAAAATCTTTGTTCGGTTCGAAGGCGGTTCTAGGGTTGGGTTATCTAAACATATACCGAATACGTTAATATTCTTTAGTTTTCTTTTTGCCTTTTTTTTTTCAACTTGGCGCCATCTGAAAACAGCCAATCCCGACAACCCTAACCCGTTCCACGCCACGCGGTAATTATACAAAAAGAGTTTCGTGGTTACCTTTTCCCGAATCAAAGGGAGCTCTAAATTGTTGATGTCGGGAAAAAGCAGTTGCAAGTATTAAAAGACGGGCGAATTATTCTCAAACAGTGTTTTCCATGCTTTTGTCTAATGGGAATCTCGCATGCACTCACGGTGAACTGTACTTAACGCCAAACACTGGGCTGTTTCTTATGGGCGGCAATTAGCAGGAACTTTAAGTTTTTAGGTTCCGCTTTTTTTTTAATGATGGTTTCTTTCCTAAGGTAATCCTTCGGGTAGTTTATTCTTGCCCATTGTTTTAAACCGAGGGTCTTTTTGTTTCGCGCAGTCGGTTTTTATCTTTAAATCTAGATGAATTTTCTCGAATGAAGCACTCTTTTTCTTATAACTCCTTGAATCCAATGAACCTTTTGTCAATTAAAATTTCTCTTTGGATTCTGTCTTAATTAAAACGGGGTGTTGAGTGCTGGATATTTGGCCGAAACTTAATAGTCCGAAGAATGTCCCCAGTAAATGACTTCGTTTTTCCGCCTTTGTTTTATAATTTAGGAGGAGATGCTTTTTTGCGTGTGCTTAATTAAGAAAAAATTAATGGTTCGTCAAAGCTCAGGTCTTTCCTCTGCCACTCGGCAACTTAGGTACTTTTTGTGTGCTTTTTTTAAGTGCTATTCTACGCGCTATTTGCCCCAATTAAAAAATCCCAAAAGTCTTTGTAGCTTAAGTATCTTTTATAAATTATTTTTTTTTTCTCTCTAAGAATATTTTTATATAGGTACTCCTAACTTTCACTACAAATAAAAAAGCAAATTTAAAATGTTATCAAAAAGAAAAGCAAATTTAAGAATCATAATACAACTAAACAATTTCGCTAAAGCTGCAAACCATAGGAAACATATAAGCAATATACAAATACGAAAACGAAACTAAAAAAATAATAAATCATAAAAATCACTTTGTTCATGCTACTACCTCTTTTTTTTTTTTTTGCTTGGTGTTTGGGAAGCTGTAGTTTCTGATTAAATGATTTACCACAAACAGAAACACCTTGAATGTTTGATTCTTATTGTTTCGATTTTGTATTACTCCTAACTTTTAACTACTTTAAGAACTATTTGTTTTAAACCTTAAACGGGAACATAATTATTGTTTTGAAATGACTTAATTAATTTTACAATATAAATTTCATTGTAAATGTAACGTCATAAAAAATGTAACGTTTATTTTTTCAATGTCACATGCTTGACGAAACCGAAAATTTTCTTTTTAGCAATATTTACTTAGTACCAACAGCAGCTTGTCCTAAAAACTTAATTTGCCAGACAGGGTGTATCCAGACAGACAACTTAAAAGCTACACCCTTTGATCCCTGACGCCACAGTATCATTATATCACAAACACCAAGGACTATCAATACAGGACTACCACCCTTTACCTAAAGGAACCTTCTTTTCGTATGGCATTCACTGTACAAACGTATCCGGTATTTTGTGTACGTTTATCAAGTCCTTACGAAGAAGTAGGCATCATTAAGGCTCACGTTGGAGGGACCCCTGACAAGACATCGTTAGACTTTTCTTTGCTTGACAAACTTTCAGACTCGCTTTTGACTAATGACGCTTGCTACAGAGCCCTTCAGGATGGGGAAGTAAAGAAAATAAAAAACTGTTTTTCAATCCTGTTCTTTTTACCTGAACAGGAAACAAATAAGTTAATACGCAGAATCGGTACATTTTTCAGTTATACTTTAGTTTAAAATCAATGTTTGAAAATTATTCTTAACCTCCTTATATACCTTGATGGAACACACCATTAGTACAATGAATTCATCTTCTCATTTTCTCCAATGTCCAACGAGTATCTTTGTTTAGTCATGGCTTACTTAACTTCGCATAAGGTCTTTCGTTGCGTCACGATATCCGCCCGGTTCGGATTATGACTTTTCCAAAAAATAAAGCTCAAATTTCGTGCACGGCGGACTATACTTTTCAGGTTCCGAACAGATCGCGCCTCTTTCGAAACAGACGACAATGCCAAAACGGACGTTTAGTGTGACGTCACAGAGATCTACACTGGCCTTATTAGTTGAGTAGGCATTGGCTTAGTTTGAGCTAACTATAAAATGTTTGTAGACAAAGAAAATTTTTGGCTTTTAAAAAATGTTTTCAAATCGTTAAAAGAACCACTTTTCAACAAGCTGATATTTTGTCAAAATTAACGGAAAAGTTGATCCGAAACTCACTAGAGCACCGGACGGTATCAGTTTTTTTGTTGTTGTTTGTTTTATATGTGTTATTTTTCAAAAACTTAGGTACTTTTTTGGTGTAACAGAAAATAATAAAAAAAATAATCATATTATACAGGGTGAGGCAAATAAAACCGGCCCGGTCTAGTAGAATAGTTGATTGTTGGCGAGAAATCTTGCAACATCTGAATTTTTAAGTAAAATAAAAAAATTATTCACGTAATGGTTCCTGTGTTTGTTTTGATGGATTGAATACATTAAGCTACTCACTGACTAATTGGCAGTGCAGACGTTGTTGGTATTGTAAAGACGGTTTCTTATGCAATTTTTTTTTTTGTCTTGCAATCAATTTAGAATGTTTTGCAGTAACAAAAACAAAAAGGTCCGATTCTCTACGATAAATAACAACCGAAATAATCACTAGTGGGAACTTTTTTTGATCAGAGCTCTACAAACCTTGTTTATATTTCATTTCAACTAGCTTTTCAAACCATAGCTTAGTTTCCGGCAAATAAGTCGCCAAGCGTTTGTTTGGGCTTAATATTGAAGCGATCAGGCTTCATGTTAGCAAACCTGTTTTTGTATTGGTTTTTGACTTGGAAACATTTCTGTCGTATTCTTATCTCCACGTTGGGGCCGTTTTTATTTGCTTCACCCTGTATCTATCAGTATCATTTTGATAGTTTTCTTTAGACAGTAAATAGTTTTATTAAAACTTATCATTTAGAAATTCGTTCAAATTAAGTGTTGAAAGAAACTTAGTTTAAAAATAACAGGCTATTGTATATTTATTTAAAAATATCAGTGAACAACTGTTGTCACATAATAACTTACCTTGTCTTCCTTCTTTCCACTTGGAGTACACACATCTTTTTTTTTTCTGGTACCTATGTCTTTTCAATGGATGGAAAGGAACGGGGTTGTTAAGGAGAAGGTTCTATGCTGCATTTTCCATAGTTTGTTGTCGTTTTGTGGACGAGAATTTTCAAGTGGTTCTTTAGAGGTGTTTTCTTTCTGGCGCGTTTTGTGCCACGAAGAAAAAGATTTTAATATTTTTGCTTTCTTAAGTTGTCGCATGAATAATGCAATAGGATATATTCGGTGATCATGTTATGCAGGAAGAATTGATGAATTGACGTTGTAAAATTTAAATGCAAAGCACAAAACATTTACGTGATTTCATTTCTTATTTTTAAGTCATCAAAATTCTTTAAATAATGTTGAATGACTTCTTTAAATCACTGCTTACACCGCTCGCTTTTTTAAAACTTTAAATAAGTTACATTTTAAAAGTTAAAAAACTTATTACACAAAATCATTAGTTTCATTGAAAAATTTAAGTATCTTACTATTTTCGAAGTCAAAAGTATAAACTTATTTCTTACTTCGGACCCTTCAGTATTGTTAATGCACGCTTTTTTTCTATGCTACAAGTACTGGCTATCACTGGGTTTGTCAAAATATTTTGCATGAGAATACTAGTATTATTTGAACGACATCTTGTCTATACAATCTTTTTGTTTAATATTGTTCACTCGGATCGTTTATTAACAGTTTAAAGATATACAGTTGATTATTCTAATCAGTAGATAGTAAATCTGTAGTAAAATGCATCAGAAAATGATGCAGCCATTGCAAAACCGCGCAGCTTATTATTTCAATCAATGACTAGTAAATCTCCAGTCAAATGTATGAATAAAAATGCAAAACTAATGCAAAACTGCCCATCTTATCATTTCCATCGATGAATAGTAAATATGTGGTAAAAGTTATTTAGCAAGTTGTGCACAATGTTGTAGTTGATGCATCACCATAGTTAGCATTAGAAGTGACCTTGCGTTCCTAACAAATACGTTCTTTTCGATCCTAGGTCGTTCCTCGAAGACCAATGAGTGCGTCGCTGTCGAGGACACTTACGACGTCGTCCCCTCGGAGCCTGAAGTAGAGAACGAGGAGGATGTCGAGAGGTCGACCGACACCGTCCGTCCCGGCGAGGAGTACGACGAACCCTGGGAGTGGAGCGTGGGCGCCAGGCTCACCAGCAGTCTCCAGGTGTCTCCGTCCTCACCAGGTAACCTTTAAATAGACTGTGGCAGTCCACCACCGGCGCACATCAAAATAGCATCCACGCTTGATGGCGCTGAATTTTACTATGTTACTACCAGTCTTTTAGATTTTAATAGTTATTGTAGTATAAAAGCCGAAAGTAACTCATCTCCAACTTGAGGATCCTTTTGGTGGACTATGGGTTGCCGAGGCTGGGGCTATGGGCTCATATGCAGGAGGTGCCGAGATCAAAACCGGGTCACTCCGTACCTCTTCAAGACTTTAATGTTTTTACCGAGTGCTTGCAGGAAGATACATAAGCGGCACAGGTTTCTAACGATTGAAGAGTACAGGGGGGAAAAACGTCATCGACAGGGAATCTGTCCGTATTGAGATCTGATTGGTGAGTAGTGGCAATTGGCCTTGGTTCATCTTCCGTAGTTCAAGCGTCAGACTATTGTCTGGCGTGAATCTTGATCATAGAAGTAGTAAACCCGTGCGCCGCGTTATAAGAACAAAGGCAAAATTGGTTTCTTCACACCAGTTAAGGCGATGACTCGCTATCTTTCCAAGCAGACCTGATGCAGACAAATTCCCAGCGATAAAGTTGTTCTTCCCCTGTTCTCTTCAATTACTAAGACTTTTTATTACTTAGTATAAAATATTAAATCTTAAGTTGAAATAAATTAGTGTCAAGTATGCGGAGGAAACAGGACGCGTCGAAGCATTGTTCTGTTTACCAACGTTCTCTTTTTTTTTTTATGTCCACCATACCGGGAGGTAGCAATGTCCCACACATCCATCGCCAGATTTCAATTCAATGCGTCTGAAAGTTCTCAGAAAGTGGCCTTGTTGGTTGATGAGTTACCATGCACCCGAGCTACGTCTGGCGCTATTCTTAGGCAGGCATTATGCGATTGAAACGTATGTGGAGGCGTGAACTAACGAAGCTCAAGTTTGTGTCAAGAGCCCAACCAGTGTTCCACCGTACTTTTTATAGACATTTGTTAAGAAGAAAACAGCTTTCTTTTGAACTGTTAACTACAATCAGTACCTGGATGTTTGCCACTCGCGCAGCAACATTTCATATTATTTTTTATTATGTTTAAGTAATTTAAAGTTTTTTGTTAAAGGTTATGTTTTCGTTTATTAACTGGAGTCATATTATTAGGTGTACTACCATTACACTCATCATGACTTCAACCACCCACTTGTCAACTGCAAATACTACCTGAATGTATGTCACTCGCGCAGCACCAATTCATATTATTTAGTTATGTTTAGTTAGTTTAGTTCAAATTCATGGTTTTTTTTTAAAAGCAAGTTTTTTTTTCTTTAACTAACTGGAGTCAGATTATTAGGCTTTAGTTATTACTTTTATTATTAGTTACTTTTATTAAAATCGAACGGTCTAAATATGTGTGCGAGTTAGCGTAACATCACACTCGTCATGTCCTCAACATAACATACTCAATCACCCGTTGTTCCGTACAGGTGCCCTCTCACTAGACACCCCCGAAGAAGGGGAAGAAGCCCGCACCGCGGCCTCCAGCGAATCCCTGCTATCCGACGACTCGTGCGACGACGAAATGACGGCGAGACAGCGACGTCTCTACGAGACGGCCTTCGACAGCCGCGTCAAGAGGGACGTCGACGATCTGGACAGGCTCATGCAGAGTCCAGACCTTTTCAGGAACGGACCCAGGACAGGGCGAGTTACTTTATATATTATTTAGCATGAGATAGATTCTAGAATGTTTGAAGTTCTTTGTGTATCTTTCTCAAACTGTATGTAATTTCAAATGTAAAGCCTCTTTCATATTTATCCAAAAATTTGATCACTGGATTCAATGTTTACGATAAAGCTTGTATCCTATCCAACATGTCGAAGTGTAGAACTTGGTATCAATATTAAACATGTTAGTTTGTAAATATAGCTGTCGTTATCACATTCAACGTGGTAGAGCAAGACTATGATCTTGTTATAGAAGTTTTTTTTTATTTGAATATTTTACCTTGCTTAAATCGCAAATATTTTACCAATTGGCGCGTAACATTTAACACTGTTGATTTCCATCCAATCGAATACTCTTTTTTTTAAATGCAGCTTTAAAAAACAAACATCCTATCCAACATATTAATTGTTCAACCTTACACTTTCAAACTTTCTGAGCATCATTAATTCGCTATAAACTTGTGATCTACCTTTAACACCTAAGTTTGAAACTAGTCAGATGACGCCTATAATTTATTATAATACATCTGGTGCAGATGTCATAGATTTAGTGCTATATGTTAGGTAGATTGTAGATGAAGATACAAGCTAAATAAAAAATCTCTTATTCCTTATCATACATCTTCATGTATATGCGCAAAGCTTTGAAAATTCTCTGAATAGTTTGTAGATACTTGGGTAATCTTGGTACCAGCCTATATCTAAATATTTGTTTCTAACAAACTCTCTTGGTTATCTTGCATGCAGAACGACAAACGAAGTCGTGACCAGGGCAGCTTCGCGGTCTTCTTTCGGTTCGACGAGTGGCAGCTCCGCGTCCAGCACGCCAACCCACCAGCCCATGGTGATCGCCAACGGCGACTCGCCTCGCCAAAGGCACCACTTCACGCCCACAGAGAGGCGGAAGGTCACCCTCATCAGAGACCACCTCAGGTATGCAATGCGTTTATGTTGTTTCAATTCAAAAGATTAAAAAACAAAAGATCCTTTAAAAGCAAAAGATTCCTCACCAGTCAAGTTGCTCAATACGCCATGAGGACCCATTGTCATAGGAATCGGAGCTTGTATGTATTATAAGTATATCATTTCATTAAATTTTTATTTTGTCACTTACACCCCCCCTCATAAGACACTTTTTAGGTTTCAGGATTTTTCAGTGGTGGGCAGTTTCACCCCTGGACGCTTTATATATTTAGATTTTATGTTGCTAGTAAATTTCTAGTCCTTGAATATCTCTGGAAAAGTGCATGAATTTTTTTTAACAAATGTATGAACCATGTTAAATTATATGCATTAAAAAACCAAAAGTTGGGGATTTAAATTTCAGAGGGCGGTCAAGTTTTTTTTTTTTCGCAAAACCCGGTGCCTAAATTTCTAGCCTTATGAAACTGCCAAACGACCAAAACTTGACGGTAATGCACCAAATGAACAGCAAAGCATGTTCACACACACACATAGACAAATATGATGAGGATTGGAGATGCCCCACCCCCCACCCCCCCAAACACCATAAATCAAAGAAAAATGTACTTAATTTAAAGTGTTTATAAAGAAATTAAAAGTACATTTAGTAGTATAGTATTATATAATTATTAAAATTTGTCATCTCGTGATAATTGTTAAAATTTAAATTTTATCGGTCGCGCTTAGTTCAGCTTTTTCGGTTCTAAAAAACCAAGCATTTGGTTTGGATTTCAGTTGCTCAATACGCCATGAGGACCCATTGTCATAGGAATCAGAGCTTATATGTATTATAAGTATATCATTTCATACATTTATGGCAAGAGAAGTGCAAGTTTCGTTGGTATTAACAATTTAAACGTGTAGTTGCAAAACTCTCATACTCCAAAGTTTAACTAAGATATAGGGTCGGAATTAAGTCTGGAAAACACAATAAAAGTATAATTCCTACAAATTCGTCAATAATTATCATGATGGTTTTTAATAATCGCCCTTTAATGTTTTGTAATAAATGACTGATTTCATCGATAATATTTAACCACGTTGCAGGTCAGCCTCGCCCCAGGCCAGGATCCTAGCCAACTCCGCCAAGATCTCGTTCAGCCACCATTGGGACGACAACGTGTCTCGGTGCTCCTCTTCCGACGACAAGTCCTCCAGCCAAGAGTCCATGAACGTCGAGAAGGACGAGTTCACGAGGAACAACACCAGGAACAACTTCTTGCTCAAGAGCTCAAGTCGCGACGACCTGGTCGGCGATCGCAGGACGAGCCTGACGGCCAACTACCCCAGCAACTGGAAGGAGTTGACCAACGCGAGGCTGTTGGAGAACTCCAATGGGTTTCAGCAGCAGAAGAATGGGCAGGACGACGGGTTGCTGAAAGATGATTCGCAAGACGAAGCCCCGACTTCCTTCGTATCGAAGAAGCCTACTGGAATTCACTCAGGAGTTAAGGTACGGAAAAATTGGATGCATTCTATAATTTTAATCAAAGTGTGCTCAGTGTAATATTTGTGTTATTTAAAGATAGTTCACACATACTTCAATAATTCATTGAAGCTCTTTGGCAAACTCATTTTTTTTTAAATATTAAAATGAAAAAGCAATTATATTAATTCAACGAGATGTTTTACTATTTACATTCAGCGATAAAAATAATTGTATGATACACTATTACTCCTTCAGATTTAATTCAGATTGTGATATATCCTGGCACGCATCTGGATGTTGTTTAATGGGTTGATTCTTCGTTTTATGTGTTCCATTAGTATATAAACAGTTTAGGATATCTCCCAAATCCCGTCGTATATATTATGATGCTTCGGTACTTACGTTCCAACAAACTCATCAACGCTCTTTCCCAATCCAGGTGCTACCCACAGACAACTCGCGACTCACAAAACCCTCAAACCCGAAGCTCTCCGAGCCCTGTCAGGACCCGGAACTGAAGGAAAACAACCTCCAACAAGACCCACCGCCCCGAAGTCGTCGAGCCAGTCGCCCGACCAGCCTTCTGTCGGACGTAAGACCACTGGACAATGTCCCCCAGAGTCCGGACACGGACCAGCGGCCGTCCGACGACTACGACCCCCCGTGGGAGTTCAAGAGTACGAGGCCGTCCGTGAACGGATCCGTCAACGTACTGAGGCCTTCTGTGAACGGGTCCGTGTCCGTGCCCGAAAGACTGTCGCAAACGGACTCGTGCAACCAAATGACGACTTCCGTCACGCACGACAAACTGAGTGAAGACTCCAGCGAGAAGATTGGACTTGCTGTGGTGGCGCCGAAGGCTGTGAGACCCACTGGTAAGTTTAAAGTTATGTATGTATGCATGCTCAGGAATCTTCCGGGTTGGACAACTACTATTGCGCTTTCCCGCTTTTCAAAGTTTGGTGTTCCGTACAATATTGCTGTGGGCAGGTAAACTGCATCAACCACAACAATGAATATGACCATTATTTAACTGAAATAATCAGTCGTTTAGAATATGTTCTTGGCAGTTAGAGTTATTGACTTCTTACAACAATGGTACAAGTCATAAGTCTAGATATTGCTGTTTACCTGCCTTCGACAGAAGACGTCAAGCACGCTTTTACACAGTTGACCGATAAACAGCATGTACCCATAGCTAATTCTATGGCGCATTGTGGGGCATTAAAAACTTGTTCAGAGACCCGCTCAACGTAGCCTCCAGGAGTTTAGAAAGTATGCAATTTTATTTTTCCTCTCCAAAATCCGTAACTTTCGTTCTTCTTGATCGGTGTGTTTGAGAATCTAGCATCCTAAAAATTTCGTTACACGTTGTGTTACATTTTAGCTTCAACAACTATACAAATGTAAGTAAGTATATCTATTTTTTAATGAAATTAAGTTTTTAGACTATTAAATGTAAGCTTTCTCCGTGTTTTATCAAACTCAAATTAAACGTTACCCTCCCGATTATTTTTATATGAAACTTAATTGCGAATTCGGCTTAAATACTTTATAACTTTAGGTTGTTGATTGTCAAGTCAATATTTATTTATTTTATAATCCAAATATATTTTTTTAATACAATTTCTAATCTATGTCGTAGTTTTTTTCTGACCATCACTTGCCGGCATCTAACTATTTTTTTTACTTACTTCAAAAAGCCTTCCTCCGATTCTTATTAGAGTCCCTCATCTAATTGAATTTCCTTCTAATATGAAAGGAACATTGATTAAATTTATTCCGAGGCCCTTTAAAGAGAACACGTACTTCCTCATCAGCATCTAAGCCTCTAAATCCCCTTCAACAAATTGAACATTGTTCATCTTCCTATCCAAAGGAAGGAACCGCTTCCCCGTCATCGCATCCTTTGTAACATCAATTTTCTTTCTTCTTATTCATAAACCTTGGCGAACATCTCTTACGTTGAACCTGCACCCCCTGGTCTCGTTGTTGAAGATGGTAGTCCATTACGCGTTAGAAAACCTTTAGGTCAAATGAATTAAGTCTGTGTCCAATAGAAAGACTGATTTAAAGCACTGCTTTGAACTCACAAGAAAAGTAACAGATTTTATTTGCTTCCATGTAGTAGTGGAAACGCATTATCGGATTATTTTTTAAAAATCATCTAAAAATTGGTTTTATTTTGATTTGTTGTGCAGATATTGGTTACATATATTTGATATAGGCTAAGCGATATTACAATTTCTCAATTTTCCCACTCCATCATTTTGCACTTTTGTTGGAAATCAAGAAGGAATGCGCATTTAACATGTTCTTAGCCAGACCTTTTCAGGGATTCAGCTGACGGCTCCAATTCCAATCGAATGGTAAAAGCTCTAGACCTGCACCATTGCCTGCTCCAACTTTGTTTTAGTAAATGAATAAAAAAATTCTTACTTGTGGGAAATATGATAATTTTCTGTTTGTATTTGATGTGACTTTACTATTCCTGTAAAACTACTATCTAAAAAGCAGTTACTGGTTTGCCTTAATTTAGGTATTTTAGGGTACTATTTTGTCATCTGTCCATCTGAGGATACTAAAGCAACTATTTTCAATGTTATTTAGCAGTAGCAGCCATGTATTTGATTTAGAGGTCTTGGCTCAGTATCGTTCTGAAAGCTCCACGCCTGGAATGGGTGATTTGGCGAACCTGATGGCGCAGTTCACGCCGGGATGCGCCAATTCAGCAGGCAACAAAGAAAAGCCTCTCCTGCTTTGTAACATTTGAAGGCAGTAACGATGTTTCGTCACTTTATTTCCCTTGTGCATTTACCGCCAGCTCCTCTGTATTAATGCCTCCCCGCTCGTTCTTTGCCTTGTGCTCTTGGTAAGAATTTCTTCGCAATCCGAATACATTAATTCCTGAATAAGGTTACTGCGACTCATAAATATTCAAGGAGGGGAAGGAGAGGGGGGGGGGTATGAATATTTATAATACTGCCAAGTTTAACCCGTTTTGAAAGTTTCAGGACTGTCTTGTCGTCTTTGGTACTGCACCACAGGGGATATATAGAGTACTAACGCTGATGACTGGTACTTTTTTTAATGGATTCACAAATGTGCTACCTCAGATTCCCATTGGAATATGGTATTGCATATGATTAAAATGTTAGTTACCCTTATGACTGTGTTGCGATTATAACTTCTCAAAATTATGGACATCTTACAATAAATATTAATTTCGATATATAGTTCATTTTAGTTGTAATTGTATTATGAATAGCAGATTTGTTTGTTAACAAGGGTGTTTGTCAAACTGTCACTTAAATTCGCTCCCTTACAAATATTTTGATTTTTTTTGGCGGTAAGAATTTCAATAATTATATTACTGGTACTTTTACGACTCTTGGAATTTCTAGACTTATCTTGAAAATTGGTCTAATTATTTTAAAGCGCTAGAAATTCCATTAAACAAGCACTGAATAAGAAAAATGTAATTTCACCCATGCATTTTTTAAGTTCTTTCTCTTAATTGAAACTAAGTTTTACCAAAATCTTTTTTAAACCTTATTAAAATTGCAACTTGCATATTTTACCGCGTTTATTAGCAAAGAAGTTTTCGAAATACAAATAATATTTTTCAATATAGAACTTCTACCTTCTTAAATCAACTCTTAACTCAATTTTTAACTATATCCCTTATTTTTTCTAATGATGCATCTTTTTTTAGTTTCGTGACCGCCTTGATCTGTTTATAGTATATTTGTCTCAATCTCTTCTTTCTGTAGACATACAGCACTTTTCCAACCTATTCTCCGTTAAAAACTAGGGGTGTGTAACACTGCACGACTCAATTACCACTCTAAATCAATGGATCTAGAGGACTGAACTTATTAAAAAACGCGTGGAATTCACTTGCTTGACTTGTATCCCACTTGTTTGTGAGACTTACGGTTCGTTCTGTGAAAGTGGGCGACAGACGGACGGACTGAACGATTATAATACCTTCCACTTTTTCCGTTATAAACGTAGTGTAGAAGCTAAAACTGACTAATTTAAAAAAAAAAAATTAATAAGCACGCTCCGAAACGAGTGGAAATTAAATCTCCATTTCGGAATTTTGGACCCCGTCGCACTACTTTAATTTCTTTATATGTATTTCATATTGGGTAATTGAAAGTTAAAACATTAAAACTCGAAATCTCCTACATTAAATCTACTGTTTTGTCTCTGTTTTAACTTATTTTTGTATGTGTCGCCTATAATTTGATTTTTCTCCTGTAGTTGAGACACAATAAAATAATCTCCATTATATCAGCCATTACGTGATCGACCCTATCTCCTCCACAATATTTACCCCTTTCTAATAATCACGCCCCAAACCCATATGCTCCTAATTCCCCCAAACACGATATCGATCCCCTTCAACAAGCTCCAAATCCAATTTATTAAACTTCATTTTCTGATCCTTGAAAATGGCCCGCGGTCCTAATTCGACCCAGAAAAGACGCACGCCCAAATAAACTCGAGTTATTGGAGCCGAAGTGGCCATTGTGATCCGACGTCTGAGCCCCTAATGTGACATAGGATTGAGCGAGTTCCTTTACAATTCGATCTGTAGGTTGGACAAAATGTTAAATGACGTCAAAAATCTTGAGGGGAGCCATTTGTACTGTATTTCGCAGTTTAGTTTGTCACTAAAGGCGAATGAGCCCCGTGGACCACGGGTCTCCAAACCAAAGTACCTTAGTGATAATCCAATGGGAAAAAAACTATTTTCCGAGCCACGTTCCTCCGGCTGTGTTGAATATTTTTTACAAACTGTTTTTTTAAATGATAAATTTAGATAACTTACAGGTCTCACTTTTTGGAATTGCTTCGAATATTTTGTGTAAAATTATTTATTGAATATTAAAAAAAAATATTCGAACCAATTTCAAAAAGTAGGATTATAGGGCCCTGTAAGTCAGCTACATTTATCACATAAAAAAAACCCGTTTGTAAAAATAGTTCATGCAGCCGGAGAAATGTGGCTTAAAATTTTTTTTGGTCCGTTGGATTGACACTGAGGCACTTTGGTTTGGAGACCAGTGGTCCAGCGGGCTCATTCTCCCGTAACTGTATCAATATAAAAAAAAAGGTTTGTAACCGAAAATGTCACTTAGAAGTGTTTCCACGCAAATTCATGCGTTTAAAAAAAGCGCTATACTTCATTTAGTTCTATATTGAACTTATAAACGTCAAATTAAACTATTTTTCATCGAAAATGCGATAATTATTTCTTATTGTTCGCCAAAGGCATTTGTTTTTCGATGAATATGTAATATTACTTGTACTGAAAAAGAAGACATTCCATATCAACATACAATGTCGAAACTATTTATCACCTTCAAATCGTATCTAAACGAACTGATTCTAAAATATCATTTTATAAAGCAAAATATACGGACAAAATCTGGCCAATAGTAATAAAACCTCAGTATTTATTAATAAATGCCTAAATGTAAATGAAAAATTGAGCCTGCTTTTAAAATGAAAAAAAAAAGTGGGGGTTGAACGGACAGACGTACATATCCTTTATAAAAGCTTGTTATAAACGTAGTGTAGAATCTAAAATTTTCCAAACGGATATTTTGTTTTATTTGACATGGATTTTCTAAACAAATACAATGTAAATAAACTATGATTTATGGCAATTGTATGATTATTTCCTAGTTAAAAATTAAATCGCTGAAACCAATTTAGGAGGCTATTTGAGGTAGTTAAAAATATGGGTGCTGATCTGTAAACGGTGCTCTTTGTTCCTGTCCTTTAATCGGTTATTTTCTATCAAATATTAAATATAGGGTTATTCTTGGGCAACTGCGTGCTACCATTCTGATCAATATAAAGACCCAGTTCCATTGCCCTTGTCAATGTGAATATGAACAGCTCTTACGAAACTAATTGGCTTCGTGGACGTAGGTTGTAAAACGGATAGTTTACATTGGATTAGTTATCGAATAGTTGTACTTGAGCATTTTAAAATCAGACTTCTATCAACGTTCAGATTGTGATCGTATACCCAGGGTCTGATCTACTATAAGACCCGGGCCTGGGCCCCTGAGTTTTAGTTAATGTTATTCTAAATGCTGTACACCCCCAAAATTTCATTAAATTTTAAAGTTTTCTGAGACTGAGCTTTGTTGTTAGCTGGAGTTTGACTCAGACATTGACCTAACATGATTGTTTTGGTCGTTGTTATAAAGAAGCCAATAAATTGGTACCATAGCGAAAAATATGACAACATCAGTCAACTAGCACCATCATTACGCAACATTTTTCGTAACGAGGCCCCCAAAATTTGCTGTGCCTATAGTCTCAGTTTTTCTAGAACAGTCCCTACGTACACCCTACCATTTATAGATTTAAACGCAAATCACGCTTCTCGAATCCCGATCATTCCTACATACTCTATCATATATACAATTCGCTCAAGTATAACTAAACCAGGAGGAAAATAGTCGCAATAAAACATTGAATCTATTTATTGCAGACTCGTTTGGTTTACATTCGATACACTTCTACACAACCCTAGTTTTATTCAAAATCGTTCTAGTGCCAGTTAGAACTTTTCCCAAATCTTCACAGCGATCGGTAGTTGAGTATTAGCTGTCGCTCGGGGGACGGATTTTGACATGGTCGGAATCGGGTTTCCCCACGAATCTTTGCATGAAATTTTACTTGTCTGTTTGAGCGCAGATTGGGAATCGGGGCTGTCTGTCAGAAGGACATTTATGGAACCTATTGTTTGATATGCCCTGTTCTGATTTGTAGGCATGAAGAAAATTGTTCGGACGAAGTTTTGGAGGGGGTAAGTTTCCATTTGTCGTATTTCATTGTGGCTTGCAGCAATTTTTCATTTAAACGGAGTTAAATAAAAAGTTAAGTTACCAGTTGCTGTTCATACGAAATTAGGTTGTATACTTATGATAGGAAATTCCTCAAGCTCAGGCCAGAAATACGAGCGACGTGTTAACTGTTAATTCGCTTCTATGCGCAACAATATAGATAATTTGTGGAAGTTTGATATGATAGGTATTTCTGAATTCCCAATGACAAGAGCGAAGAGTTAGTATTTCATTTTTAAAAAAAAAATAAAGTTGGGTTTTTTCCTGCGTTTAAACGTTTTGATTACCGTTTTATTTCATTTGCGATATTTGCAACATTCACTTAAATGTCGAAAACATTCTGGCTTTTTCAAACACTCGATTCAAAACTTTCTTTTTAGTTTGCACTTAAATCCGTCAAAAACGGTACTTGCAAACGGAAAAAAATCTAAGTTTATGAGAAAGAGGAAATTTGTTATCTTTAAAGGATGGAATATTATGTTCATTGACACAAAAATCTCAGGATTTTTTTTTTCAAAAATGTCACGTCCTTCCACTAAGCTCCTCAATTATGACATACTAAAATACAACAGCTTACAATAAGTAGCGTTCACAATTAAAATATTTTACAAATATATAAGTATATTTAACACTGATTATTAAGAATAATTATCAAAACACCGATTCATTAATAATAATCGATCGGCAACCTTACGAGTGAAAGTTTGTAGGCTAGAGTCGTGTATTAAGAATATGAAGCTTACCGTCATACCACCTAACACCGAAACCACCTATGAAATCTAAATATGAAAGATTAAATGATTTATGTCATGTGAATCAAGACAATTACTATTAGCTTTATCGGGAATAAAACCCAAAACATAAGATGTTGCGTTTGTTATGGTGTAACTGCATACGCTTCCTCTTCCAATGTGACCCAAAATGTTATCAATGAACACGAATAATTTTTATTAGTTTTCCCCATTATCTTAACCACCTAACATCCCGTCCACATCATCTAATGAAGGTTCTGCAACTCCCACACTTTTTTGTTTCTTTTTTAGTACACTGAGTGAAGTTCTTTTACCCCAAAGTCATTTTTATTTGTTTCTTTTGGATGATAATTCACGTCGAAGGAGAGCCATTATCGCCAATCTCTGACGCCAAGGGCAGTTCCCCCGCCATGTTGTACTTACAAATCACGTATTTGCACTGTGGTAGCATGGGGTATAGTGTTGATTAAAACATATGTTCGTTTCATTATTGGTGTGATACTGAGTTCTTCTATGTACACTCATACATTTTAGTGTTTGTTTTTTTACTTCAATGTGTATATTTGGGTTTTCTTCATTTTGTGTTTCCGTATTTGCTATACATTCATTTTTGCCGCATGTCTTGTCAATGTTTTGGACATTTTTAAATTATTTCTTTTATTAATTAATGTTATTTCTTTTAATTTCCTAATATGATGTATGAAATAAAGAGTATTGCGATGAGTTCGTAAGTCCGAATCGGATATTTTGTGTTTTCGAAATCTTGGGAGTGTGAAAATTCGAAAAAAGTGGTTTTTGAACATTGGTCCAAAACTACTAAAATTTAAAATTTGGCACACGAGTTCTTTGTACCTGCCTAAGTCACAATAAAGTTTTTTAGAAAATCGCTCATGCGCAAAGGGTAACTGCCAAAAGACGTTTTTGATTGTAAAAGTATTGATTTTCCAAGCGAAAATTGGGAGTCGTGTTGTGCTACACATCCCTAGTTTTGTAGAATTGAATAGTCTTTTTTTTTTAATAATATAGCATCCACAAACTGCAGTTTATTAAGTAACAATGAGAAAAGCCAGTTTGGAACACGAATCTCGTATGTAGTTGATAATTTTTTGCAAAAAAAACATCGAATGTGTATTTAATAAATTTTTTTAATTTTTACGGTTTCTATCAATAGTTTAAAAATGTTGGATCAGAAGTACTTTATTTTTTAACCAATTTTTAAAAAAATCTAGTTAATTATACATTATTTACAACTTATTGAAATAACAATTGCTCTAATAATGTAAATGTACATACAGAAAAGCGTAAATCATTTAATTAAATTTCGGTAAGAACAAGAAGTTCATAAAGAACTAAAATAGCCTACTTTCGCCTGTTTATTAAATACTTACTGAGTTTAATCGGAAAAAACTAGGTTCCTAAGTAAATATCATCAACAGCCGTTTCTACACTAGATTTATACACATTAGAAAAAAAAATCGAAACACAGCACCCAGCTATAATTTAAACTTCTAAAAGCCAAAATCAACTATTTTCCTTAATATTCGTTCGCAAATTAATTAAATATTATTTATCATCTGCTCGTGATTTATTTGTAGTTCGAAGAATAATTAAATATTTATTAATAACAAAAGTTAATGAAACTACTCCGAACTGCATTAAAAAATAAGAAATGTAAATTAAAACTATGCATGATTGCATGCAAAAGTATGCCTTGCCGCTTTCTTGGTAGATAATTAATGAATAATCAAAGAATCAAATTGTTCTACATTTTATGACGTCATTCCAAACTGATTCATGAAAATATTATTTTGCTTCAAATATGTTTAAATAAAGTTTCTCATGCCATTGTTGATTTGGCAACAGTGATTTAAATGACTCAAAATTGAATTTCAATGCTAATTCAATGGGAAATTCGCCGACAGATAGTAGATTTATGTCCTTCCGGACGTACAGACAGACGGACAAAAAGTATGAAAGTTGGGTATCTGAGGTCATAGCTTTCTAACAAAAAAAGAATTTTTGAGATCCGATGATTAGAACCGATTTTGGAAGGGGGGTACAGACAGACAGACAAACGGACAGACAGGCGGACAGACATACGAACAGACAGACATACGAACAGACAGACAGATGGACAGACAGACAGTTGGACATCAACCGCATTTCAATACCTACAGTGATTTAAATGACTCAAAATTGAATTTCAATGCTAATTCAATGGGAAATTCGCCGACAGATAGTAGATTTATGTCCGTCCGGACGTACAGACAGACGGACAAAAAGTATGAAAGTTGGGTATCTGAGGTCATAGCTTTCTAACAAAAAAGAATTTTTAAGATCCGATGATTAGAACCGATTTTGGAAGGGGGGTACAGACAGACAGACAAACGGACAGACAGGCGGACAGACAGGCGGACAGACATACGAACAGACAGACATACGAACAGACAGACAGATGGACATCAACTGCATTTCAATACCTACAGTGATTTAAATGACTCAAAATTGAATTTCAATGCTAATTCAATGGGAAATTCGCCGACAGATAGTAGATTTATGTCCGTCCGGACGTACAGACAGACGGACAAAAAGTATGAAAGTTGGGTATCTGAGGTCATAGCTTTCTAACAAAAAAAGAATTTTTAAGATCCGATGATTAGAACCGATTTTGGAAGGGGGGTACGGACAGACAGACGGACAGACGGACATCGACCGCATGTCAATACCTACTTTTTCATTTTTTTAATTCTTTCGAATTAAAAAAAGAAAAGTAGGCTAAAAATAAAATGTGTTTTGCCATCTTACATACGAGCTTCCGAATGTTTTGCATTTTATGCTGCCATGTCGGAGTTTGTAAAAATATGGAGATGTGAAATCGATAATGCTTTATCTATACATCTCTCTGTGAATTCTTCTTTTTTGTGGGGAGTTTCTCTTCTTCGGTATGTGCACATCTTTCCATCAAATTCTACTTTATTTCGAATTGCATTCCTATTTCGCGTTTTCCACAACCTCTGAAGAATGGGAAAACGCAAACTGCTTACCATTATTTAGCATAAGCGTACATTGAGAATAAATATCAACATTTGACTTGGTTGTCAGGGAAAATTTTGTTCGTATAAAACCATGGAAACGAAGATATCGTTTGAAAATTCTTTTCAATAAGTCATTCGTTGAATCAAACTATCAATTCCGTTTAAAAATATTTAAAATGGGTCTTTTTTTTTAAAAAATTGTCTCAAGTTCTGCCAAAAAAAAATTGTTTTAAAAGTTTTCTTTGTTAAAAAAAAACTGCTTGAATAAAGGGAATAAATTCCATTGAAAAAGTTAGGATTCTAGTTTATCTGTTTCATTTCCATCTGAAAATCTTTTACATGTATAAAGATATTTTTTGTGTGACGCATTGGCTTACATAATACACCACTACGGTTTTTAAAAAAAATGTGCACAAAAATATATTTTCGTTCACTACAAAACCCTTTTTAGAACTTTTCATTCTATAATTAAAAAAAATATATCGTTTATCAATGTTCTTAACCCAAAAAAACACTTTTTGGCAACAACCATTTGAATTATTTTCGTCGTCTTCGTTTTCGATTATTACTGGTTTATAATTATTATAATTTTATAAAATAGTCTTTAAATCATTTCTATTTCATTTATATGGGTTTCTTTGGAAACTTAACACCAAACTTTCTTTACGTGCAGAAAAATATTCAGTTTTTAGAGTATCTTTGTTTCCTAAATTGGCCTTATTTTGGTAATGTTAAATGTAACTGGACGAAGTCGAAACTAAACGGGCCGGATCATATATCTTATGCATTTGACAATATTTAGTGAGACCTTTCATATGTAGTGAGAAGTTTACAGCTAAATATTGGTTCCAAACTTCCCCATTCAGCGATACTTTTATTCTTATACCAACAACTTATTCCCTAAAATCACATTTATCGTCTGGCCACAAAACAGCCTTTTCAGCCCGTCTCTTTAACCAACCACCCGTAATGAACACATAAAACTCTCCCAAAACTTTTGACTATCGCAACCAAAGAATAAACGAAACCCACTCCCACTTTATCGCCAACACGGAACATTTCCGTCCGTCCCGGATCCAACTCCTCTTCATCTTCTGTTTGGTCCACTATTTTCTAGATGAGAAAGAAAAAACTAACTTACTCTCACTGACCGGCTTCTTTATATGATAGACAGTTTGTGTTCTTGGAGAAAGCAAGTGTGTTATTGTATTTACATAGTTTTTCTTTGTATTTTTTTTAGTAGGAGTGTTTACAATTTTTGAACAAATAATTTATTATTTGTATTTTGATGTCTTTACACAATTATATATTAATAAAAATCGAAAAGTTAATTAAAAAAAAGACCTGATTATGCAAAATAAAGTTCGAACAATTTAGTTTTTAGGGTTAATATTGTTTATTTGGTTAAAAATAAATTAAAAATGAAGATAAAAAAACTAAAGATAAGGCTGTATTAAACATTTATTTGCTTTTTTGTGAAATTATGCTCGATTCTAAAAAAATTCCATTAATTTCGAAAACGGTTCTTTTAAAGTTGTAGTGAAAACCTACTGTAATTTAATAAGATAAATTCTTAGCTGAATTTCACTGTCGAATTTCGAATTGTTGGAGGTGTTGTTTTTGTGTGTATGCCCTGTGTCATAAAAAAAGACTACCGAAATTAAACTTTTGACTTTCATAATAATCTGTATGAATATCTCTATAGTGTATGTATGCATTGGGTGTCAGATGTCAGTTTAGTCATTTGACCGTGGTTTAAAATTGAGAATTCTGTCGCCTACAGTCAAATAACACCTAGATTAGAAAGTCGATGGACTAAGCAACTTAACATCACAATAGTAGACCGCTTTTGAGTTGTTGATCAATAATGGCTTGATGCTTTTTGTCATTAAGGTAAGAGATCGAGGTACGAACTATCATTGGTCAACATCAAAGAATCGGTCCACTAATATGACAGTCAGGCATTTTAGTTAGCCGGCCTTCTAAGGCACTGCTACAGTAGCCCTAGTGTAGCACTAGTCTGACATTAATTCACCTGAAAACAACTGTACTTTAAGAGTAGCATTCAATTCCCCCTTCCAATTGTTTGCCATAGATTCCAGTGTCGAGGAATACAACTTGACCGTGGTTAAATATTGAGAATTCTGTCGCCTACAGTAGCCCTAGTGTAGCACTAGCCTGACATTAATTCACCTGAAAACAACTGTACTTAGTGTAGAGTAACATTTTATTCTCCTCCCAATTACGTGCCATAGATTCCAGTACCGAGAAACGCAAATTGACCGTGATTAAATAATGAGAATTGTGTCGCCTACAGTAGCACTAGTCTGACATTAATTCACTTGAAAACAACTCTACTTTAGGAGTAACATTCAATTCCCGTCTCAATCGTATGCCATAGTTTCCAGTGCTGAAGAACACAACTTGACCGCGGTTAAATATTGACAATTCTGTCGCGTATAGTTGCCCTCGTGTGACATAAATTCACCAGAAAACAACTGTACTTTAAGAGTAACATTCAGTTCTCCTCCCAATCGTGTGCCATAGATTCCAGTGCCGAGGAACACGCTAATGCAATTAGGGAAGACCGTCTTATCTCTCGCAGCAACCATCTCCAGCTATAGTCTTGTTTCCAACCGTCCTTTACTTTTCTTCTTTCATTGATGCCTTTTCTTTCCATTACCGTCGCCTTTTCTTTTACTGCGTTATTTGTCACGTTGTTTTTTTTTCTTCTTTGGTTACTTTTAGGGGGTTTGCGTTTGAGTGAATCAAGTCTGATGGTCTAAATAGATTTAGAGCTAATAACGATGTTGTACAGGATATATCGATTTCTTTTTTGCTAAAAATTTAATTTGGGAATAGTTGTGGTTCTGACGTTCAAGCTAAAAAGTAATGAAATTTTCGATTTTTTTATTATACTTATTGGATTTTTAGCATTGTTTAATTTTAAGAAAATATTACATTTGTAACAATAAATTTAAAGAGCTTTTTTTTATAATCTAATAAACGATGTTAAACTTACGTAATCATGAAAATTCTATTGTAGTACAAAATGTGAATCAAGTCTTGTGTATATGAAGCATCAAATATAAAATTGAGTCATAATATGTCCCGATCAAGTACTTTGAAATATTTAGAATAAAAATGTAGAAAAAGGGATGATTAATAATAAATAAAAATTAATAAGTAAAATACTTAACGTAAATGTTAACTTTTTTCACAAAAAACTATTTAACAATATCATTAACTCTCAAAGAGGGATGATTTTTATTTAAGTTTGTTCTTTTGAATTTCTTATGAAATACCAAAGAACAATTAAAATTGGCTCATCATGCTTTTGAATTTCTTATGAAATATCAAAGAATTATATCTTCGAAATATATAAATATAAGTGAAAAAAATCAGAATAAGTAGATGTTGACTCATTAGCAACGAAAAAAGAGTTGATCTTGCCACTTACGTTCATAACTATTTGTTAAAAACTGCGATAAAGATGGTACTTATAGGTATTATTTCGTCGACCAGTTTCGCCAAACCCATTGTTGTAACAACAACAAAAAACGGTATTTCTGCCAAGTGTAGCTTCTGTGCCTGGTAACCGCAACGTAATTACTCGACATCATGCTACCTTGACTACGCGAATTAGTTTTGTTTAGCTTGCTTTGGGTTAACTTTTATCTTTAGTTAGCTTTCTTTTAGTAGGAAAGGATTTGGCGAGCGTTCCATCAGATCGACGGAAATATCTTGTTCTCTTTTCTCATCTGCATTTTATGCATTGTTTTTAAGTGCTGTTTCTTTAAGTAACCTTGCAAATTGAGTTTTATTAGAATTTAAAAATTATTGAAATTATTGTGAAATATATGTTAAACATTTTCAATTGAGGTTCAACATGAACTATTTCTGTGGTCCCTTTTAACTTTTTGTAACAGAAACTCGACTGAACATCCTGAACTACTTGTCTCACTTACTCATCGACTTTTTTTCTTCAGGTTGCGGTCGTTTTCCCTTTGTTGTTTTTTTGTTTTCGAGATAAGGACTCGGTTTCTTTATTCGTTCTTTTTTTTTCCTCTCCCACAAGGTTCCATTTTTGGTTAAGGATATGCTCGTTTTGTGGATCTTTATTTCGGAAGAGAAGTTAATTTGAGATTGTGAGGTTTGTGCTATCGTGCTCTTTCCATCTGATTAGATTGTATTTTTTTTTATTTATTATGTTATGAGATTGGGAACATGGTAGGCTCCATTAGTTGGAGTGAAAACGAATAATTTATTTTTTCAATTACTTAATTGAATATAGCTCTACTCGATACATTATTTTCAATGGTAGCGTTGAAATGACAAATGTATTACTTTTTATTTAAATTTAATCCATTAATAAATTGAATTAAATTAATGAAACCTCAGGCGTCTTATTTTAGTTTATTTTTGTTTACCCTTGGTACAAAAAGAGCCTATGTGTTATTTTATAACTTTGTACTTCAGACTTTTTTGTTTTAAAGCAATTATCATGAAGTTATACATCTACTGCTGATTCCACTGATATTAAAATTGCGTCGGATTGTTTAATGAAATAAATTTACATAGTAACTGATGAATAGAAGAACAATTAAGTAATTAGTTTTCCTATTTAATGTACAGAAAAGGTAAAACTTAGATCTCCTTAAACCTTTAAACTTGTAGGTTTATGTTCTCGTTTAATATGTACGTGTTTAATTTTTTTAACATGTGTTACAGTGCAAAAGTTCTTTCGCTTAATTATTATTCCCAATATGGTGCGCTTTTACATTTAGTTTTTAAGGTTGTAGTTGAAAAGCTCACATTCTGCAAAAAGCATAACCATTAACTAATCCTCCTAGATAAATATCCTCCACTAATCCTCCAAGACAACGGGGCCGGCCCGTTCATTATCGATCTTTGACTATTGTAAATTCAATTGGACGAAGTCGCCAATGACAGGGCGGCCCGTATATGTTAGTTGTACTTTGGAGAATGTGATTTCTGCAACTAAACCCTTCATTTTATGTTTCGAGATTTTAACTTTAATTTCAGATAATAATTACATTCATGACCTACTTATGATTTGCACTAGAGTTTTAGAAAATTCTCCATCGAATTAAAGAAACTTTTTTTTCTGAAATAAATTTAATTTCGGGTTTTCATTTTGCTTAATGATTTCGCATATTTTTGTCGTTAATTATTTGCTGAAAGTTGCTGTTTCTTGAAAAAGAAAATATGTGGAATTTATTTTATGGCTTGCTTTTTTTATTAAAAAAAAACTATTAATAAGGCGATCGTTAATAGAAAAATTATTTCTTTTAATTAGTAAGGTTGTATTTTTTAAAAATTATTTAAACTTATATCTTAGCAAATAAAAAAAAGGAAATGTTTTTCTGAATATTTTTGTTATTTGTTTTTGTATGAAAACTTGAAAAATAATGACTCAATACTTTTGATAACTAAAAACATGCATACCTTATTTTTAATGGATTTGTAATTTTTTAATTAAAACAAATTTCCTAAAAACGTAGTTAATAAAAAATATATATAATGTCCAACATAAATAAAACTAGTTTTATTTATAAAAGGAAGTGCATAAATAGTTACGTCCTGTTATATTAAAAAAAAGTAACGTTTTGTCCAGTTACAAATACAATTTCTGGATAAAATACGATTTTTTTTCCGAAACAAAACTAATTCTTGCCAAAATAAATATTTAACTTCACCAAACAAAAGGTATTCCATGCTCCATCTAATGCAATTATTTCGTTTCGAAGAGAATTCGCATTCTAAAGTTGCCATTTCCAGTCGCATAAAAAGAAACTCAATATTGTGAGTGATTTATTAAATTTTTTCGATCTTTCCAAAACGATTTTTTTGTCGCCATTTTTATTTTCTGCTTGGTTGATTGATGAGAGCTTCGCAATTTGTTCCTAGTAAATAGATTATGGAGAAACGGAAGAATCAGAATTGAGGGATAGTATGTTATTGAGAAGTCCTGTTCCTTTCTGAAAATGAATGTGGTCATTTTCTTGAGTTTTAAAAAACCCAGGTTGAGAATTGTTTCTCTTGTGACATTTTTTATACTTCAATAAAACATTTTACGTTCAATTTTTTGCTCAATTATTATTGTTTTGACTTGCGAACCAGTCGTTTTGAGATTTGAAAGTAAAACTTCTACACAAAAGACAATTTAATTTGCATTTAAGTGATGTTATTATATTTTTCATCTTAGTAGCCCTCATAACACCTGGTTAACAAGTAAACTACAGGTATCTTAACTAAAGGCATCTCTCAAGGCGATGAGAAAGTTGTCCAAAAGACCGATTTTTTCGGGGTGGGGGGGGGGGGGTTCAATTCAGTGATTACTGCAATTTACATGCTCACATCAGAATACTTTAGACATTGATATCGGTCTTCTTCTTCTTCTTCAATGGCCTCTCAGCCGAGGATGGGTCGTTGCGTTCCACAGTATTGAATTCCAGGCTCTCCCATCCTTGGCCAGAGACCTCCAGTTTGTAATTTTCAAATTTTAAAGTCCCTTTCCACAAAGTCGAGCCTGCTGAGTTTAGGTCTTCCTCTTTTTTTTCGGGTACCGAATGGTCTGGTCGGGAAGATCTTTTTTGTTATACGGCTTTCATCCATCCTGCACAGGTTACCTACCCATTTTATTCTCTGAATCGTAATACATTTGAATATATCTGGTATGCGTAATTTCGCTCTTTAATTTTATTTCGTCAAAATCAACTTCTTATCTCCCCATTTTGATGCACTCAGAAATGTATTTTGATTTCATTTTGAACTACACAGAGAGATGTTGTGTAAAAATGGCACATTACAATATTGTATTGCTTCGAAAAGTGTTGCTCCAATACAACTGACAGTCGCGAGAGGAGACGATTGTTATATCAATGCTTGATTGATAAAAAAAATAATACTGTAAACTGTATTGTTTCCTAAAATATGCATGATGCATTTATAAAATTCATTTTAAAGTTTCGTCGCAATGTTTTGGCGTTAGTATAGCTATTTATCCAAACGTTAAAGAGCTGATGCTGAACTCTATTTCGGAATAATACATGCGTGCTACGCTTTTAACACAATTTTTGTACTAACAATACATTATTATTTGGTCGCAACACATTCTTGTGTTTCAACCCAATTCGGAAAACACAAGTTTTGTGTTGTAAGTCAACAAGTTTTTTTCCGTGTTATGAGAACTGTTCAATTAAAAATAACCTTACAATAATACATCCCTTTCGATTTTTTCCTCTTTTAAGAGAACGAAGCAGCCCCCTCTCAAAAACAAGTGAACCGATTATTCGATTTAACGTTCTACCCCTCCCTTTTGGAATGCGGCAGTAATGGCTAATTGATTATCGAAAAGTGGCCAGAGACTTTTCAAAAGTATCCGTCCGCCCCACAGCGAAGTGTTCCACTAATTGCCTGAAAACTCCACGTTCAAGGACCTAATGGTCCAGAAATGTAAATGCTGGGTCCTGTCTCGCTTTGACTTTAATTTCGTTGAAATTAAATCATAGAGAATGAGAGACATTTTTTGACGGTCTATAAATGATTTTGTTAATGTCTTTTTCTCTTCAGTTTATTCGTATGTTGGCTTTTGTGCGGTTTATTATTCATTTTGAATCATCTTGACTAGTTTGGTGGTTTAAGAAAGATTTTTCAAGTAGATGTTGTGTCATCGGTAGTCTATAAGTATTTATCTATAAGTATGTATTTTATTAATTGATATATTCTCATTCATTTATTTACAGTTGGCATTCATTTTATAATTGATTTTCTATGTTTGTAAAATAATTTTGTTACTCTATTTTGGAGTGATTTTATTTTTATTTGTAAGCAAAGCTTTAAGTGTTTTGCAGTTATCAGTGTTATCCGAAATATTTTTGTGCTATAAAATTTTTCTGAATGATAAAAAAACACCCTTTATATTTATACTTCAATGATAATCAATTTTAAATTTTATTTGGTACTTTTCCATTTCGTCTACGCAAATCTCGCCAAACGGATTTTTGGCAACAATGCACAATGTACACATTTGAACAAACGCGGTATATACGGCTAAAAGTTACTATTAGAAATATTTCGTTTGGTGGTGGTTATACGTTTCTGGCGGCTTTATCGCTGTCTCCCGCTAAATAGAAAGATATGTTTCGAATGTTTACAGGCTGCGACCATGAATATTCTACAAATTATTTTGTTGCCAAATCAAGTGAATGCGTTTTACCATATTCAAGTGGTTTTTTTTCTGTGAACGCTTATATGGTATTATGTACACAACAACAATAAATCGTTAAATTTTGCTGGGACGATACTTATTTCGAGTACTTTTGCGATGCTCCTTTGCAAAACAGGTCTACTACTTATCTAACTAGCTTGATTCCTTTTAGTCTGTGCGTGAGTTTGTAGGTTCTAAATTTAGTAACCAAACCCTCCAAGGAATCTTAGATTGTTCTATTCTCTGGGAATCAACAATCCCTCCATTAACAGAATATGCACTTAACTGCTATCTAATACCCTACTTATATTAAGACATCCTCCATTTGTTCCCGATGTTCTTAGTCCTCTAATATTTATACTTCATGTTTTTTTTTTCAGATTAACTTTGCTTATTACAGCTATTACTTTTTTATCCATATTGCCGAATTATTAAAATTTCAAGGTATTTTTAATCTTCTTATTCAATCTCATGCTGAGACCACCCCATAGTTTGTTAAAAGTTCGCCTTTAGCTTTAATCTTCACTATTAGTGTAAAATGTACACTTTAAAACTTAACAGGTGTAAGCAATTATCCACCTGCCAACACTATTTGGATCTTGGATCTCTGTTTTTGTGTTGAAACTGCTTTGTGATACGATTCAAAGACGGTAACTTTATACACTGCAAAAAGCAGAGGTAGCTAGAAAGTTCCAGGATTCTGGTGTAAACTTGCGACAAGATTTTTAACAGTGCATAACTTCTAAAAGATATATGAATTTCCTAAAACGAAACTAACTCCCCCCGATATTAAACTATGGAGAAATTGGATAGCGTTTTACATAGAATCCACAATTATTTATTTTTTGCTTGCGAACTTGTTGGTTTACTTAGTTATTGATAAGCCCTTATGTTTGCGTGTAGCAAAATCCTTAATATTATTTTTGAAAAATATTTTTACCTACTGTCAAGCATTGCTTTGCTTGTCAGCTTATAAAAACGTTCTAATCAACTTAAAGACAATTATTTACAAGAAATCCCAAACATGGGGCTTATCAATACCTAAGTATACCGACGGAAGCAATAGGTACACTTGTGGATGCTAGTTATGCAAAACTATTTAATTTCTTCATTTAGGTTACCATTGGGTAAGTTAATTTCGGTTTCGAAAATTCATGTCCCATTCAGCAACACTTATTAAAATTGAACTATCTTACTTTAATACGAACGTAGGAATTTCCAAACCCTTTTAGATTTCTAGGTCCCTTAAGCAATCCTATTCCCTGGGAACCTCCCAGCCCCCCGTCATCAGAATCCCCACTAACTCAATGTAATCCCTGCTTATGTGCCAACACGAGGGCCCATCCATTACTCACATCTGTTACGACTGACCTTCTTAGTCCTCTAATCCTTTCGCATTTACCACCACCTAAAGTCTTTTATAGGTAATTAGAGAAGGCTGTTGCTGGTTTTTACTGTAAGCCTTTGCCTCGGCTAAGGCAGCACCGCGTCCTTTGCTTCCTTGTGGACATGGTTATGTCATGTTGCAACTAGCCTGATCAGATTGGTTACAGTGATTGACTTTTCGACTATGAAATCATCATTAAAAGCATATGTGATTTACGTTGTTTTTGTTTTTTAAAAAAACTATTAACAGATATTTTTCACAATTTTTATAGCTAGATAATTGAATAACAAAATTAACTGAACTGCGAAATGCAGTACGCCTGGTCACTCAGTTGAAACTATGAATGGTGGAGGAATTTAAAATTTGAAACCTTTCACTCGTTGTATACAGGAAGAATGGACTGTCCTCAGACTCTTTCTAGATGAATGTTTATCTTTAAACTAGAATTACTTTTATGTTTCCTGTTTTAAGAATTTTTTATTGTTAAGTTGGCTTTAATTAAGTTTCTTTTAAAGCAACAAGAGCTAAATAAAAGGTTAAACAACTTTATTTGCTGCGATTGTATTATAGCTACTTTTTAATGAGAAAGGAAATTACACTCGTAACGGTATCAAACGTTTTGTTAACATAATAATAGTTTAAATATTTTAACAAATACAAATTAGTTAGCAGAGAAAAAAACAGCACATAAAATAATATCATTAATTGAATCTTATTATCCTGATTAATATATTCGTTGTTATTGTATTGTAGCTACTTTTTAACGCAAAAGAAATTTACAGCCTTCGCGGTACGTAACTTTTTGTAAACATCTTGATATTTTAATGAAATTTTAACAAATACTAATTATTTATTAGAGTAAAAAATATCAGATGATGAGACATACCTTGCAAAAAAAACACAATTGCATCCCAAACAGTTACCCATTCTATAGACTTTTCCAGAATGTGGTAACGTATGGTCCCAATGGCCAGATGTCGTAAAAAGAAAGTGTTTCCCTCAATGGAATATCTCTGGGAAGAAAAAGAGAAAAGTGTTTGCAGTGAATGTGTTTATTGGCCGAATTCTTGAATATGTGGACGTCTAGAGCGAAATGGTCAAGAGTTGTGTGGGGAAAAAATCTCGAATTTCTCTTTATATCATCCCTCTTTTCTTTCCTTTAGGCTTTTGTATTTTGCAAAATGTATTTGCCAGCAAAATGTATTAGCTGGAATTTGTGTCCCTGGAGTATAAAATGTTCATTGTTATGTATTCGTTTAGTAAAGAATTGTCTTTAAAAATGCCGCGAGCAGTAGTTAAAAATGTTAATATTTTGAATATTTTTTTATTTATATATATTTTTAATTTACATTAGTTTACAAGTTACATAAACACTGTTAAAATTTCGACAATAGCTTTCACTAAAAATGTGGTTACTAGTAGCTGTGTGGCGAAATGTTTCACCTTATTTCCAATATTCGGTTGAACCATTTTTTCGATTTTAGCTTCCAAAGCGTGAAAAATAGTTCAACCGGATACCTAAAGTATGGTGAAGCATATCACCACACAGCCTCTGCAGCTACTAGTAACCACATGTTTGGTGAAACCTAGCAGCAAATTTTTAAAAGTGAATGTTTATTGAATAGTTATGTTTCCAAATATAATTTACATAATTGAACTGGAGTAAATAAATCCTGGCGACATATTGAACGCGCTACCTTTAATAAAATCAAGAACATATACGCTTTTTAGGACACATTTAAAAGTCACAAGAAGGAAAACGTAAAAGGGCATATCAATCATTAAATCCACCTTTTACAACTCGGAACATAAAACATCACGATCGCGTTCTGCTTTCAAAAATCCTCACTTGTCCGCCCTTAAACCGCTACGGGAGACGTAAAAGTGCATCGTTCCCAACTAAAAAGCAATATTTTACGATTGTTTATCCTGCATGAGCGACGAAAATAACCTCCGCAAAAATCCATCGTTACCAAACATTGAACGGGTATTTTTATGTCTGTGTGTCCCAGGCGCTATTTATTCGGAAATATCCAATATCACATAGAAAGCGCGACTTTTTTTGGACGTAACATGTGAATGGTTCGGTGTAAAAGTGAATCGAGTCCACTTTAATTTTTCAAATAATGTTTTAGTGCTGGTAATGTGTCTTTTCAGAACTGTTGCTTTGTATTGGCACGGTACTCTTTTTATATGTTCTATAAAATAAAGAATTTATGAGTACTTTTGGTCTTGTTCCCAACGATTATTACGAATCCCGAGGTACTTCACAGATTTCTTACCTCCGAAGAAATTTTGTCTGGTTTATCAGAATACTCTATTTACCAACTAAATAACTCATTTAGCACAATGTTTTCAAACTTCATTCTTTCATTCCTTAGTTCTTTTTTTTTTGCATAAACAATCTGGCGGGGAAATATTAATGAAAATGGTTAATTTTTGGCTTTAATAGCTTAGAAAAAGCTAAAGGCCGTGTGTATAGTGTTTGGAAGCGGTTTTAAGTAACATTTACTGTTACAAAAACCTACTTGTTTATGGAATAATTAATGCATGAATTGATTCCGAAGAAATTTTCTTATTCAGAGGCAGTTCTTCTCATTATTTCTCTTATATTTGGATTTATCAAAGAAATTTATTAGATACTGTGGCCACGCATTATTTTTGTATAAATGATTATAAGTTATTTTGCACAATGGGTCAATATCGAAAACATTTCTTTTGCGTTCGACAATAATGTTTTATGCTAATTTAGTTTGTACTGTCTTAGAAAAGAAGAGAAATAAGTGCTTGAATTGAATTTGGATTGACTCAATTCGCTTTTTCATTGAGTTTCGCGCGCGCAGTTATGGAAGCAGTCAGAAAATCAATCAGCCATTTGCCGTAAAAATGCTCGATTTTATACGAACTATACTTCCGCATATCAAAATAAGTTACAAAAACAAATGGGTCATAAAGCCCCACGCTGAATTAATGCCGACGCGCAAACTGATCTTAATTACCCCACGTAAAGTTATTAAGAGGAGTTATTTTCACGTTGAACGTGTTCTAGTATATCTGTACTGGAGACAATTAAATTTACGACGCACATGCCATTAAAAAGATCCGCCTTTTCATTAGTCAGGTGTAAGGTAAGATGACCAGGTAATAGCTCTGCATTTTTCCTATTTTGTTACTAATTTTTCTGTTTAACTAAGGTATTTTTTTAAAGAAAATTCATTTTTATTTTCTCTAAGAAAATGCAAAATAATTTATAAAAAAATTGTTTTTGGAATTGCTTAAACAAAAATATTTAGTTTTTTCAGCAGTTTTCTTTTCTTATGCCTACGTGTTTATAGGTTTCATTTTGCACCGCGTTAAAACGCCGTCGTAACTTTCTTTGTGACAATTTTAATGGCTCTATTACGATTATGGTAGTCGAGGCGCCTTTTATGGGAGTAATTAAATATTTGCGGTACGCGTGTTTTTATACTTTTTTAAATTACGCATACGTGTTTTAATGATGCGCTAGGTAAACCCCAAACATGATACGATTACTTTATTTCTTAAAACTCTTTATTGTCTATTAAAAACTTGCTTAATAACTATTTTAAGAAACGGCATAATCGATTTAATTGTATTTTTTTTAAAAATTAAGAGTTTTTATGTTTTAATATTTAGCTCCTTGTTTAAATATTATTAACTGGTTTTATGAGTAAATATATTTGTATGGTAATTCTAGAAAGAATATAAATGTATATTGAATCAAATTAGTAATATGAAAATTAAGTAATAGTAATATTTATGATATTTGACTTAAAATAACATGAAAAACTTTACTTAAAAAAATTCAATATCTGAATGAAACGCAACACGTTCAGTTTTTATTATTATACTAGAACTCTATTCAGAAAGTGCTTTTTACCAGCCAATCACTATAGTTACTGACCAATAGGGGGAAATTTTTTTGATTTCTGCTTTATGATCATCTTTCTAAAGGTTTCTTTAATGAATATCTGCCTAATAAAAATTTATTTGGTTCTCCATTTTAATTTCCCAGGGAATTTATAACTATATTTAGTAATTGAATGACTGTTTATTGAATAGGTAAAATATTTTCTTATCAGAGTATAGTAAAAAGGCGGGTTTCAAACTTTTATGGTATCGTAGATAATTTTTAGTTTTATAAAGGTTATTTCCCCTTGAAATTTTATGAACAAGCATTACATTATAGTTTTCTTTTTATGTCTCATAAGTAACAGTTTATAGCGATTTTTTTTTGTTGGTGTATATCTATCGGACCATATAGTGAAAAAAACCTTGTGTTTCAAAACAGCACAAGTGAACACAAGTATTGTGTAAAAATTGCATTATGTTGCCACAGCCCAACTGACGATCGCGAGTGGAAACGATTATTATATCTATGCATGATTGACAAAAAAAAACACCTGCAAAATATATTGTTTTCTAAATTATGTATAACATAATTGTAACATTCATTTTAAAAATAACGTATTATATATTTTTTAAGCTTTAGTATAGCTATATTTATCCGAAACATTAAAGAGCGTATTCTGAACTACATTTCGGACGACTACTTTCGCGCTGCGCCTTCAACACAATTTTTGTGCGAACCATGCGTCATTATTTTTGAGTCACAACACAAATTTTGTATTGTTTCAACACAACTTATAATAACTTGAAAAACACAACGTGTTTGTATCGAGTCAACACAAGCTTTTTCTGAGTGTGATCTTGTATTTTTCTACAAACCGCGCATTTCACCATATTGTCATGCATTACCATTGTCATACATTTTATTCGTAAACAGCAACACGCATAACATTGAGGGTACGTTGTATCCAATATCCAAAAACCCCTCTCTTTTTTACATAACACATGACGATAGCTCTTTTCTTCATCCAGTTTATCCCAAACAAAATCCTGGAACTGTCCCATTTCCCAACGAGTGGGACGCTATCCTGAATCCCAGTGGGACATCCCTTTCCGTGCAAAGATTCCTATTTCGCTTTTGGCAACGACTTTTTTTAGCTTTGTCTGGAAGGTTTTCTGTTTTGAATAAAAATCGCTGAGCCAACTCTGTCGGCAGTAAACAGTTTCTGGTGGAAATCTATTTTTCTTTATAGAGGAGTGGTGTTTTATTTTGTAGTTTTCAACGTATTCTTATTTTGCTTATCTTCAATAATGCATTTTTATGCTATATATTTCTTTTGAAATCTAAAAATCTGGTTTGGATTACTGTTTTTTAAGTTAAGGATGTAAATAAAAAAAATCGTATGTTTCGCCGTCAGTGGATCATTTTAAAACAGTTAGCTCACTTCTGTTCTGCGTGTACTGTCTTTAATATATCCAGTTAACAAACAATATATCTGTGCGAACGACAGCTTTTCAAAGTAGACTCTTCCACATTCATAAGACAGAAATTGATTGTCCATTAGGCCTAGAATTTTGAAGAAAACTTCCATATATTTAATAGTATCATTTAAAGCAATACGAATTTACACCATAAATAATTTTATGGAACTACAAAAATATAAAAGATTAGATAAAAATGTAATAGTTAGCTATACCAGTAAAATTAAACTCTGTACTTCGATATGTTTATCAATAAATATACGTGAAAATCGTGAATATTCCGATGCTTATTAAGTTTCATTATCCCTATTTTAATATAATTATTTAAAGAATTGTGGAACAATTTACAATGGGCTTGTTTCAACACTTTGTCAAAGAAAACAAAACAACCAATGAACTCACAGTATGGAGAGCGTGACATCATAAGAAATATTCCCATTTGTAAAACTTTGAAAAAATCAAGAAAAATGAGAATTTTGTGAAATGAAATTTGTGAAACATCATACATAAAACAATTTAGTATATGTTTCTAAAAATACTCTATGTATAACTCTATGACGACATTTAGTATTCGCTTAGTCCGTGTACTATTCCGTTCATATATGTTATCATAACTAATATTCAGGGATTGGAAAGTTACTTTTAAAAAGTAACACTGTTACAGTTAGTTACTTAATTAAAAAAGTAACTCTGCTATAGTTACAGTTACTTAATATGAAAAGTAACGCGTTACAGTTACTTTAAAAAAAAAGAACGAATCACAGTTACTTTTTGAAATTTCAAGTTATAAGAAAAATTGAAATTTAGCCATCTTATCATTTTTCAAAGAGAACCACGATAAACGAAACATAAGCTCAAACAAAACACTGAAATTAAAATTAATAAACATTTTTTATAATTAATTTTAATCCTTTACCCTGATAATCAGAAGACAACGAGTCCATCTGTAAACGAGGGGTATCTCAAGAATGAACGTGAAATCTCTGTCTCCCCCTCCCCACCCCTCTTCGAGGGGAAGAACTTTGTTGCTGGTCATTGTTGTAGAAGCCATTTAGGCAAAACCTAAAGGGGTTTGGACTGAGGGATCCAACCTGCATGGCAGTTAGCGTGATTTATTTGAAAACCCTTCTTTTCCGTAGATGCCTGTAATTGTGCGGGGCTTATAATGCGATACTTAGAAAGGGTAAACAGACAAGGAAAAACATTCGTACTGTAACAATTCTTGCTGAAAGCCGCCGTCACGCCTTTATCAGCCAAAGTGGACAATTCTATTATTGCTTTACTTTTTCCCTCCCAAGAAAAGCTCGTATTCGGGAATGCGAAATGTTTCCTTCTTAGGAGTGGAATTTCAAAATTGGCATCAGACAGCCTTCGTAAAGTAACGGAAAAGTAACGACATTTTTTGTTACTTCGTTACCGCTAAAAGTAACTGAGTTACAGTTACTTTCTGAAAAATGAAACGGCGTTACCCAAAAAAAGTAACTCTTACAAGTAACGGCGTTACAAGTAACGCGTTACTCCAATCCCTGCTTATATTTATTGTCACCATTTTAAAAAGCCAATTTTACCTTTGTGCTCCTATGTTTTCCTTGATGTCCGTTTTAGATTTTTTGCTTTTTTACGAAAAGAATTCTCTTTTTCCATTTAATTAAGTTACATTGCTCATTTTTTCGTTTTCTTCCCTTTTACTGAAACATTTTTTCCGACAGAAAAATAGAACAACATAATTAAGTTTATTTCTAAAACGATGAATGTAAGAAAGTTATTGGTTTTTTCATTAAGATTTGAGGAAAAAAATTATAAAAGTTTATAAATATATTTTTCTAAAGAAAGGCAGTACACATTTTCCGAGAAGATATTTTGTATAGAAGTTAAATTTGAATGCATAAAAAAATATATAAATTGTAAAAGCTGAATAAAACATGCTAGTTTTGTTTTTGTTGGTACAAATACTGTTTTCAGTTATTTTTGTGAATTCAATGCAGAGAAAATATTTGTTTTAATTTAACGTTTTCATCATTTGTTGTCTTTGTTTAATGATAATTTGGGTGTTTAGTTTATGTTAATTGAAAATCCAAAGAATTTTGAATGGCGTTATAAGGCTTAACATATAAGGCTATAAGATAACATATAAAGCTTTATGAAGCCTCTTTTAAAAATTCTTTATTAAAGTATATTTTAAATAAGCATTTGTTAGGCAAAAACTATTAAGTGTTACAAAAAAATTCCAAATTATATTTTCCAGTAGCGCTTAAGTCTTAATTTAAGCCTGATTCGAACATTTTTATACGAACAAGCAAATGAACCCTCTTTAGTATTTAAGTTACATAATACAAAGCGAATATATAGATTTTCCTCTTGTACTCTGCAAATTAAATAATGCTTATTGTAGTTAAATGAAAATATGATAAATATGGAAGAAATAAAATTCACTCTAAAACAATTTTATTAAATAAATTTTCGAAATTTTTTTATGATTTATTTAAAAGTTAAGATTCCAATTTTTTTCCTTAATTAAATATTAGTTAAATAATTGTGATTTTTTTCCCCTGTTTTTCACTATTTCATTCTGGATGCTTGATGAGTCTATTTCACAAATTTTAAAGTTTTATAGTAAAAACTTGATTGAAATGGTTAATTGGTTAAGACCCAGAACAAAGCGAACTCAAACCCCCCTTAAGAATCCAATCCAAGGAGCACTCCCATCCCCGCGACAAACTTAATTATTTCCATAAAACCAGCACTGATCACCATCCCTTTGTATTATTATTTTTGTCGCCAATCCACTTACCTTCCCACGAGGGTCGTTTTTGCGCGATTCCCGCTTCCCCCACCAGTGTCGCCTCTGGGAAACCACCTTTACAGACGCTTCTGTAATTGTGTGTATGGTAGTGGAGCTTCTTTTTATTTTTATCTCTTGCATCGTGGGTGTTAAAGAAATGGCAGTGTGTTCATTGTTCTTGTTCCTTTTACATGTGGAGAGAGGCACAGCGCTGGAATATGTTTTTTTTAAAGCCGAAATTAAGTTTTTTTACCAATGTTCTTTTCATAGTGAAAATTTAAACTCTATACACTGTATAAAAAATTCCGTAAAGCTACAGTACATTTGCGATTACTTTTTTACATCCTAATGTTGTAATGTGTGTATTACAGCAAAGTGATGTTTTCTGGACTTCAAGAGTCACATGAACCACTTACTCCAATAGCGTTTAAACAGAGAAGATGAGTGCATCCAATCACCGCCAAGCAAATGGTTTCGGTGGCGCCACACAATAAATTTTACATCACATGTAAATTCACAGCACTGGGTGATGACAACATTTATAAAAACACACTGTTAGGGTAAATTAGAGGGATTTTTTTACAGATTAAATACTAGGTTTGTTTGGGATAACACCGCTCTAGAGGTATAAATAGGTAATTGGTGACCCGCCTTGTAATTTTGACCAGTGTCAAGTGCGAGATATCGAAAGAATATTGAAATGAGGGAGAGGTTGTACAAAATAGTTTAATTCTTCGATTCTTTAACACAAGGATATTTTTATTTTGCATTGAGCCTTCTTCGGAACAGCTGAAGCTCTGAACGGGACGGAAACCGTGTCTTCATGGAGTTTCTCGATTAACATCGAAATACATATGAAGAGTTTAGTGAAAGAACTTGCTAAGTTACAAAATGGTGAAAACGAAAGTTATCTTTAAAGGAGGGAATAACATGTTCATTGACACAAAAATTCCAATTTTTTTTAAATGTCACTTAGCACGGTCCACTAAGCTCTTCATCTATGCAAACACAAATAACAATAGCTACTGATAATAACTCTTCTCAAACAACAGATATTTCTCCTCTCCTCTGATGATCACTTCCCGGATGAGGATGGTGATGACTTCTTTGACTCGTCCCCATGGGATGCTGTCGGAGCAAGAAGAGCAGTTTGTTCATCCCCCGCATATTTTTATGTTGTCTCTCTCTCTTGTCATTCTCTGTGTTTTTGTGGGGGTCCTCAGGGTTGAGGAAGTAAGTGATAAAGGTCCTGTTCTGAGTTCTGTTTTTGCAAGGATTTTTTTTAATAATGATTTAGAGTATGAAGTAGGGTTTCTGTATCCATCCTCGGGGAGCGGTTTTGATTATTTTGGATGTTATATCTTGAAATTGGAATTGTATCTTTTAACTTTTTTTTTCTTGATATAATAATTATTGCAATTAGTTGCAGTTCACTCTCTTTTGCCTTAAGCTTAAAAAACTCGATGTAAATAAGTACTTTACTTTCAAGTTAACGAAAAGTTGGCCCCCCTCCCCCCAAACCCCATCGTCATTTTCGTGGATTTCTTTCTATCGTAGAAATGCATTGCTAAAAAACATTATTTTTAATGATTCTAAAGATTGTTCTCGGGATTTTTTTTAGTACGATCATTTAGGCATAGTGCTACTGTGATTTAAAGCGAAAGGCAAAAAATATATATTTACAAAGTTAATCCGCTATTTAAAAAAAAACACTTTAACCAATTGTCAAAATAATATTTCCTTTTTTATTCGTGTAATAATTAATCTAACAAAACCAGCAAATCAACTTAATAAATGCATCAATTGTACAAAGCTTAAACTTAATCTCTATCCACAATGTTACAATTTATACTAAATCTAACACTAAACGAAGTATATTTTCCAGTTCGCAAACCGGCCCCAAAAATACAGATAAAATCCACCCTAAATGCCCTAACCAAATCCTCTCACGAATCCTCATTTAAAAGTCCTCATCATTTACAAATGCCTATTTGCTTATTCCTAATCACAAACTACCACCGTAGTAGTCCGTTACTATGTCTCAGGCATTAATGGCTGAGCTTTCAGTATCTTCGGATGTTGGTTTATAATTCAACCTCTGTATGTAATTTGTCCGATTGCAAGGTCATTAACTATCCATTAGGCCATGTAAACGCACACGCTTCAATTTGTAACGAATTCCGTTTTCGCTATGATTTTGAATTGATTTGCAGATTGCATCAAATTTAGTTTGTTTATTCATGGTTGCGCTAAGTGTGTTTTGTAATTATTGGCTTTTAACCTCTGGAAATTTAATTTCTTTAGATTTTGTGAAGTGGAGATGGATTTAAAATGCGGTTTGAAGACTTCGAATTAAATTCGAAGTGTGATGATTTAAATCTATACATACAATAATAAAGTTCAATTGATTTTGCAGATTGCATCTAATTTGATTTGTTTATTCATGTTGTTGTTGACTTATTCCTCTTGGTCCAGCCGCGGCTAGACCAAGTCCATGAGCTCGAAAGTCTTCAAGAAATCAAAGACTAGAAGAGGACTAGAGTAGAGATATTTTGTTTATTCACGGTTGCCCTAAGAGTGTTTTGTAATTTGTGGCTTTTAACCTCGAGAAATTTAGTTTCTTCAGATGCTTGTGAAATGCAGGTGGATTTAAAATGCAGTTTGAAGACTTCGAATTAAATCCGAAGTGTAATGATTTAAGTCTATACATACAAGAATAAAGTTTTCAAAAAGATAAATATTTGTTGTTGATTAATGTTTTAAATAGATTAGTTAGCACTTCTATAATAGGTAATCTTTATAAAAGTTAAGATAATATGAATGCTTACAATACTTGTCCATATGTACTTTTAAATTTTAAAAGTTAAAAGTAGTAATGATTTTTGGTAATGGAAAGTTGGTTCAAAAGAAAAATGGTGCAAAAGTCCATAAACTTTCCCACGTTTTTGTTAGAAAGTAATTCGAATATATTTAAGTACCAGTATCAATCAAGTAAGACAGACTTGTAAATAGAAGAAACAAATTTAAAAATATGTGTTTGATTGATCATCATTTGTGAACCAGTAGTCAATTACGCATATATTTTTAAACGCAATACTGCTGTTAATATATTATTCTGATTCCGAAAAAGTGGTTTGTGAACATCTCTCTGAAACCACTTTACAGCTCGAACTAAAAGCTGCCATAAAACTTTTTAGCTTTTAAAGTTATTTAAATTACCTTAAAGCGTATATAATTAACTTTAAATGGTGTATTGATTTATTAAGGCGTAATTGAAAGTCGAGTAGTTTTACACACCCCTAATTTAAAACACAATAATTCAATGACTGTATTGTTTTGTATACATTTGTATAAGGTGCTTATATTTAATCATCTTTAAAGGACAAATATCTAACCTTTTTAAATTTTGTAATGCAACTCACACAAATCTTGAAATCTCCTATTTCTATAAAGAGAAATTAAACTAGTTTCCATGGACTTCATTTGTTCCAATGTTGGTGCCTATCTAAACAGTGATCCTTTTCAAAAGATCTCGTTTTGCGCTCAGATTCCTTAACCAGATTAACATTTCTGGCGGCTGTTTAATTAATGAATCGCGTAAAGTGCGCGACTATCTCCGCGAGTCGTTAGTTTTCCATCAGGGGACGTGTGATTTTGGGTTCTTTTCATGAAACAGTTCTCAGCATTGTGTTCTTTGGATGGTTACAACACAGTTGACCCTAAAAAGTTATGCACTGGTTTAATGAACTGAAAAATTGTTACTAACAAATCGGTCTCATAAGTCATTTCTTTCATTGAGTGAAAATAGAGTGTACCTCTGCTACTTATTTTTAAATTATTTATATTATTTTATAGCACTTATTTAGATTATGTTTAAAAAGAATGCAGAATTGTTTTCGCTTCGATATTTAAAAAAAATAATTATTATAAGAAACAAAAATAAGAAAAAATTAACAAAGTCAGATTTAAATCTATTGGTTAATATTTTACTATTTTGTCTTGATTAATTTTTTAAAAGGCAAATACCCTCGTATAGGACTTTCCACGGGTCCTTGAAAGTCCTTAAGAACTCCTTGAATTTGATTTTTAATTTTAAGGACCCAAAAAACTCCTTGATTTTGACAATTGTTTGAAATTATCTATCGATAATTGAACCCATTGTTTGATTTTGGAAAACTTTTTCGTAAACATTCTCAATCTGTAAAATAGAACGTATAATGTTTGTTGCATCAACGAGGGAGATGGTGTCATGCATTACCCCATACTAATATTCATTACATTGATCCAACTTTAGGGGCAGTATATATTGAGAAATTAAGTGTAAAATCCATCTAAAATAATTTTAAAAAATTCTTTATCTGACATGGACATAATAAAAGATAAATTATAGAGGGAAAAATGCAAACAGATAATCTCGTATCGTGTCTACTTCCTCCCATTGACAATCTAGTAGTTTAAGTTTTTCAGAAATTGGAACTCAAGTGAATAAAATAAAAAAAGGTTTACATTTTTTTAATGCAGAAATTTTTTTTAAGAATATATTGAAATATCTATTTTCAAATTCGTTAAAATTCCTGGTCAGATTTTAACCCTAGACGTCTATTAAACCTATACATAGCATAAATAAGTATGCAAATGCAACTGTATAATAACATAGGTATACATGCAACATTTCATTAAAAAATGGTTTTTCCAGTAATGTTAGTTATATTTTGCGATTTTTATTCTTATTTGTAGAAAGGGCGTATTATGATTAATCGGTCCTTGAACTAAAAATTTTAGTCCTTGAAAAGTACTTAAAAACTCCTTGATTTTTAAATAAGATATTTTAAATGAGAGTGAGAACCCTGAATAGAAAACTCGAATAGTCAGATACATTAAAACTCAAATCTTGACCGCTTCTTTTCGTAAAGGTAGCAGATGTGCATGAAAATACTGTTCTTGTGTTGGGCGTGTTTCCAGGAAAAATACATTTGGTTTGTGCGAGTCCAAATTAGGCAACTATCACTATTAAAGCGACTCCTAATGGTCCATTTCCTTCCTTTTACATGATAAACTGAATTCCGAGCGTGGTATTTGAAGGTAATTCTGGACTGTATTCCAAGATAAAGCTCGCTTATGTATCGTTGGAGAGTTATTTTGTGGTTAATGGTGACGCTCACTGTTTTACTTTATTTAATTTTTGTTCATTTCGTTTGTTGTTGAAATGTTTATTTTCGTGTCTTTTCAAACCTTTGGGGTCGGATTTTCTTTGGTATTTGGTTATCTCCCTTATTTTTTTTTTCATTAAAATTCGATAGTACTTCATCAAGGTATTTTTAAATTAACCTTGCATTATGTTCTATTGAACTTGACGAAAAAAAATTTGTATAAAAATAGTACAAAAAACGGTATTTTTGAGGATCGTTTTGTTTTTCCATTAAAAAACAGGCAAATCGCCAAAAACCATTTAGTTCGACTTGACCTGTAAGCATTGGTAGCATGGTTTAAAACAGCCTCAGTAAATTCAATTGTGAAATAACTATCCATTTTGTTTGAAAAATATATGCCAAAAATTTGGTATTTGGTTGAATCGTTTCTCAGGTTTTCCAAAACCTAAAACCTTCAACCGAATACCGAAAATATGGCGAAACATTTCACCTCACTGCCGTTGCAGATACTGGGAACCATTATTACGGTAAAACCGAGGATAAAATTCTTTGCAGGGCATGTAAAAGCATCAAGTCATCTTACACAATTACCACGCCCAATTTATTTCGAAAACCTCATCATATTTTGGAAATTCAGTTTTTTTATCACTTAAATGCCGCATTTTCAAGCTAAGAACAAAGTCTTCATGCTTGTGGTAGTATTAAATTAAGACATCCCCCTCACTCAAGATATGTTCCCCCAGCACTCATGAGAGTTTGGTATTTAATTGAAGAGCTTAGTGGAAGAACGTTCTAAGTGACAAAAAGGTGAAAACGAGAAAATGAGCTTTAAAGTTTTGAGTTTGCACTGATACACGTTAAAAACGGTACTAGCAAATGGTAAAAAATATACTTAACTTCAAGTTTATAAAAAAAGGGGAAACTTTCTATCTTTAAAGGATGGAATAATATGTTCATTGACCCAAAAATCACATTTTTTTTAGTCACTTAGCACGTTCTTCCACTAAGATCTTCAATTCTCTTAAGAGCCCGAGCGTCTTCTTGTGGCAACTCCCATGGGTGAATGGCGACGAGACGGAAACATATCGGATAGCCACGCTTCATATAAACAACTGAAAGGCTTCTGCATTTCCATTCCTTTGATAGCATTATCTATTGGTTTGAAACCATTGTAAGCACGTCACACAGGGAGACATGCGAGAGCTTGGGTTTTAACTTATATCCAAACCAGAGAACATATTCCACAAAAAAAGTGCTTCAAAAAAGAGGTTAGAAAACATTTTTATAGTATAGAATTGTGAATGAATGGAATGCTTTACCAGATTATGTTGTATATTCGAAGAGAGACGAATTCAAGAAGATTTTCGATAGTTTTTGCAGACTGGTAAAGAGTTAGTAAACTTTTAGAACCAACCTTGCTTGGCCTTTGCTCTGTTGTTGGTTGACAATTTTTCTATTTGTAGTTCATTCAAAAACAGCATCAGTCTAATATCACACTCGAGGGCTATTGGCGACGGGTCTCAGAATTTTTTACTGCGGTCAATTTGCGAGTCTGCCACCTGAGATGACACCCTTATATAAAAGGTCCATCTGCAAAACTCGCATTCTCCAAAGTATGATTAAGATATAGGGTACGGTTTGTTGACTGATTGGTGGGATGTTTAATTTGTTGACTTATTGTTGGAATGCTAATTTTTTTTTACCAAAATTCAATAAAACTATGGAATGGTGAAGCAAGGCGCCATAGCAGATGATGAAGCAGCTTATATCCAATATTACATGGTCTTTTCGCACTGAAACCAAAATTGCTGGTCTCTTAATATAGATCCGCATCTCTCGAAAATTAAGAAAAAAATATCACAGAATCAAAACCCAAACAATTCCGATTCCTACCAATTTTTGTAAAGAAATTATCAATACATAGTTTCGTCTGTAGATTGAAACAGTAAATTTATTTTATTGACATCTTTGTTATCCTCTTAAGATCCCAGCAAAATCCTTCACGTATATTCTTCTTCTAAACATACTTTTCATACAAATATATACTAAAAAGTATGTTTTGCAAAGAAATTTTTTAAAAAAATATGTTTAATAGTTACTGAGAGACACGCCTTAAACTCTAAAAATAAACATTTTTTGTGCTATAAATGCAACAAAAAAAGCCGTATTGCTTATTTATAGTTAACAGTTTATTTTAACATTGCTTTTAATGCAAAATGCCTTTAAAATTAACTACTAAAAGAACTTTTTGTAAAGTTTAAAGAAAAAGCTAGTTTAAAGTTAGTTTTTAAGAACTCTAATATCGTATTGATCCTCGTTCAACTTAATTTTTTATAGAAATAAATGACATACCTGTAATCAAAGGCTGAAAACTGATTTTTAGATCTTCTATCTGACCAGGCCAATTTCTAAACTAATTAACATGTTGTTTGTGGGGAGGTTTCACAAAATGTCCCCAAATGGGGACACCAGGTCGCAAGAGGTTATGAAACTCTTTTGAGCCGAAATGTTAGTTGCAGTTTTGCCAAACCGGAGAAGTGAGTTGCTGAAAAGAATCCCATTTTGTTGCATGAGACTTGAGGAGAGGGGTGCCTATTTATCGCTATCACTCATTCTCTTTAGAAGATCCGCTTGTATGCTAATGGGTTCCGCAAACTGCTTTCATTTGCTTAATCACAACGGCACGCTTATGTATTGAGATGTCGTGGTTCGTTAGGTTTAATTTTTAGGAAATGACTGCGATTTAGCGGTTGTAAGTGGGCATCGTGGATTGCTGTTTATGCTGCAGGACGAATTCTATTTAAGATTGAATTGAATCTTATTTTCGACATTTTGGGTTTTAGTCCGTGGTTTAAATTGTGAATGCGGCTCAAGTTCAGCAGTGAGTTACTGAAAGTGCGCGTGAGTAAAGGTTGATTTAAGCGCAAACTGGTTCAGTAATTGCCAACGCAAAGTTTATGAAATCAAATAATTATTTTTTACTCTAGAGTACCTACTTTAAAATCTGAAATAACTTCTTTACATTTCTATTAGTGGACAACTGAAACGGCCATGCCTATGCTGACGTCACAGTTACGTTAAATGTTGCCTTATACCCCACGAACAGCCACGCCTATGGAGGCATCACCACTACGTCAAACATTGTGTTCTACCCCACACACAACGTTCCAAATTTCCATCGAACAAAATACTTAGTGGGAAAGAAACATACATAAAAGTTATCGTAAAACTTTCCACGTCTAACTCTCACCCATGACTAGTTTTTATTTATCTTCAACTTTTTTTTACGATTCTTTCTTCTTACAAGTCTTGTTGCCATCTTGGAACAAGTCAAGATGCCACCGAGAGGTCTCCCAGGTCTTAAAGCGCGTAATGTACCTTCCCCAGAAGTTTATTCTTGTCGTAAAACAGATTGTGATGGGGGTGCGCAAATGATATTGCAAATACTTGCTGCTTCTCTGGGAATTGTGCTTCCTCTGGGTCAGATTCGCCCTCTAGAAATTGCCTTCTCTCTTGTTCGATGAGCGTTTTTATTTGATTGCTTTCATAAATCATCATCAGGGTCGTTAACAGTCGTGTAGAGAATGGTATTACGATGATATAAGAACATTTTGGGAATCGAGTAACAACTTTTTTTTGAATTCTCCATTGATCGGCAGTTTGGTCTAAGGAATTTTTAATGTATAAGAAACTGTTGGTTGACTGAAACTGATAATGTACTTTTACATGCAATGGGAACAACTATGATATATTGACCGGTTTCGATTTGGCGGTTTGCGTTGCGTTGCCAAGCAACAAAAATCCCAAATGTGATATACATTTTACTTTTTATTTCTTTTCAACTCGATATAGGTATAGCACCTTAAGTTAAATTTTCAAACTCGCCAATGAACCGAATGGCGATTATATCATGACTTTACCATGCAATGTTGTTGGTAGTTTTAGCTTCCACACTACGTTTATAACGTAAAAAGTGGAAGGTTTTATAATCGTTCAGTCCGTCTGTCTGTCCGTCACCCACTTTCACAGAAGGAACCACAAGTCACACAGACAAGTGGGATACGTCATTTTGAAGCAAAAAAATTAGATTAGGCTACACTCCAAATTTCATTAAAATATTAAAATTAGAAGTTTATTTAAAATTTAAATAACTAAAAATTTAATATAAATTGAAATAACATGCAAATTCCATATTAATTCAATATTTTCACTGTTGCCATTTCGTTAAACGTACGAGAATTTTTATTTAAAATAAAAACTTTTGAAAGAATATTTATTTATGTTATAATTCAGTTTGGTGGGGGGGGATTGTTGTAATATCACAATAAAGTTCTTTTGATGGTTCATTATATATGTATAAAGAAAGATGCATAGAGAATTCTGACTTGGCATAAAAAAAATATGCAAAGTTTCGCTTTTATTTTTAAAGCATCAATTGTACAAATTATATATTTTTTTAACTGTAAATTAATTTAACAAACTATAAACAAGTGAATTTTCGAAAGAAATGTAAATGGGAAATTGTGGTGACACAGAGATATTTATTAAAAAAGATTACATCATTATTCTTCGAACTTCAAACAAATTTAGCAAACGATCAAGTCTAATTATTAAATCTGAGAAAGAAGATTAATGAAAATAGTTAATTTTGGCGTTTAAAAGTTTGAATTACAAATAGCTAACCCTGATTGTTATTAGAATTAAATCACCATTGCAATTCGTAACAATCGCCAGAGAAACTTACTGCTTTTAGACAATAAATTAAAATAAATTTATTTTTGCGACATCGATCAGTTTTAAATGACGTCAAATATATTTTACTACGAGATTCTGTGTATGTTGATATGAAATATTTTCATTCTATTTAAAAGCGAGGAATATTACACTCTTATTCTTCGAAATATTAATTAATTTTTGCAAACGATAAGTAATAATTATTGAATTTTCGAAATAAAATAAATGAAACAAGCCAAATTTAGCATGTAAATGTTTAATATAGAAATAATGCTGTGTTTTGCGCCTTTTTACCTGTTTAACACAACTGTTGTGTGGAAGCGGGTTAAGTGACAGATTCTGTTACAAATCTACTTGTTTGGTCTTAAAAAGAGGATCTTTGGCTTTAATTGTATTGGTCCTATTTCACCATAATGTACCCCAAATGATCCACTAGATTGTCTTAGTTTTCCTCTTAGCTTACTACGCGTACGTCTTACGATTTAAACTGAATGCATTTTTATTAACATTGAATAATTACACTTAGTTAAAATATTGTTTAGCTCCTAATTTCTTTCGTTTACAATGTCTGCAATTCATTCTAAACCCGTACACTTTGTTTCAGGTCTGTCTTCGAGACCCAACCTAAATCTGAATCTCAACCTGAATTCCGACTCCCCACGGAAAGCACGCCAGAACTTAGTCCTCAATTTCGGGTGTGCTGCACTAAGTGCTGTTGGTGAAAAAGTAGATGCCGAACTGACACTGGAAAAACAAGGGTAAGACGCTTGTTACATTGTATTGATGTCGAAACAAAGCTGCAAATGTAGAAAACTTATTCAGTTATAGTTTATTTTAATCTAGTATCTTCGTAGTGTATGGTAAAGGATATAACATATTTTTGGTGAATACAAGTGTGTTGTCATTTTTGCTATGCAAATTTATTCATTAATTAAGCAGCACGTAACTCGTAGAGCAACAAATACTTGCCTCATTAAAAATTTACTCAAGTTTATTTCCCCAATCATATTCAAATCTTGTATGCTGTAAGAGCTCTTTGGCCATATTTTTCTTCATATTTTGAGAACATTTTTTTTTAACCTTGAAAAAGTAGTTTTATAAATGATCAATGATTAGGGGGTAAGGTAAGCACATTTTTTTTTCAAAATTGGTTTATGTGTTGAAACCCTCTTATGGTAAATAAAGGCCTCCAGAATGTTGTAAGTAACTGTAATGCATAACCTAGACAACTTTAAACTAAACTTCGATATTCCACACAATTCCAATACATCTTCCAACCCAAACACAAAAGCACATCAGACTTAACCAAAGCATGCTACAATTAGCACCAAAGGAATCCTTTAGCCTCAAACAATACGAGACATCAGCGTTGTTAATAATTATCTCGCCGCCCTTAAACAAAGGATCTTCAATAACAGTGCAAAACGCCGTGTTATTAATTCAAGCCCTCCGAATACAGCCCAAGTCCCCTTTTAAGTGGAGGGCTACAAAGATTCCAAGTCCTGGACACACTGCAGTGGAGGCAATCTTGAAGAGATAGGGCCCCTTATGTGTTTTGTTGAGAGCAGTTGTTTTGTGTTATTGGTCTTAAATCGAAAGCCAAATCTTCAAAGCAAAGTATGCAAACTTAATGCAAAGAAAATATAAAGTTATTTAAACCGCTAAATGTAGAAATTGGTCAAGTTTATCACTAAGAAGGATTTCCGCACACGCTTATTTTTTCATTGAATTGTTGAAAGCAAGAAGTGAAGTGGGGAATTCTCCTACTGATTTCATCCCTTTTTTACATCAGCGATTAAGGTAGTAAGGGTCAGATTGGTTAAGAAATAAGTTATCTTTGTCATGGTGAAGATGTTTGTGTATAATGATTGTCTATGAATGTCATATACACCTGAACCCACATTTATACTAGAACACGATATGTAGTTATAACAAACTATACTAAAGCTGATTCAGAATGACAATGAACATCCTTGCCAGAAGCTGATGCAGTCGAACTCATGAAGGTTGAACACACTTTTTTTCTTTCCAATGACAATGGTGTCAAAAGTTTTTTTTAATGAAAATAACAAGACTTTTGTGTCTTCACCACCAATAATAATCCATTGCTTTATAATAAATTGCCTATAATATATTATCAATTATAATCCATATGGAAGAAGCTGATGCTGTCGAACCCATGAAGGTCGAACACACACTTTTTCCTTCCAATCACAATAACTGGCATTAAAGGTTAAGGAACAAGTGACAATTACATGAGAATTGTATTTGTTTTCACCACCAATTATAATCCATTGCCTTCTGAACAATAACAATGAATATCTATGCGAGAAGCTGATGCAGTCAAACCCATCGAATAAACACTTTTTCCCTCCAATGCCTAACATTAAAAGGTTGAAGAACAAGTCACAATAATATGAAACTTTTGCCTTCAGCACCACCAACCGTCTTGGCCCCTCGGTTCAATAAGCTTGTGTTTCCTTTACTGAAGATAAAAGGAGGGGGAATGGCTTCTGGATTATGGGAGTTAATCCTCTTATTGTTCTGCTGTGTACACCGAGATAGGGAATAGAGGGCCGCCGTGTGTTATCCGCCCGTGTACTACTAAACCTCCCCAGTGGGGTATCCGAGGAACATGGGCCATATTTGCAGAAGGGGTCGGTTTTTCTTTTCTTTGTGCCTGTTTTCTGAGTGTCCTTGTGGTAATGATGACGTAATGAAGCTGTATTGGGGATATAAAGCAAGTAAGCGACATTGCAATAGGGTGATGGTTGTGATTAGATTCTTTTATCGCTAAAGTGAAAACTGTATGGGAAGTTGGTGTTAGATGTTTGAGAAAAGTTTTCATTGACATGCTGAGGAAGTTTGTTTATAATAATGGGCATGTTTCAAGTCTTGAGTGGTGACAAAAATGTTTATTGAAAATAAATTCTTTCTCGAGCACCGATTGGTTAATCACTGTCACATGGGAACAGGGCACTAATCGGAGCACCGACTGAAGGAAGTTTAGGAAGGAACTACGTTGCCTGAAACAAGCCAATCGTCTATATTTGTTACTGCACACCTGCACCCACATATTTGATTTTAAAAAAAGATTTGATTAACAAAAATAAAAACAGCTGGGTTTTTTTTCAAGCACTATTAGTTAGCACACTTTTTTCTTGTTAAAGTATCAAATTTAATTTTTATGAAGATATAGTTTATCAATTTTTTGCTGTGTCCTAAATGCGGAGAAATCAGTGTTGAGGAGAAAAGTTGCATGCATAGAAAATGACAAATAAACTTACCTTGCCCAGTTACTTTAAAGTTAAACTCCCACATTTTCTACAAAGAAACATATCCACTATCTCAATCCGCTTGAGTATCCAATATGTAGGTAGTGCATAAAGGCTAATTCTATGTAACTGTAGTGAAAGTCACGATTTAAAAAAGCTTTTTTAATTTGAAAACTAAATCAAATTAAATTGAACTCGTTACATTATTTAGTTGCAACAAGTGAAGATCAGCTATTCCGCTATTTTTTTTATCTAATGGTAACAGTTGTAGTGATAATCACTTTTAACACACGTGACTTACTCTACAGAAAGGGTAATTTTGCTTGGAATCAGCCACAAAATGAATCGATTGAAGTTAAGTATTCAATTCATTAATTGTAATAACTTACCATAGTGCCATGCCAGCTCACCAGCAAGGCATTTTTGTGTTTTGGATGTCAAAGGAAAACAACAAGAGTCGTTTGGAATGCAGCTTAAAATGTTTTAAAAATGGCAGCCAATCGTGATTTCGCTATCTTTTCGAAAGTTCTTGATATTTTAAAATTACTAATTACTGTGGGAATAAATACGTCGTATGAGAAGATTCATGAAGAAGACGCAACATAGATTATTGGCGCAAATAAGTTGTCTTCATGAATCTTCTCATGTATCATGTGCAAAGTTGAAGATATTTTCTGAATAAATACTACTTTAACTTACTAAAAATAATGCTTTTGAAAATAATTTTTTTATTTTCTTTTCTTGAATCATAACCTTTCATGTATTATTTTTATTAAACGATGAGGGTTTTTTTTGCAGGTGGTACCACGGGTCCATCAGTCGACTGGACGCCGAGAACTTACTGCGGGTACTCAAGGAAGGCAGCTATCTGGTGAGGAACAGCGAAAGTTCTAAACAAGACTACTCCCTGTCTCTCAAGTGAGTCAATCCTTTGCCAACTATGTCCACACTTAGTTTCTTGACTCAAACTTCAAGACATGACAAACGGTCTGTACATTCAAAAAATCCGACGAAAAATACCCCTTATAGAGAGAGTGCACGTTAAATACGCTCCAAAGTCTCGATGCAACGTACGATGTCGCCCTCAAAAGTTGCGTTGGGTCCCAGGTGTTGGCTCGTTTCTTCACTGTGCTTCTAAATTATAATACCCGTCGCCAATAACCCTCGTGTAGCTGTTTGCCGACAGGATTTGGTACAGATCGCGGTAGTTTTCGGTGGATAGAAATGTACGGCCTTAGTATCACTATAGGTATTTAATTATTTTTCGTGGAACAGTGAGGTTACCTTGTAAGGAACAGCGATAATAGTCCCAAAGAAGATTCCTCGCTGTCTCTCAAGTGAGTCAAGGTGTAGACTCGTCACTTGACCGTGGTTATAAATTACGACGCTCGTCGCCAATAGCACTTGAGTAGCTCTAGTGCGAAGATAATTCAACTCGCCTTAAGTGAGTCAATCCTTCTCGGGTTCCCAGGCTTGGTTTCTTGACTCTTTTCTAATACAGTAGCGGGTGGACTGACCGACAGGGCTATTGTGGATACAGAACGCGGTAGTTTTCGTTAGATATTTTAATATAAACAAATAGGTTTGTAACAGAATCTGTCACTTAACTCGCTTCCACAAAACAGTTGTGTTTAACAGGTAAAAAGGCGCCAAACACAGCATTGATATTCTATATTGAATATTTCATGCTAAATTTGGCTAGTTTCATTTATTTTATTTCGAAAATTCAATAATTATTACTTATCGTTTGCAAAAATTAATTTATATTTCAAAGAATAAATATGTAATATTCCTCGCTTTTAAATAGAATGAAAACATTTCATATCAACGTACAAAGAATCTCGTAGTGAAATATATTTGACGTCATTTCAAACTGATCGATGTCGCAAAATTTATTTTAATTTATTGTCTAAAAGAATTATAGTTTCTCGAGCGATTGTTGCGATGGCAATGATGATTAAATTCTAATAAAAATGTCTTCCTATGCTTTTTAAATGAGCATTAAATTTTGCAGTTTTTTAAATAATTGAAGTACTTCGAATCCGAATTCTTTTCTGAAATTTTCAATGTATTCTAATTTCGATGCGCTGAATTTTTTGACGTATCACACTTGTCCGTAGCATTTGTAGTTTGGGTTATGAAAGTGGGTGACGGACAGACAGACTGAACGATTATAATACCTTCTACTTTTTACGTTATAAACGTAGTGTGGAAGCTAAAATAGACGACTATAATACCGTTATTAGTGTTTACTTAGTTCTCACTGTCCTTAAAGTTCTACGAAAAAATATGTCAACTTATTAACGTGATAAGAAAATTTGGCATGCGAAAATAAGCTTTCTTGCTAAAGTTTATCTAAATAAACAAATTCTAAGACAATTGACAACATAGAACTGAACATTTCATGTGATATAAATTAAGTTGCACAAAAAACGAATATTAAAAAAATTAAATTAACGTTTTTATTCGGTAATGAAGTTGTTAATGGTATTCTTAAATGTGCTATTAATCAGTTAACAAGTTATATTTTTTAATGTATAAAAAATATTCCCCTCTAAGTTTCAATTTAACTGTATTAAAGAGATTGGTGCATTGTCAGAGTATAGTTTATGTTCTAAATTCTTTTCACCGCTTTTTTTTTCAAACGTCATTTGCAAAGAAACACAATTTAATCCTAATAAATAAATTTCAATTGAACAAATATATATGATGCGTTCTTTTCAGAAATTTTAAATTGATGCTGGCAGCTTTAAAATAACGACTGTAAAAAATTAAAAACAACTTTATTCGACGAAAGGCACTTGATTTACATTCATTCCTTCATCCTAATGCCAGCAGATTTTTTTTATGCAAAAATTGTTCATGCAATGCTTTTATGCGAATAATAATCCCTTTTGATCGTTTATTTATCTATCTTTTCATTACATTATTTTCTCTCAGAAAAACTCGCATCTGTGCTTTTCGACGCTTTTTCTCTACAGAAAGCGGCCACTTGAATTCAGTTCGACATCTTTAAAGCTCGGCTCATTAAATTGGTTCCTTTTTACTTATTTAATTGCGTTTTCGCTTGTTTTTACTTATTGTGTTTCATTTTTGCTTATGTAATTGCTTTTGAACGTCAGTAAGAACGTCATTTTGAACGTCGGTCCATTAGGTTGTATCTAATGGATCGGCGGAACTTAACAAAATCCCAACCACTTTTTTTCGTTGAAATTGTTGCTCCTAAACGTTAATGAGGCTTGTGATTTTTAACGATAGTTTTTATTTTATAAAGGCTTTTAAGATCATTAAAAAAAACTGAGCTCTGTTTAAAAGAAGATTGTTTTGCGATAGGCCGGTCTGACATTTTCTGTCAGTTCATTGAAGCCTTCCAGAATGAGTTTTTGGATTTTAATGAAGCTATATTGCTGTATAAAAATAAATGTGGTTAATTGCATTTTTCCTTTCTCAATTGAAATTTTTATATTCTTATGTGCCATTTATTATTTTGTATTTGACAAACAAATTTAAACATTCTTTGCTAATAACTTTTATTCTCTTCAATCCCCCTAAAAAAACCTATTCATATATTCTTTATATCATGTGTTTCAACAATTATACATTTCAATTTTGGAAAAAAAATATTTAACATGCGGTAGGAGACACGTAAATTTAGTGGAATTTGAGATTTTGAGCGGTAAAACTAACTTTGTGTGCTTTGAATAAACAAGCAAGCACTGTCAGTTTTTTAGTTGATGATCCATTCTAATATTTCTTTTAATTTAAAATGTTTTATAAATTTACTGCTAAAAAAAGAAATTTGCAAGTCCTTGAAAAGCCTTAATCCTCTTGCTGAGGTACATACAACGCAGCTGCTTCGGTATCTGTGTTTTTGAGAAGCTTGGGCATTGTAGTTTATAATAGAAAAGTAGTATATAAAAGTAGTTTATAATAGAAAAGTTAGTGTTGACAAAAATTGTAAAACGAAGTTGTGAAGTGAATTTTACAAAAGTTCACATGTATAACTCTGAAGTGAAGAGGTTATAACAAGTGTTATAAGAATGTTTATAAGTTAGTTAGATATTTTAATAATAAAATGAAATCTAAAGAAACAAATTTTGTAAAAAGCTAGAGAAGGAAAAATTTACGATTCTTTTGAAATTTCCATGTATAAAAATCAATAAAATATTTTTTTTTAAATTCTCTAAAGACTATTTACTTATTGTAATCTGCCAGGCAATAGTCCAGTTACTTTCATCCTAAATATTTTTCAAATCAAAAATGTACAAACACTGAATGCTGAAATTGGCAACCATAAAGTGACACTAACAATTTTATGTCGTAGAATTGTCTATCTTTGTTTTATACACGAAGCCAGTGAAAAGATAGACTAATGAGTTTAAAAACTATAATTACTATCACTATTCTCAATATTACTTTATTAGGATTTAGTATTCTTAATGATGATTTGTAAGTTTCTATTTAAATTTAGAAATCATTAACAGCTAACATGAAATTACACCCTTAAACGCTCTGACATTATTTTTTACTTAATTTCCCACATAAAACCTTTTCCAGTCACAAATCTCAACTTTTCTTATCAGAACACAAGCAAAACCTAAATGCCGCGATTGTCTCTGGCACTTCTGCGGAATTAAAGAAATAGGGAAAAAAAAGGAAAAACGGGAAAGATAATCGAAAGAAAGAACGATAAAAAAACTGGCAATCTTCATCTTGACAAGGAACAGGGATTGCGGGTGAATCAACACGAAAGCCTGATTCGTGATGCTACACCGAAGATCCATGCTACCCACTCGGGAAAAAGGTTGCCAAATAAAGGTCGCCAAATAGGGAAAAGATCTCCGAACTGAGAAAATCTTCAATGTATAATGAATTTCATAAGGTTACTTAAGTAAGGAAACTACTGATTAAGGATATTATTCAACCTAAACAGAAACCATAAAGGTTTTTTTTTAATTAAGCAAATATTCTATAAAAGTACCGAAATGAAATAGTTCGCCAAATATGAAAAATATCGCCGAATTGAGAATGATAGTTAATGCATAATGAATTTTATAAAGTAGTTAGGTAAGGAAACTGAAGATTATAAAGTATATTACTCAACATAAACAGAAATCTTAAAGTTAAAAAGAATCTGTAAAACTATATAAATGAAATTTCGTCATTTTAAAATGTTCTCAAGCTCTTAGAAAATTTCAAATCACTAAAAAATACAAGATACAATTACAAGGTTTAAAGTTAAATTTCTTTCATCTAGTAGCCTCCCTCCTTGCCCACTTCATTACAAATTGGTAACTTTCCCTTTCGCAAGCTAGCTTTGTAAACAAAACGTAATTTAAAATGGTTTATGGATATTTTTAGATTATCCCTCCAGCTTAGACTTACTTAATACTATCATACCTTTCAATATGTTGGTATGATATTTTACATAAATATTTTACCAATTTTTGTAACAACTGATTGAACTGAAACAATACTTTTTTTAAGCGCCCTAGTTTTTCTCAACGATTTTTCTTGCTTAAACTTTACTCCAATTTCCTAGTCTTATTTAAAAAGCTTATTTTTTTAAAATACAAATATTAATTACCAAAAAAAATATTTTAAAATACGATTTCCTGCCAAGTCTTGTAAACCTACAACGCCCCCATAGTTCGTACAGGCAAACTGAGGTTGAAAAATAAGGGGGTCCTAAAAAGACAAAACCAAGTTGCATTACCAGAAGTGATGCCATTAATCACAATTCGTCGCTTTCGCAACCCCTAACCGATTTTTATTTATTTTTACAACCTTTTTCTGCGTGGCAGTAAAAAAGAAATCTAAGGGGTATGTGTAGTTGGCTTTACTGTAGCGATTCACCAAATCCTTTCGCATCGTTCTTAATAAGTTTCGAACGAATGTTAATGAAAGTACTTGAATGATCACTTGATAATCACAACGTTAATTTGGTTCGGATTTTTATGCACACAAACATGTAATTAAAGGAAAATGCTAATTTTGTAATTTAGTTGGTATTAGAAGTATCGGTAACTTTTAATTAGTATTTGAATGTTGCTAATACACTAAGATTTGTTCGTTGTAGGTTCGGATTAACTGGGTATTATTAAAAGTGTGTTTACATGTTGGGTTTTTAGATGAATCGTTTAATTAAACGTTTCGTAAATAGATTGGAAAAATTGTTCAATTTTAATTGATGAAATCTTTAGCAAGTGCAGAAATATAATTAGAGATTCGATTTTTTTAAAAGCTGCAACCCCCATTTATTAAAATAAAATATATTACAAATTTTATGTTGCGCTGAGGTTTATTGAAATTTTTAATTAACTGCTGCTCTCGCTCTACATAAAGAGGAGTATATGCTTATTATGTAATATATACACATAGAAGTAAGAAGTTCTTAAAGAACTAAAATAGCCTACTTTCCTGTTACTTAAATACTTACTGAAATTCTAATCCGGAAACAACTAGGTTCATAACAGTAAATATCATCAACAATCGTTTCTACACTAGATTTACACACATTAAAAAAAAATCGCTAAACACAACATCCAGCTATAATTTAAACTTCTAAAAGCCAAAATAAACTATTTTCCTTAATATTCTTTCACAAATAACTTAATATTATTTATCGTCTGCTCGATTTATCTGTAGTTCGAAGAATAATTAAATATTTATTAATAACAAAAATAATGAAACTACTCCAAACTGCATTAAAAAAAAATAACGTAAATTAAAACTAAGCAGAATTGTATGCAAAAAATATGCCTTGCCGCTTTCTTGGTAAACAACAATCAAAGAATCACATTGTACTACATTTTATGATGTCATTCCAAAATGTTTGTTTACAGAGTGTCGATATCAGTCTTTCTAACTGTGACTCTAGTGTGACGACCAACTTGCCAACTCTTCGAATTCATTTCGGTAATAACCATTTTTTGGATTCCGAGAACATAGAGAAAGTTCTATGCTTCTCCTTTAGAAAATCTGGCAATCGGTAAATATGACATGCAAGTTCAAAAAGTAGTTAAAAAAATCCGATATTTCTATGGTAAATTCGGTGAGTTGGCAGGTCTGTTATAGGCAAAAACCTATAAATAGAAAATAACAAAATTTTTCAATTTATATCTTTTTGATTTTTGCACAAACTATTATAAGTTTCCTAACGTTGCTCACCAGTAAAAAACCACGAAAATCTAATTTATTAAGTTCAATGGTTTTTCAGTTTTTGTAACAATCAAATTTTTATCAAGTTTCTTGGATTTTCAAATTAATGATGCTTGTCTTTTTGACGAAAAAAACGATTCATGCAAAGTATTGGGAGTTAAGACTTAACTCTTAATAGTTTGCATGAGTCGATTTGTTTTAACAGAGAGTCCATATGCAAAAACAAACTTAAAATCCCAATGTGTTTTCACATTTTTAGCACTGATGATCAATAGTTTTAGTTTAAGTCGCTACATATATAACTTAAGTAAACTGAGTCATGACAACCCATGTCCTTCAAGGTCATTAGCTTGCGCACACGTCAGAGACGTTTTTTACGTCAGAGAGATCATTAATTTGACGCTAAATTGCATCGGGTGATGAAACAAAGTCTTTCACCAACTAATCAAAACTACTATATGTCAAGTTTCTGTGCATATTAGTTCAAGTCGATATTAAAATAACTGCAGTTTTACGGTACAAAAATGAAAAATAATCACTGTTGTTCATGCTATTTCGTCAGGGGAACAGATCATGAATAGAGGGAATGTTTTTTGTAAATCGTAAGATAAAATACCACAACTGTCCCCAACTAGGTGTTGAGGACAGCTGTGGTTTTTAATCTTACGATTTACCTCAAACAGAAATACCCTGTTCATAATCTGTCCTCCTGACGAAGTCGCATGAACAAGAGTGATTGTTTAAATTTTTATTGCTTCGTTTTTGTATTGCTTACGTTTTCTTATGATTTGCATCTTTAGCGCATCAAACGTTGAATTATATTATGTTTCTTAAATTTGCATTGCCCTCTTTGCCTTTTCACTGTTTTTTTATATATTTTTTTTATTCGCAGTACTCCATTTTACACTTTACTTATCCCCTTTGTTTGCGTTCCAGGAGTGCCCGCGGCTTTATGCACATGAAGATAGTCCACAGCGAAGGTCGCTTCATCCTGGGACAGTTCAGCAATCCCTTCTCCAGCATCCCCGAAATGATCCACCACTACTCCATCAACAAACTGCCCATCAAAGGCGCCGAGCACATGTCCCTGCTGTATCCAGTCATCGACCAGCTGCTCTAACATACCACCCACTTTGATATTTTGACAATGAACGCATTCCGTCTTACTGTAACTTCGTCCTATGTTTTTTTATTGTGACAGCAATAACAACGATTCAAAGGATTTGGTTTAGCTGCTTCAACAATCAACATACCACCCACTTAACATTTTGGCAATTACAATAAACGCATTCCGTCTCAGTGCAATGTCCTCCTATGTTTTTCGTATTGTGACAGCAATAACAACTATTTAAAGGAGCTGCTATTTCAACATGACAACTATCTTGATCTTAGTATTTTAACCATGAACAAATTCCGTCTTTGTGTAACAACGTCCTATGTTTCTATTGTGGCAGCAATGACAACGTTTTATAGGGATTTGGTTGTAAGGGAAAAGGTAAATGGTTTATCAGTGGCAATCGGCAGTTTTCTGCAGATTTGTTTTTGCAAGGAAATGTCGCCAAGTAGAATTTTAATTGTAAAAATGTCATTTAAACTAAAACAACAATTTTCTATTAGAATTTTTCAAAAGGGAAAAACAAATCTGCATCTTTTTTTAACTGTTTTGTTGCTTCGTTGCTATTTTTTTTTTCTTTTTGAAATCGAAATGTGGTTCGATTTGTTTTCATATTATAAAACAAATGAACTCATTATACATATTATTGGTTCATTACTTTAAGAGAATTTTCATGACAAAAGTACGTACAAAAAATATTTTAATTCAATGTTTATGGTTCAATTTATTTAACTTAATCTTACACAAGCAAAATTATCAGTAATAATGTTATAACTAAATATACTTAAGCATTTTAATATAATACACTTTTAACTTTTCTTTACATAATGACTTTAGAAAGACAATTTAAAAGTAAGGTTTGATAATTATGGTAAACGGAAGTAAAAAAAAAGTACTTAAGGTTGTAATCGGGAAATGATTTGAATCGAGCTTAGTTCTAAATTATTTTTTACAAAAATAATGTCTGTGTTGTTAATGTGTGTAATACTAAAACTTATTTCTCCTTTTTGTTAAATTTTTAATTGTTTCATTGTATTTCGGAATGCAAAATCATATCCTGATATTTGAGACATTGTAATCCTGACTACATGTTGTGGTAACAAACATGTGCGGCAACTTCAATGTTGCACGACTGATGGGGCATTGTGTGTCATTGAAGGTCTGTAAATTATAAATATATATTTATTTGTCACATGATCTTCTGTGCAGTCCAAGTATTTTCACTAATATAGAAGAATATTGTAAGAAAAATATATATAAATATATATTTAGACATATGTATAGTCTTATTAGACAATGAGTTTAATGTACATAATGTTTTTGATTAGGTTTTTTGTAGATTTTGAACAATGCCACGTTTATTACTACGATGCTGGTCATAACTATTGTACACTTTGGTTGAAAATGAGTTAGGTTCAATAATGAAGATTTTGAGTTGTTGACAACCTTACTGTGAAAATTATGGTTAAATGATGGCTGGCGCCATTTAGTTTCGATAATCGGACTGCAGTTTTTTTTAAGACTGTGGGTTTGAACTGTCGAGATTATTCCTTCGATCCATATTAGATACTCGATGGACTACTCAATAATATTAGGCTATGTCCTCACTACGACATCAAACGCCACAAAGGCAACAAACGCAACAAAATTTGGCGACCGCCAAGCGCGCCAAGCAATTCAATAGCATGGTGGTTGACTCTGCCAAGTCGCCAAGTTTTGTTGCCTTTGTGGCATTTGTTGCCTTTGTGGCGTAGTCGGGACATAGCCTTAAGAAAGCACAAAATATGGGAGACGGCTATTTGGGCTTCTTTAATGACTTTTGGTTCCTTTAAATGCTATTGTCGAACTTTATTTATTTAGAAAAACACACACAACAGGTTACAACCCAATTATAGTGGTGGGAAAAGGGACATTCAATTTCATAAAATCCGTAGACATTCTTTTTTAAAATCCTTAAAAGTTGAAAATAAGTCAAGTTCCTTACTAAAAAGATTAAAATTACGATAAAATCTATGAAGTGGATGACTACTTAAATAATTATTTTTACAGAGTGGTACAAAAAAATAAATCATTATTACGCAAGACATGACTTTTTACAGAAAAATTAATCAAACACAAAATTTCAGGACAATCAACCATATAATTTATAATTTTATAAAAGAACAACAAAGAAGAAAGATGCCTTTTTGATTTTAATGTGGACATATGAAACAGACTCTGAAGATTGGATGAGGGGGTATAATGAGGATATTTAATTTTTTTGAAATGCAGAAAACGAAGAAAATTATTTTGAACTCTTTCAATTAATTGATTTTTGTTATTAAGGTAAGGATTCCAGATAATACTACAATATTCCAGTTTTGAACGGACAAAAGAACAATAAAGAACAGTTAGAGTTTTTAAGTTTGAAAAATTTGTTGTTTTACGCTTAATGAAACCAAGTTTTCTGTAAGCCTTCGAAATCATAGAATCAATATGAGGAGACAAAACAAAATCGGATCTAAAAATTATACCAAGATCTGTTATTTCATTAAGACGGATTAATAAATGACCATTTTATGACCATCATTTAGCGATAATGTTTTTAATGTGTGGCTAAATGATGTATTTTCTTTTGCTGTTGTGCACGCCATATTGCAGGAAACAAAATTGGATGCGCTTATTACAATCCTTTTAAGCGATCTTTCCAGATTTAAATATCCTTTGACGGTGGTATTCTGGATTTTAAAATCTAAACTAAAAACTCCCTGATGTGATTGTATGTATATTTCTTTTTATGAAATAAGGAAATATTACAAATGTATGGTCGATCTTAATTTCAACTCTGCCTTATTTTTTTTATGCTGTTTGGTTATTTTGAACTTAAATATTTAACTTCGTAGTAACCTTTGTACTTAGCAGTAACAGGTGTAAACAACTCAAAATCTTTCTTTTCATAACTCATACAATGTACATAATTTCAAATCAAATTCTGTAATATTAATTTTTACTTATTGGTATCAAATGCACTGTGATCCTAATAGACGATCACAGTTCTTAAAAAAGGTGATTAAAATGTACATTTTGTTGAACGCTGTACTCTATGAAAGGGCGGATAGCTGGTGTGTCGAAAGAATCTTTTAACAGTAGTGTAAATATCAGAAATATTAGTTTTAAGTAAAGGTATTGCTCTGGTGATAATTAATGCATGATTTGTACTGTATTTTTTAACTACTTCTATCCAAAAGTTTATAAAAACAAAGATAAAAAGTTTAAATATCATAAGTTTTTAATTATATAGCTATACATATTTAGTATAGTTTTTGTAATTTTTTTATTTTAAAAATCTTTTGAAAAAGTTTAGTATTTACTTGCATTTTTTTATGAATTTCTATTTAATAGTAATATTAAAGATCATTTCAACATAACACCTTGTTTCCTAAAGATTACTCCTATGTAACTTTGAATGGTGTGAACTTATTTCTTTTTTTTAAGAGTACAAATCGTATAATAATTATCTGTAAATGAATTATAGCTCTACTGTAACTGCAGTCCTCTATGCATCCAGTTACTGTAGAGAGAGAAAAATATATGGAGCACAAAGTGACATTTTATCATGTGCACAATAGTACTTATTTATAGAAATGTTTCATTGTGATATTTGTCAAATCATACCACACTTTCTAATGTTTCAAAGCTCAAATCTACATGTCAAATCACAAGACCATTTCAATATGATGTCTTCTCGATTTTTAAATTCTCTGTGCCAAAATTTTATGATTTGGATAAATTTATTGTGATTTATTTGCAGGTTTTTTTTTAATGTATCTCATAGTAAGTTATAAAGACATCTCAATACTTATTTAATATTCCTTATTAATAGTTTAAGATTTGAATTACATAAATAGCTTGCTTTACCTTTTTTTGTATTGTTATTTAAGAACACAAGAGTTGAAAAGTATAGTTCTTAATTTTAAATAGTAATATGATTACAGAATTTTGCAAAACACAGTTTAAATAGTGTAATCTGAAGTTTAAATGAATTTTATTTTAATATATTTGAAAGCTTTATACTCGTATTAAATTGATGTGCAAGTAGCATCTTCCAAAAAAGCAGCTTTTTTTTTAATTCTTTTCTTACAGTATGCCAAATTTTTACCCACTTTCACTTTTTAAATAAATTTGTAATTCATTTACACATTTCTCAAGTTGCTTAAGATAACTCAGTATTACAATTAATTAACTTTGATATGTATTCAATAAATTTACTAATGAGTGATTTACAAGTAAAGAAGTTTAATTTAAACTGATAATTAAGTTTTCGTAAATTAAATCTATTTTAATGTAACTTTTGACCTGCCATCGAATGGGGTAACTTTTGGCCCTGGAGGGTAACTTTGGCCCAAGTATAAAAACTTAGTACTGACTTTCTTCTTGATTTGTTTTTTAACTCATAGGTAAAGGCAGAGTTGCCATTTATTGAAAAAGGCAATCACATTTTTAAACTGTTTAATGAGAAGTTATTATCTTGAAAGCTTGGGTCTTGGCTAAAGTTACCCCATTCGACGAATACTGTTTTGTTTGTTGTATATAAGTAAAATAATATATTGCAATACCATTATATTTTTTTACATTAATAAATTGACCAAAAGCTACAGCAATTAAAACATTTTCGAAATATAATGCTTGTGACAAAACTATAACAACATTCATTTGGTAACCACTGTACACATATATCCCTTTCTTAAAATCCCTGCTTTTGTGTGACATGCTGCAACAAACTATATATATGTTCCTGTTACAGCTATATGTTTCAAAACCGTTCTTCAGTTTCACGTATAACAGAGATCATTTATAATGAACATCTGAATGAAAAGAGGAATGCTTAAGCTCAGCCAATAAGAAGGAACATAGAAAGAAGCAGGGACCAAACTTGAAAAACAAGTTTTACAAATCCATATTAACTGAGGAAAAATTAAATACTTTGCGCTGTGTTGTCCCAGGGTTGTCAGACGAAATTTCCAAAAATATCCAAGTTGAGACCCAAAATTAGCCAAAGGCCATTTATTACGTCACTGCTTGTGTGGTAGTACGTACTTCCGGTAGGTCACTTCAGGCATAATTTACCGAATATGTGTAAATTTTAAAAACAAAATTACAAGTTAGCACGCATACAAAAGCCTAAAAAAAATATATTGAACCAAAAAAAAAGGTATATTCCGGTTGTTTTAAATTAGCCAAATACTCAGCCCAAACAGTTTTGGCTAATGATTAAAATTGTCATTAGCCAAGCGGACCCAAAATTTGCCAAAATCTGACAACCCTTCTCCAATAACAAAAAATGTTAAGCTAAGTATTTAACACCGATAAAATCTGGATAACATAGCTTATCTAATTTCCTCAGTTAATAGCCTAATAAAGGATTTTGTTATCCTTGGTTTACCACATTTTATATGAGTTACCGAAATGCTGTTTCGTAATTTATTTATGATATTAAACTATGTTTCTAAATGAAGAAACAGTTTCCTAAATTATTTCTTAAAAAAAAAATTATTTAATGAAATTTGTTTTTGAAAAGATTGTGTTGAATTGTTTATGATGGAATCATGTATAGTACAAATAAATTAAAATTATTGTGCAATTTGGGTGTTTAGTAACTAAAATAAAATTATATATAATGCATACCATTTCAGTTGTCTTATTTCTTTAAAACTGCATTTCGATATTATTTTTTAAAATATTATTCACTTTATATTCTTTTACATTTGAAACTACCTAAATTGTACTCGTAGTTGTAGTATTTGCTACCTGTCATAAACAAACACGTAGGAAAAGGTTAAATAATCCTGAAATCCTCTCACACAAAACACAGAAACGAGGCCCAGGATACAATTAAAAATCAAAAACCAGTTAAACATTTCGGAAAAGTATTCAGCAGAACTACAACAGTTATCGCCTCTAATCTGTAAAATACATGGCAAAAAAAGAAAACGAAACAGACCTAGATCATCTTATCTGGCTGGAAAAGTTTTATTATGAAGTACAAAGTCTTTATTTAAGCTTCAATATACCTTCATTTCTTACCATTTGTAAACAAATTAAATTCTGAAATATAATTACAGTCGAACCCCGCTATAGTGAACCCTCGCTTGTAATGAACCTATTTAGTGGTCCCTTCCGAACTCCTATCTAACTAATGTTATTTTATATGAATCTAGTGAACTACTCAGAAAATGAGAGTTCGCTTGTAGTGAACTTAAATTTCCTTAATTTTTTTTCAGTTCTCCATATTTTAAATTGGTACTGCCAAAGTCGCCTAATAGCATTCCGGCCATAATATGCTAGCTGTTCCCCTGTTTCAAAGTAACATACCTTTTCTACCTCTCTGGGTCCAGGAACCACCCTCTCTTTTTAACCCTTTACTCATAACCCCCACCACACTCATATACACTTCCCGATTCCTGGAATAAGGCGTGTCTGGTCAAACTGCAATACTCGTGTTGCAAACTATCGAGCCCTACTACCCCCCTATACTTTTTGTTACTCTCTTATTTCCAAATGAAAGAATTTAGACGCATTTTGAATAGAAGGAGACCGTCTAAAAAATGGCGGCTCTGGTCTAAAGAGAAAAGCCTAAAAATGCCGATTTATTTCCTACAATGCAGACGTGTTTCGTAAAATTTAAATATTAGTTACTATATAACCGAATGTATTTGCATTTATTTTGAATAATTATTTTGGGAAAGTTTCACAAATTAATTAATATTTGTTAAAAAAATATTAAATAATTATTAGTATATATAATATTAAATAATTATTATATATAATATTAAATAATTATTAATTTGTTAAAAAATCATTAAATAATTAATGTAATTAATTATTCAATTCAAGATATGCAACACCATTATTCTTGTAAAAGCTTTATATCGCATAAAACTATTCCAGAAAAATCGGCTATGGTGAACCATGGGGTATAGTGAACCAAGAGTTGGTCCCGTAGAGGGTTCACTATAGCGAGGTTTGACTGTAGAATCAAGCTGAGAAAATCTGATGCAGCATTAAAAAAAATCAAAAAAGATTTTAAATCAATAAATAAAATATTGATCCTACAAATTGACTTATGACTTTGGAGGGGGGGCTCTGTGTGAGCCAAGCACCGCGACCAGGGGTCTATTGTACCATCCCCAAGAAATAAATCCCTCGTTCTTATAAGAAGAGCCCCGTTGCCGAAGCAAAATTCAGCAAGGATCTGATAGGAATATCCTGGAGTTCCCAGGGCTCAAGTAGGTGATACCCCAGATGCTCAAATCTGTGAGCTGCGAAATTCTCGCATTCACAGAGAATGTGGTTGACCGATCCTACAAATTAAACTTGCATGCTTTTACATGTTAATACTTATTTTTGCACGCTCTAAAAGTTATCTTAAATTGAAAAGTATAAATAATTCTAATCTTATAACAATGCTATTCCTAAGGAGAAATCGGCTCACGTTTTGCCCTCCAACACCCGTTTGGGTTCGAATTTCGAAAAATCACTTCCAAAACAACGCCTTCAGTACAAAAGGAATAAGCTGCTAAAATTTGGAATCTGTACCTAATAGGTTTGGCTGTACGTGATACGTGACTCAGTCAGTCAGGACTTTTTCCTTTATACATAGAGATTATGTATTAGACATGAGGTTTTTTTTTTTTTTAAACTGCATCAAAAAAACAAATTAAAATTAAATATATAACTCACCTGAGCTTTAAAAATAATAATAATTGTTATATAAAATAATAAAAATAAATTATATATATTTGTTAACTACCTGTAAATCTCAGATTTTTTTTTAAATACTAATTTTATTAAGTAACTTACTAAACATTGCATAGATTTAGAGGATTGATTTAGTTTGATATCTTAATCTTTTTCGTCTCATAGGGCTCTAGCTAAATTTTACCAAACACAACATCCTACAGAAATATTGCTTTAGAAATCTGAAATTTAAGACACAATAAGTTTAGTTGAAAATCGATTATGAAATTTGACGGTGCAATGGCGTATCTTTTAATTATTTTTGAAAGAAATTCAACAGATGGCAGCACTACATGGACATTAAAGTATTTTTCAAAATATTTTTTTGAAAAAAAAAATCGCCTTTTTGCATGTGTGTAATTAATCCCCCACCCAAAAAAAAAAACAAATTGTCTCGTATTAAAAAAGTATTATTCTTTAAAGCGGTATTCCTGCCCAGCATTGTGTATCTTTAGCATAAGCCCTAGGGTGCAGTAAAAGACTAGAAACAGAAACTACCTAAATGACTAATATTTTTTTAAATATATATATATATATGCATATATATACATATATATATATGTTTTCAGTTAAAGCAATAACTACAAATATGTAGGGTTGTTCAAGGTGTTTGAGAACTTCCCTAATTCTTATGAAATAGGATCTCTTAACGCAACTTTTTGATAACTACAATACATGATTTCAAATGCCTAAGAAAATAAATATGTGAGATAATTACTAGAAAACATTTTTTTACGCTAAAGCTAATAAAGGAAGTGGAAAGTATAAAACTTTATTTTCATCAATAATATAATTTTTTATAAGCAAAAATTATTTACAGGTAAAATTATCAACAGCATTGTTTATTTTACATAAATCTGAATACAATAATCAAAATAATTTTTCTAAGTTATAAGTAGAAATTATTTTTATGTCAATATAATTGAACAAAATAATAAATGCTGCTCAATTTGGCCAAAATAGGAAGTCCGTTATGAAACTTGAATTTTTATTAAAAAAGTTGTATTAGTGGAATTTATGGGCGAAAATATCAACAGCATTGTTTACATAAATAAGGATACAATAATCAAAATAATTTTTTTAAGGTATAGATATACATTTTTATACCAAGATAACTGAACAAAGTAATAAATAATGCTCAATTCGATCAAAACAGGAAAAGAGTAAGTTTTAAGTTATAAAACTTACAAATTACTTAAATTATAACAATAATTTTTTATAGACAAAAATTTCAACAGCTATAATTACTTAAATGAAAATCAAATTACCAAAATTATTTTCTAAGGTATACATACTAATAATTTTTAAATCAAAATAATTGAACAAAATAATAAATGCTCAATTTTGTACAGGTTTCATATAATCTGTTATTTCTTTTGCCAATTCGGGCTTGGTAGTAACTATTTCAGCCCACTTGGCAGTACTCACGACATCGAAGAAATTCTTACGCAATAAAAATTTCACCATACCTTTGAATTCCTCATCGTTACATAAATCGGCTAAGACCAAAGACTCACAAAGGGAATCACTGGTCAAACTGTTTCCCAATAAACCAACACACATTTTCTGAAGGCTTTTCACTTGGTATCTATGGGCCACGGCATACACATCGAGATCGAGATGAGACTCACAATCGTCGGATCCTGTAAAATAAACAAAAAATTATATTAGTATTCTTGTTCTAGTGTAGATGGCAGCACCACCTTTTCCAACTTTTATCTACACGTATATTTAGTCAGAATATTAGTTGAAAAATTAATAGGTAATCAAATGTTAACTTACCTAAACAGATTATAATTACAATCAGTTCATTCAAATAAATAACAGAAAAAATAAAATAATTAACGAAAAGTATTGTAGTTAGTCAAAGATATTTTGCTAAAATAAAATTATAGGAATGAAATCAAAATGTTTATAAATTTTAACTATATTTTTTAACACATTGCTTATTTTAAACTATCCACTTCAACTATTGTTAACAGATTTTTTTTGTGAATCTCTGTTGACAAGTTTCTATTGATCTACAATTTATGTTTTTAAACTATCTGTAAGTAAACAATAATGTGACATGTGGATCAAAGATATTTAGGAAAACTAACGCTTTCTATAAATTTATTTGTGCAAATTGCGAGAGAATTTCTCAATGGCAGGCAGGGTTGGCATGGTTTTTACCACCCCCCGGTAAATACCATGGTAAAAACCAGTATTTACCATACTGGGAAAAATTATTTTCTTCCCACCTGGGAAAAAAATTATGATTATCGAATTATCGAAACAATTAATTAGTAAATATTATTTAATGAGATTAATTAAAATAATTTAAATTTTAATAAATATGTATTATGGATCTAAGATATTAAAAAATAGACAAATCTTCCTCAATTGTTTTACAAATATAGTAACATAATAATCATGTACTTTTGTTTATTATTTAAGTGTTCCTATTTGCATAAACATAAATAATTATTACAATATTATCTGTGGTAAATATTCATTAAAATATTGTATGGGATAAATAATTATTGAGTTATGTCTACTAAAACTAGAAATAAAATCAAACAACTTTACTAGGCTTTAGCAAACTATAACGGCTATAGTTGTGATAAAGGGGATTCAAAAGCATGAGCTTAACAAGAGATCCAACACACAGATAGTGGCACAATTGAAATGACAGCCAGAATACAAAGATTAGGATGTAAACAAAAAATAAAAACTGATGTATACTTATATAAAACTTATTGATTAATTAAAAAGAATTTCCCTTATAAGGTATATCTCAGAAAGAAATGTATTTCCTAGTTTTCTCAGATAAATAGAGGTATTTCCCAGCGTTTATACCAGTTTTTCCCGCTGGGATGAAAGTATTAGTTTTGGACGGAAAAAACCCAACCCTGATGACAGGTACCAAAATTAACATAGGAAAAGTGTGAGATGGGGAGGATGGAGATATAATGAATTGGTGGGGGGTTGCATTTATATATCATTGCCTTCTTGTTACTGTAAAGAAGCTCATATAATAGCATAAAGCAAACAACCCCTTGCATTGTTATAGTCTATAAAGCAATAATAATCTAAATGCATGTGTATCAAAGATATTTTGGACAAACAAGCACTTTATATCAATTTACTTTTGCAAATTAAACGAAAAAAATTGCCAACGGTAGGTGCCAGTTTCAAGCAAACTATTTTCCATTTTAAGCAAAACTTTTTTTTAACCCATATAGTTTAGTTTAAGCTATCCATTTCAACTATTGTTAAATTTTTTTTTCTGTGAAACTTGGTTAACAAGCTTCGATTAATCGATATTTTTTATCTTTAAATAAAAATAATCTGACAGGTGGGTTACAGATATTTTGGAAAAACAAGCACTTCAATAAACTTATTTGTGTAAATTACATGACAATTTCCCAATAGCGAGTGCCCACCTCTCCTTAAATTTTACATAGGAAAAGTATGGGGGATGAGTACTGAATTGGGGCAGTATTTAAATCTGCCTTCCTTTTTAGTAACTATAAGGTTACGTAGCTCAAGTAATAGCAAAGTAAACAACCCATTGTATTGTAATAGTCTAGAAAGCACCTTACTAGCTACAATTGTATTAAATAACCTGTTAATTTTACAGAAGAATACCACATATTTAAAGAAAAATTCTGTTGTTTTCTTTTAAGAGTTTTTCTATGAAAATAAACTCTTTTAAGTAAAAAAAATGTTTTTCTGCTTCTAATTGTGAAAAGGGTATTTATGAGACTGCAACGGAAGATGCATTTAAACTGTTGTGGAACCTCTGCTGTGCCGAACTAGCTTAGTTAGCAAAATCTTGGACTGGAGATCTAAAGGGCCATAGTTCGAATCAGGGCAGGCACTTATTAATTCATTCATCGGTATTGTGATTAGTATCCCCACTTGTGCCTGAGGGAAGGTTGGTTGGTATATATAGATATATATATATATATAGGTCAGTTTTTTTAGTTTTAGTTTGAATTATCGTCGCACTACTAGAGCTACACGAGGCTATTGGCGTCGTATTTTAGAACCACAGTCAAGTGACGAGCTGACACCTGAGTTGGCACCCAACGCAACCGTTAACTAAGGGTAACATTGTACACAGCGTAGGGACTTTGAAGCGTATTTTAACGTGCACTCCCTCTACACGGATATTATTCGTCCGACATTTTTGCCTGCACGGGCCGTTTATAGGTCGGCAGTTATTTTGGCGATTCCCGGACCCGAACACCTAGGACCTTTCGCATGCTAGGCGAGCGCCTAACCGACTGAGCTCAACAGCCCTGTGTGCTTGGTCAGAGACCCGCTTATAAACCTTCGTCAAGTAAGACACACAACACACACATAAGTGGATCCATCTAATTTTTAGAGGAGGACTTAACATGCACCAGTCACCATTAGCGTACACGGAGGTCTTCGGAAGGCAGCGGGACTCGAACTCGCAACCTTAAGGATGCCAGTCCAAGACCTTACCGACCAGGCTATCCCAGCCCCCAGAGTGAAGGTATATTTTCGTTATTTCTTTATAATTTGTCTGCACATGATTTGGCAAGAGTCGGTTTCGAAAATAGCAAAGTACTGTTTTACAATCTTTGATAAAAATTCATGTTTATTTCCAGTTACTAAATCGCTCGCTATAGTATTAAAAAACACTATCCTCCTAAATTTTTCCCGTATAAAAACACACATGCCATTCTGAAGTATTAACTTTGCTTTCAACAACTTGTCTGCATAAGGCAGTTCTTCTGCCTCGTAATGAGCTAAGGCAGGGATTCCCAACCTTTTTGCACCTGCGAACCACCTGACTTTTAGAGAAAGTTTGACGTACCACTAGATCTAAATATTTTAATAAACATATAATATTTACTGTTTTAAAAGTGTTAAAATGCTTTTTGAATTAAATTCCTGAGAAAACTTCATATTTAATGGTTATGTATTTGTTTATTTATAATATACTTATAATAAAGGAGAAATAAAGAGATTAAAATGGTATGTATTAATCTACAGTTTTATTTTTACCCACAGGTCTAAAAGCATATAACTAAAAATAAAAAATAGTAAATCTCAGCAAAACAACATCAGACAAAATATACTTTTAAAGTCTTTAGTGCGAAACTTGTTGTTTGCCTGTAACTAAATTATCAACATTAGCAGTAATGGAACTTATCTTTACTCTTAATTATTCTTCAACACTGAGGCCCAGTGGTTTAGTGTTAGTGCTTCGCATTGCCACACCACAGGTCCAGGGATCGAATCCCGGATTGGGTGAGGTTGACCCATCCTTTCATTCCTTAAGTGGGTCGATGAAATGGGTACCAAGCATGCTTGGGAACTAAACACAGGGGGTTCCGTGTGAGGCTCACCACCTTACCGGGACATATGCCTAGCACCCCAGAGCCCTAGGTCACGAAAGCTGAAATGGGCATGGCAGACCTTGGCCCACCAATGGGCTGTTGCGCCAAGGAGTTTAGTTTATTATTCCACACTTATTCTGCTTCTGTTTATTTTTTATGTACAAGAGTTCAGAAAATCAACTCTCACACAAGTAACTCCGTAACAAATGGAATCAAAAATAGCAGCGCTTTCCGGAAGGTCAAAGGATACTATGTTTTACATCCGATCCAGATGTTAAAGATTTCTCTTTAAAATAATGTTAATGTTTTAAATAATGAGCAATATGTATGCGTGCTCACTGCTCTTGCTTACAGAAGCTATTAATAGCATCATGTTGCTCACATCACTCACACGTACCAAATGAAATTTTCCCGCATTCCCTGCGCTAAGGGAATAGCATTATAGAATCCTCGTTCATAATGTCTTAACACACCTTCCGCAGCAAAAGAGTTAAATCAGATGTTGAGGTTTCTTTACCTTTTATCTGATATGAATACAATAAGATTAAGTTATTCTACGTGTTTTTATCAGAAATTATTACAAATGGTATCCAACAGAATCTATGAGTACATAGTACAACATAAACTACAACAAATAAACAACATAAAGTTAAAATTACTAAGCAATATCACTGATTCATTCCACAACTAAGAACTAACTTGTTGAATTTAAGAAAGAACAGCAGTTCTTCACTAAAATACAACTGGTTAAATAATTTTGTCTGCTTTTTTATCAAGGTCGCATCGCATCAAATGTAATCTGAATATTCCCATCCGGAACATGATAATAGGCACCAAGCAAAATAAATCATGAACTCGAAAAGAATTTGGTAAACTCCTAGGAGAGCCCACACCTATGGCGACAAACAAAAAAACATGCCGAGCCAGAAAGAGATGGTGCAAATAAAAACTTATCTAGTGTACCATAGTAAGGTTACAAAGATCGAACAATTATCCAGAACCAAAATAATCCGTGCCAAGGGCGTGGGCTTTGCTAGGATGAAACCAAACATTTTACCTTCTAAGGCTCCAGTGTAAAGAAACAACAGGAATTTGTTGAAGGCATCAGGATCGATGTCGTCGATGATTACGTTGTTGGTGTTGCTTTCCAACATTCTGTGCTCGAACATCTTGGCAAAAACCTCTGAACGAGCTCCGAGAACTAACTTGTGAGCAGGTAACACCTGATCACCGACAGTGAATGTGACATCGGATCCACTACCACTTTCATACAGGGATTTGAAGTCGTTCGCAAGTTCGCCCAATTCCTCCGATGGTTTTGGAACAGAAATCGAATAAATACTTGATGTTACCAAGAAACCGGTGAATCTCAATGATCCATGTAATGTCAACTTACCGTCTGCTAAGCCAGAAAGAGATAATATAATCATTGCATCCACTTCATCAGAATTGATATCATTACATATATCATATGTCATCAATTCAGTAAATTTTTCAATTATTATTCTATCGTTGAAGGTAATGTCACACAAGGTTCCTTTCGTATTTTGTAGAGTAACAGTACCGTGCACTGTGCGGTGATGGACGTTAGAAGTTAAGTCTAGCAACCGTAAATAAAAATTAGAATACACGTTCGTATTGGGAGTTGTAGGCGCTACATATATTACAAATGTAGGCGGTATTCTTTGGCCTGGTCTAAATTCTACCTGGAAACAAAACTGGTCCGAACATCCAGGAATTGGGGAAAAAGCAGGTCCCTGTACAACAAATGACGGCATCTTATGAAAATCGTCAATGGTCCAACAAAATGAGTATTCATAGCCTGGATTCGAAGTGTGCATAATATCCCGATGAGCCATTTCTAATTCGAAACAATCAATACGATTTGCAATTATTAAAAAAATTAACCTTCTTTCCCGTCAACACAAATAGAATAGCAATAGGATAGGCCGATAATGTAATGTAATGTAATCGTTTCCGGCTGCCTATTTCTAGCCTCCTTCATAGGCCGATAAAAATTAAAAACGTGTATTTGGAATTTGGATTAGGAAATAAATTTAATCGTTTCCCGCCCCGCTATCTAGTATCTATTTCTAGCGTCCTTTAAAATCTTTACCACAGTTAATAATGCTTTGTAATTTAAAACCCTGGTCAAGTGACAAGTTGGACCTGTCTTAAGAAATTTCAAACGTCATCACGCGAGATAAGAGATTTTACCCGATAGCACTTTCTTATCGTAATTTCCAAGCTTTGAGCCTAGAAGGAGGGTTATTTCAAGTGATTTTGATGCTGACATTGTTAGAGCGGTCAGTGTTGAAAGTTTCAACTCACATCGGTTCAAATAAAGTAAAACCTTTCAAGTCTCAACCAAGTGGGCGAATCCCCCATTGAGGGTTTTTTTCTAAGAAAATACATTGCATTATATTTCCGCGTATATATTTATATCTTCGTAACATGACATACGACCGACCTCGACCCAGCCAAAAATTATGAAATCGCTGTGAAGACGCTCTCAAGATTATGTAAATAATTAAGCTGTAGAGCTCTCATTTAAAAGGCTCTTAGTTGAAGAGGATCTGCCCTATCGTTTCCGAATTACTTCTAAGGCGCGTTTACATGAGCCATGGAATAAACTACAATCGACACTTGACTTTTGTGAATTTTCCTCATCTACCTAAGTCATTTGCAAGGGGTGTTACAATGCCGCTATATGTTGTTCTTTTACTACAGTGTTTGATTAATACCTAAAAATGTGTGTGTTTTAAATAACGGCGCATATTATCTGGAGTAATTGGGACTATTGTTTCTAATTTTGGATATTAGCAGAGGGAAGGACCAGGTATAAAAACATCTTATTCTTGAAACACAGTTAGATGATGAAAACAAACACTGAGCAACTCCAAGGCAATTCAGTTCATCACATTCAAATGAAAGCAGTTCCAAATGCCACGCCACCTAAACAGCTGTGTATACTTACTTACTCCTCGGCGCTACAGTCCTTGAAGGACCTTGGCCTCTATAACACACAGCGCCACTTTTTCATATCCTTGGCTTTGACTCTCCAATTCTTAACCTTCATCCTTCTTAGGCTATGTCCTGACTATGCCACAAAGGCAACAAAAACAACCGCAATTTGTACGTGCATGCGCAACGAAAACATTGACGCACGGTTACTGCACCTCAACTGTGACGCACGGTGTTTTAGCTTATTAACGCATGCCTCCAATGACTACGAGAATACTCTGATTCGGTGTATCTTGCGCTGTGATAACTTGAGATAGAAAACCAGAATTTATCATTTGCAACTTTTAAATAACCAAATTTGAGCAAAAAAAGCAATTAAAAATTCCACTCTCGCCAAGTAACCCTGAAAAAAGTTGCAAGTAAAGAATCCAAGATAGTTGCAACTTTTGCTATTTAAAGCCATGTTAACTTGTTGTAGGGTTGCTATCTATAATAATAATAAAAATGAAGTTTTGTGTGTTTGTGTGTGTGTATGTATTGTGTCTCATACAATCTTAAACTAGGTATATGTTTGCCTCGTAACATGGCACAAATGCGTAGTTCATACTTAGATTATGAATTTTGAACTTTCAGGTTTCAAAATATTCTACTTTTAGAGAAAATTCGAATTTTCTGAAAAAACTACACCACTTTCGCTCAAATCCGATCATTTTTTTCCTTTCCTGATGCCATCTGCTGAAAAAATTAAATAAAATGTTTAACGAAATTTATTAAAATTGAAAATGTTTAGTTTATTCTGTTGCCATTACCTTCAGAAACTAAATTCATTATTTGAAAAATAATTGACATGTTTCAAGTGACGTAATTCCGCCAGTCTCCATTCCCGTATTTTATTGTGGGTTTATTTGATGATTTTTTAATAGATTTTTCTGTTGACTGCACGTATGCATATTTAAGCAATACATGTATAGTTAAGCTATTATTGAACTATGATGGTTAATAAAGGCCATCGCACTAGAGCTGCATATTAGGGTTTTATGTCTTCATTTTTTCGCCAAACTCGCCAAATTATTAACTAAAACTCGCCAAATTCGCAATTTCTTTTTTTAAATTTATAAGCTGGTTGGTTGTTCGAAGGTCATTGTGTTACAGCTGTATAATGGGTGTGTTTTAGCTATGTCTATTTTCTCGCTAAATTATTTCCCAAATGAGCAAAAAGGTTTTATGTATTTATGAGGGAACTGTGATGACATTTATGAGTGCATTTTATAGCGTATTTTTCATTTTGGAATTTTAAGGCAAAGAAACGGGATTTTATACTTCATAACGAGAGGGAACAATAACATAAGTTTATGATCCTATAACAGGTTATATGGTACACATACTTGGATCGATTTGATATTTTTTAATCCGTGCGAAGAACGGGTATAAATTTGTTAGTTGCTAATAAAAAAATAAAGAGAAAAAAGTAATAAAAAAGGTAATTGAAGTAGAAGTACATAAACTACTTTTCAGTCAATTGAATTAAAATTAAATTTTCAAGACTGTAAATTTCTGCATTTGGTTTGGGATTTCTGCAAAGTATTTTTTGCTTGTGTTTTTATTAGTCCTTTTTTTAAACTTATGCGTGATTTAAATGTTATTTTGTCAACAGCAGAATTTTAAAATAATATTTAAAATTAGGTGGACAAATTTAGATTTATGAAATTTTGAAACATTTATTGATGACGTTTTTTTAATATATAGAGATTAGGTTTCATTTTATTAGCATTAATATTTTTATGACTAAGAAACATTTTTATTGCGATTAATTTATTCAAAAAATGGAGTAGGTACTTTAAGTACATCTTTAGAAATCAATTTAATACACACTAATATAATAATGAACTATTATTGGTATAAATTATTAATAAACTTATTTACTAGTAAAGATTATTTATTTTTATTTATTAAATTATCATTTATATAATATTTTGAGTAATTATTGTCTTTTATTTATAAAAAAAATTAACACTTTTTTATATGACCTGTATTGATTCTGTGCTTGCCTCAAAATGATTTTGTTATTAAAAAAAATCTAACTGTAACACGTTCTTTTTATTATAAGGCTTTTTTTCATATATTAAGGAAAATTTTAATTTGTTATTTAACTCGTAATATAAAAAATATTATGCGCAATCACTTTGGCGTAGTGGTCAGCGCTTCTTGCTCTTATTCTGTAGACCCGGGTTCGTATACGGGTCCGGTAGGTCATGAATATACTCAGCTCTTCATTCGACCACCTACTACACAATGAGTACTAAGCTTTATTGATTGGAATATCAACTGAACGTCCATTGTCGAACTTGCCACTTGGCATGGACAATCAATATCGCTCGAGTAAGCTTAATGGCTATTAAGTTTGGGCAAACTTTAATTAATGTGAAAAAATATATAAAAATGAATTAAAAAAATCTCAAAGCATTTCCAATTCAATTGTAATAAAAGTTTAAAAAATCTATGTTATTAAAAACAATAATTAAATTTGTTACATTGAGTTTTAATATTACTAACCAAATTTAATTTTTTTGTATCAATGTTGAAATCAAGGTCTCGCGCTAAAGCAAGCGATGAAATATTTTCATCCCATTCCACGTTTCTAGCACAACACCAGCATCGGTTTAAATGTCCAGATCAAAGAGATACAGACGCATGCGTTGAAAAAAAACCTACGATTTGGCGAAAAAAAACGGCCGCTATTGCATCGCTTGGCGGTTGCCAAGTTTTGTTGCCTTTGTGGTGTAGTCAGGACATAGCCTTAGGTCTTCTTCCGCCTCGTCCAGCCATCTCTTCCTGGGACGTCCAACTCTTCTCCTTCCTTCTGGTTTTCCTTTACAGATCTTCTTTGTGGCTCTTTCCTCGCTCATTTGCTCGAGATGTCCGAGCCATTGAAGTCTTTTGATTTTTATCATATCCACTATATCTTTTTCTTTGTATAACTTTCTCAACTCCAGATCACTTAGGATTCTCCACACCTCCCCTTCTCTGACTGGTCCAAATATTTTTCTTAGAACTTTTCTTTCAAATGTAATAAGCATCTTTTCCTCCTTCTGAAGAGCAGTCAATGTCTCTGCTGCATATGTGACAACAGGTCGGATTAGTGTTTTATAGAGTTTTAGTTTAAGAGTTCTTGACAGTAAAGATGATTTAAATAGTTTAGGAATGGAAAAGTAAGCTCTGTTTCCGGCAGCCAGCCTAACCTTTATCTCTGAGTTTATTTCATTGTTTTCAGTGATAACTGAACCAAGTGCAGTATAATGAACAAAAAATTCATTACTGTAAAATGTATGGTTCATTTTTCATGAGGAAGTTCAATCGATATTGTACGTTAACGCTATCGGAACTTTGAACTCCACTGATTTATCAACTAGTACGCATCACGCATGATTCCTTGGTGGCAGAATACTCTATACGATTTAACAGCTTTTTATTGCCAGCAATCAGCCCAACTAAACAATACTCTTGACGAAAGTAATCCTTTTAAACGAACGTCTGATTACGCTACCAGTCTGCGCACTGTACCGGGTGCGGGTTCGATTCCGACCTTCGCCCTGGGTGCAATTTCTCTCTCTGTGTCAGTATAAATTCTGTCAGTGTCTATCTTACTTGTCGAAGCCGGAAATACATGTACCAACTAAACTAAAACTAACTGACGAACGTCTGAACCACTCGACCACGTCAGTCCCTTAAAGAAGCTGTGGCATAATATATCGCACCGTTCGCGGAAAAGAGACCTATCGCGAAAAAGACCATTCTTCAGGAGAGCCGTTTAAAGTTTTAGTAAAATTTCAAATTATCACAAAATCGTTCAAAATGAACCTAGATCAAAAATATTTGGCATGGATATCCGTTTTATGAGTATCAAAAGGTATGCATAGTCATTTTTCACTTTAAATTTGCCTGCTGAGATATTTTCAGATAGGTCTTTCTTTCGCGTACAAATTTGAACGATTTTGTTCGCGAAAGAAAGACCTATCTGAAAATATCTCAGCAAAGGCAAATTTAAAGTAAAAAATGACTATGCATACCTTTTGATACTCATAAAACTGACATCCATGCTAAATATTTTTGATCTAGGTTCATTTGGAACGATTTTGTGATAATTCGAATTTTTACCAAAACTTTAAACGGCTCTTATGAAGACCGGTCCTAAAAAGTTTGCTGCTAAATTCATTCATTAACTAGTTCTTTGGTAGAGTGCAGGATGGTGGGAATCGTTGCCAAATTGAAGATGAAAGAAAATACTTATCGTACAATTCCAAATATTAAGGAAACATACTTATGTAGAATACTCATTTACTTAATGCATTTTTATAATCTAATAATATATTGATCAACAATAAGAATATATTTTTTAAAATTAAAGTTAACAAAAAGCTTGTTTAACCAATTTAATGAAGTTTATGTGCAATAAGGTTTATCTCTTATCATGTAATTACGATATTATTTTAAAGTCATGTTTATTTTTATAATTTAATATATTCAATGATTGAAATTATAATAGTTTGTTTATATAAAAAAAATAGGTGAAATCACTTTTAAATCACTTTTACAAAACCAGGACTTACAAGATATAAGAAATGATATCCACATTTTTCTACAAAAACCTTTCAATATAAATGTTTACTATGTATCATGTTTAAAATTAAAACAAAAATAAATTTTGAAGCATTATTAAAATTTTAAAATCATTTTAAAACTCATGGAAAAAAGTAAGTTGTAAGGATACTTCATACCTTAAGTAAACAGTTGAATTCACTGACTTTATATCGCAAACTGTCAAGTTGTAGCAATTGAGTTTAGATTTATAGTAAAATACCGACGTTGAAAACGATTTAAAACTATTTATCGTTTGCTAAAATATTAATTTGAAAAAAATATATCTATACATATTGACATATCATTTTGCAATCTACACATATTACATGATTTTTTTTTATATATATTGTACTAAATACCACAAAAAAGAGCTTTTGAGTGAGTATTTCAAATAAAGAAACAAAGAAAATAAATAAATAAACGACTTCAACCTTTCTATTTAAGAACTTCAAACTTAACTTCATCGCCGCCGCAGCTGCAAAACGCATAACGAAAAAACGCCAGGTGCGATAGGTCTTTCTTTCGCGCTCATTTTCATCCAAAAACGAACGCGAAAGAAAGACCTATCTACTTATTATGCATGCTACGAACCCTTAGTAGGTTACTTAAGTCAATTTTGGTCGATAGGTCTCTTTTCCGCGTACGGTGCGATATACTCGGTGGATGATAGTGTGAATTGTAGCGTTATTTCGAGGAAAAGACAAATTCCTGTTACTACCAACTTAATTCAATAACACAATATCAGTGCATTTCTTTGCTCTAGTGAGTGCGACTTTTTAAACAACCATCGTCGTATTTAGTTTTGTGGTAAAAAGTTTACTTGGGGAAAAGTTGGTGTGAATATAACAAACTTGCTACCTTTCTGTGAGTTTTCATTTCCTTTTACCTAAAATCGCATAATTGAATCGTCCACCAAACATGTCACAAGTCTCTTCTCGTAATGTGAGGAGTATAAGATAGCAGGGACAACAAGTGAGGCTAGGAATTTCCCGACGAAGGAGAGTGACCATAGCCTCCTACGTAATAATGACTTAGGCATTCGATAAATAACCGATAATCAAAATCATGGATTTACACTTACAGGCTGTCAGGAAAATCGTCTGTAGCGCCATGACAGCTGTCGTTGATATTCATTAGGACATATATAATTTCGCAGGCGGATCAGCTGATGCTCTGTCACAGAAATCAATGTAAGACATTCAATCGAACTTTTTTTCAGAGAGGCACGTGACCAGCCACCCAGTGCTTAAACTTCGAACCATAAGATGCGCGCGCAACTTGTACTAATTATGCGCAAACTTGGAGCGCACTATTTTGAACAGGTTGCGGAGGAGAAGAAAATTGCGATTCGAGAGAGGCCTTTAGACATGTTTGTTGTTATATTCTTTTCTCGTCAAAACACAATTTTTTATGTATTTTATGTAACTATTTTATGTTCCCAAGGATATTGATAGGTAAGTGTTTTAAATATTTTATTCATTCAAATATTCTTGTAAGTTTTCTTTCATCAGCGTTAAAAGCTCGATCACTAAAGAATGATTTGTCATTTTTGTATTGAAAAGTTTCGATATATGTAGCTTAACATAGCTAAAGCATCTGGTTATTTTAGACTTCGATAATTATTTTTTGTTTAAATTAATCAAACGTTATTAGACTACTATCTGAGTTACACTTTTCTTTCGTGTACCTTCATTAAATAAAGATATATATTTAGTTATAATATTGTTGTTAGTTTTAAAAACAAATGACCTAACTACCGACCTTTAAACAGCCCGTGCAGCTTAAAATGGTACTGCTAGCGTATCAGGCCGGTCTCGTTGGCGGCTTACTTTGCAGCCAAGTAGCGGAAACGTACTAATTTGGTAAACATTCCAGTTCAACTCAGTAGATGTTTACATCAATCTTGTTGCCAAATCTAAAAAAACTAATTTATTTTTGAGTTAGTTGGTTGTTTGAAAATACAGTAATATAAAAAATAGTTAAAGCGTGAAATGGGTTTATTTTGAAATTTCGGGTTTTTGTGTGATGTGAGTATTTGTTCGAAAATGCAACGTGGGTAAGGTTTGGTTGGTTGTTGGTGTTAGACATATATATTCAGGTTTGTGTGCTTGGTCAGTAAGGTTGGTTTTATAAAATGCACTAAAATTGATAGAATGGTTTAAGGATTATGATGTATTTCAGTGTTTGGTTTGCTTTTGACAAACGCTTTAATCGAAACTACAAATGTTAATTTTGTCGTTCTTATCTGTCCGATGTTTCACAATAGTTTTTTTTAATGAATTTTTAATAGTTTTTTGATGAATTTTTTAAAGTTTTTGATGAATTTTTAAATTGAAAGTAATTATCTTATTATTATCTTATCTTATTAGAGTAATGATGCAACGAAATATGTGTAATTAAATTCCTTTTTTTAAATATAGGATTTTTTTATTAATAAGTATTTTTGTATATATTATTTTGTATTATTTTATTATTGAATGAATAATATTCGATTTTTTTTATTCAGTGTTGGATTCCCTTTTTTTTATCAATGATATATTTGGATAATAATCGCCGTGAGGACGATTATAATCAAATATATCATGATAATCGGCCGTAGGCCGATTATAATACTAAGATTTAATTGGTGTTGTATATTAGGTACATTTTCATTAATGATCAAAAATCCCTCAAAATTAAAAAACTTAATTAATAACTTACTAACAACTTTGGATTAAAAAGTAATTAAATAAATTATAATCAAAACGTAGTTTCACACGTCTAGTTGCAACAATGACCCCAGCGTTTTTTTAAGTATATCACGGTTCGAGTGGCACAATCGACGGCCCTGAGGATTGCCGAGTAGCCACAATCGACGGCCCGGAGGGGGTACCAGCGGTTTTTTTAAGGATATCACGGCTCGAGTGGCCACAATCGACGGCCCGGAGGATTGCCGAGTAGCCACAATCGACGGCCAGAGGGGGTACCAGCTTTTTTTTTTAAGGATATTACGGCTCGAGTGGCCACAACCAACGGCCGGAGGATTGCCGAGTAGCCACAATCGACGGCCCGGAGGGGGTACCAGCGTTTTTTTTAAGGATATCACGCTCGAGTGGCTACAATCGACGGCGAGGATTGCGAGTAGCACAATCGACGGCCCAGAGGGGTACCAGCGTTTTAAGATATTACGGCTCGAGTGGCAAACAACGGCCGAGGATGCGAGTAGCACAATCGACGGCCCGGAGAGGGTACCAGGCGGTTTTTTTAAGGATATCACGGCCGAGTGACCACAATCGACGGCCGGAAGATTGCGGAGTAGCACAATCGCGGCCGGAGGGGGTACTAGCGGTTTTTTTTAAGTATATCACGGCTCGAGTGGCCCACAATCGACGGCCGAAGGGGGTACTAGCGGTTTTTTTTAAGATATCACGGCTCGAGTGGCCACAATCGACGGCCCGGAGGATTGCCGAGTAGCCACAATCGACGGCCGGAGGGGCTACCAGCATATTTTTTAATTGTGTCATGGGCCGAGTTCAGTGTTGGGCATTCAATTAATCAATTGACCTGACCGACCAGTGTTGGTCGGTCGGTAGGGTAGTCGGTCTTGAACGGTCGGGTTGTCGGTCTCGAACGGTCGGGTTGTCGGTCCCGGTCGATTGGTCGGGTTGTCGGTCTTTGTCGATTGGTCGGGCTTCGGTCTTGGTCGGGTCGGGTCGTCGGTCGGGTAGGGTTGTCGGTCTTGGTCGATGGTCGGATCGTCGGTCTTGGTTCGGATCTCGGTCTGGGTCGGGTTGTCGTCTTGGGTCGCGTTGTCGATCTTGGTCGGATTGTCGGTTTGGTTGGACGTCGGTCTGGTCGGGTCGTCGGTCGGGTTCGGTCTTGGTCGATTGACGGATCGTCGGTCTTGGCGATTGATCGGATCGTCGGTCTTGGTCGGGTTGTCGGTATTGGGTCGGGTTGTCGTATGGGTCGGGTTGTCGGTATTGCGTGGTTGTCGGTCTTGGTCGGGTCGTCGGTCTGGTCGATGATCGGATCGTCGGTCTTGGTCGGTTGTCGGTTTGGTCGGGTAGTCGGTCTTGGTCGATGATCGGATCGCGCGTCTTGGTCGGGTTGTCCTGTCTTCGGGGTTGTCGGTTCTGGTGGGTGTCGGTTGGTCGGGTAGTCGGTCTTGGTCGGGTAGTCGGTCTTGGCGGGTAGTCGGTTGTCGGAGTTAACATTAGTTAATTGTTATTGTTACTACTGCAATTAACAATTCATTTCCACAATTACAATTGAATTAATAGTTAATCGCAGTTTTCCACAATTACAATTGATTAATTGTTAATGCAGTAGTAACAATTAAACAATTAATTGATAACATTAATTGCTTTTGCAATTAAAATTTGCCAACACTGGCCGAGTTTCTACATTCGATTGTCGAAGAATTTCCGAGTTTCACAACACGCTGCGCAGGTGGGATAATTTCGTAACGTATATGTTATATTGCGTACAACATTTTACGTTTCGACAATTAAAACATTACTGAGATTTCAAGACATGTTAAAACAAAAAAAATCATATGAAACTATTTCTCACGCTACCGACAACACCATCCGTGAGCAAAAGCAACGGAATTCGAGAAATGCAACCGAGAGATTACGTCACGAAAAAAAAAGCCATACCACAATGACAGGAATAAGCCAGCATCTGGAAACAGCAACAACCAGCTACGAAACGAAAACAAACAAGTACCACAAGCCCATAAAATATATGTCTACCAACAACCAATAAACGAGCTGCGTAATTATATTCTAAATTAACTAATCTTAATAAATTTTCAACGTTTGAAACAAATATTGATGTTAAAAATTAAAATAACATTTTCCGAAGTGAATTATTGATGCCGTACCGAAATTAATATAAATATTTCGTTAAAATACTACTAACTGTAGCAACCCTGTGTTTATTTTTCACGAACGCAAAAGTCGCCAAATAGCATTCCGGCCTGAATACGCTAGGTGTTCCTTCTTAATGGTTGTGTTGGGTGCCTACTCGGGTATCGGCTCGTCCACTTGATTGTGGTTCTAAATTATGACGCCCGTAGCCAATAGCCCTCGTGTAGCTCTAGTGCAACGATAATTCAAATAACCAATAACTTTAAACAAATGACCAGTTTTTTCTTCTCAAAAGTAATAAAATATTCATGTTTTTAGGATGCTTTCCACTAAAGTCACTTCATTTGCTTTAGGTATATTTGTCGTTACAGGGCACTGTTTTTTTTTAATAATTTTAAACAAAAGAAGCATATTTATTATAATTTAGTTCCCCGCGATTGGTATTTTTCAAAATACATTTAATTGTATTAGAATCATTTTGAATACTAAAACAAGTATATTTGGACACTTTTATAAAGAAAAATTATCTATTGTCTAGTAGTATTAAATTTAAACACAGTTGTATTCATACTTTTCAATTGAGCATGTGTGTTGTATGAGTTCAAAATTTGCTATTAACTAGTTATTTTCAAAAGTGGTTAGTTACTTTTTCTCTATTTTTTTGTTTTAAATTGTAATTCAAATCATCTATAAATAAAACAATTTCGCCTTTGAATCAATCATATTTTTTGCCAGTTTTAAAAAACAGTGAATTTTGACTGTTTGAATAACTGTTGCTGTTGTTAAATGACTAATTTTTCAGAATGAAAAAATAGATGAGACTTGCTGGTCGAACGATTTGTTTGAGTTGGACCTAACTATTTGTATAACAGTCGCCTGAGTTTGTGTCGACCATACTCTATGAG